>JAPPVO010000002.1:156304092-156351352 GCA_030407325.1 Camellia japonica
GTCCTATTGCTGAGAATTAGGGCCGAGTTCCAGATAGCGGAGGCGAATTGGCAGCAGAGCAGGTTCGAAGAATTGATGTTTTTGATGAGAGAAGGTTGAAGATGTTATATCACATCCAAAGGTACCAGCGCAGAATTGCTCGGGCTTCAACAAGAAAGTCAAGTCCAGAAATCTTAAAGAAGGAGATATGATGCTCAAGGACAACCGAGCCCCCATCCATGACCCTAAGGGCAAGTTCAGATCCATTTGAACTGGTCCTTACATCATTAAATCTATCTGGTCAAGAGGATCTATTATTCTCATGGATTTAGATGGCTTGGAATTTTCGCAGCCGATCAACATGGACAAGTTGAAGAAATACTATCCCTAAGAGACTCGCTAGGCTGAAAACCCAAAAGGGCGACCTAAGCAAAAGTTAGAGCATGGAAAATTAGAAACAAAGAAAAACTGAGCTCACAAGGTCAAAAACCTGAAAGGGCAGCTTTGGCAAAAGTTAGGGTGTAAAAGGAAAGAGTTAATACTCGAGTGAACCCGAACCGAACTACATAAGGCTTGATTCCCATCTTTGGGATACGTAGGCAACTTTATCCCGAAGTTCAGCCATAACCATCTCTAGCTCAACTATCCAGTTCATTTGTTTGATCGGGCCATCTATTTTCATCATCTGTTAGCTTGGTCATGTTACCTCAATTTGGCAGAAGGATCAGTTGCAAGAGAAAGCAGTGATGTTGAATCTAGTTTTGAATGATTATGATCTTCTGATTTGGGGTTGTACATCTTAAGGGTCGATTCCGTGTGTGTCAGGTAGTGACCGTTTCCGAAAATTATTTTGAAAAGTTTTAATGAACTGGTTTTCTCAAAATTTTACCTTCTACAACATAGACCAATCTTTAGACCAAAAAGGAAAATTTTCAGTGGTCGAAATTTTAATTTCATTGGTTTCAACACAAGTACATTCTCCAACTCTCTAAGTAAATCAAAGTTGCTTTTACATCACTTGAAAAGAAAACACAAAGCAGTAAAACTAGGGGCACAGATAAGTCAGGTGGTCCTATGTCTTTTGCTTGCACTCGTGGAGGTCTCTGCAGCCAAAGATGGCCCAACCTATGCCTCGTCTTCAAGACAAGCCAAGCACTCACCAGAAAGGACATAACTAAAGCTAAAGGCAGGGGCCAGAAGTTCTCTTGTCCTCCAAGCAGTGAGGTACTGAGGCAAGTGTGAACCACGAATGGGAAATGGAGCCGGGTATTCCACCCCTTCCTCTGGATAAGTCTGATCATGTCCAAACTAGCTTCTGAACCTGAATGGAAAATAGAACACGCAATGCGTAAGGCCAATCAACTGTATACCCGGCTATTAGGACATGTTATAGCTCATCTCTGCTATATTAAGCCAAGGGCCAAGTGATGTCAGCCGCGAATCTGCTGCACATCCAGTGACACCACAAGCCCTCTAAAGGGAAGTCCACTAGTTGTTGGCGAAAGAAGTAGGCTCTGGCTAAATATGCAGGACAAGGGTCCACCACTTTCAACTTAACCATCAACCACACCTGGGAATGGATGAAAATAAAAGAGATTAAAGAATAGAGAGATGTGCGTTGAGAGAAAAATAAGAAAAGAGCATCGGGAAAAATTAGAGAATGAGTGCCGAGTGATGTGAGTATAAATAAGAAGGGTGGGAAACAATACCTGGAGAAGCAGTGGACTCCCTACAAACCGAGTGGTCTCTCACTGACGAAGAGCATCTAAACCCATTAAGGTCTCAGCTAGTGCCAAACCGATGCAAATCTTACCCTCTTTCAGACGTTGGGTCACTTCGATCAACCCAATGCTAGCTCTACCGCAACTAGGGACAAGAAAAAAGTGTGCAAGCAAACACAAATAGAGGGCATGTTGGCGATAACCTCGCCAGAGAAGGCCACCCCTATCCCCAATACCTGAAAATCGATGAATCAAACCGGGAATATCTAACTCATTGTCATGGGCCAGAGACCGAGTCTCATGCAAAGTAAGCCCACATATCTGTTCTAGAGCCCGTGCATGGCCAAAATGGGGATGAGGTATAATTTTCTCGTCACACCCAGACTCCATGAAAGCCTAAAATTCTTCAAGCGTAGGGCACATCTCTTGTGCTCCGAAGCAAAATACATGCGTAACCAGGGTTCCAACATTGGACCGCGGCATGGAGGAATGGAAAACAAAGCAAAATATTGCTCAACAAAAAAAGCGCATTTATGCCGAAACTTCAAAAATTTACCTTTTCCGTGCCATCCAAAGTGGCTATCTAATCGTTGAGCCTCTTGGCAAGAAATATCTCCATTTTCAGAGGAAACAACAGCAAGAATGGAGTTCTGTCGAAGAAACAATGAAGGGGGATCTTTTATAGAGGATAAGGTTGTGTGAGTGGATGCCAACTGTCAATCAGCTGTGCACCCACAACATTTGGCTGGCTGACCACCTTTTCTGGCCGGCCGTCCCTTCAGTGGCTAGCCGACCACCTCTGTTGGCCAAGCAGCTGAGCAATGTTGTCTTGTTTTGGTCTTTTTTCTTTGAGGTCTTGTTTTGAGTCTTTTGGTTCTAGCAAGTGTAAAGAGCTGTGTTTAAGTTGTTTTTCATTTGTTTTTCATTTATCAAGTTGTATTTTACTCTTTTTGAGTTAGTTGTCAACTCAATATCCGATTACGAACAGTATTCAAATACAAGCATTTTACACATTCAGTTCCCATTTTATACCAATGTGGTGCCATGCTTGAGATGCAAAAACAAAACTCTTTTTTCAAAACTGCAAGGTTTTATCCCGATCATAGTTTTTACAAAAAAAAGAGTACAAGTGTTTCCAAAATAAAAGTAAAGGCCTATCTGAAGCTATACAAGTACTACACTACCAAAGTAAAAAAGAAAGAAGAGAAAAAGAAAATACAAAACTGAAGTCAAGCTCGAGAGGCCCTCTTTGTCCTTTTCCGTGGAGAGGACTCAGGGGCACTATCTCCATCGGCACCACTGTCATCAAAAGAGTGGGACTCAGAGCCTGAGCCAACATTGTCTTCTCCACTCCCTGACTCAGAGGCACCCTCATCGCTCCCTTACCCTAAGCTAGGATCATCGTCCTCACTCTCAGACTCAGAGCGCCTGCTCGCCGTCTCCTCGGTGCCACTAGTCTCAGTGTCATCTCCATTCAAGAACCGGCTTTGAGGAGGGAGAGATCTTCTCTACCTGAGACTCGTTATTCCGACTCAGGGCACCCCTACTTCTGCCTCGACCTCGACTCTTGTTCTGGTCGGGTGCTAGGGCTTGTTTGCCTCTCCTCCGTGCAGTCAGAGGGGACACCACTGGTGTCGCCGATGCTGCTAGGGCCATCGGTGCAAGTGGAGCCTGAAAAATAAGAATCAGAGTATCAGAGCACAGTATGAGTATGATGTAGAATGCAGATTCAGTATGGGTATGATATAGATTCCATGTGAATACAAATGTCAGTACAGTGTGATTTATTAGAATACAGATTTAGTATGGTACGATGCATCAGTATGAGTACGACACATCAATATCAGTACCGCACAAGGGAAAAGTGGTACTTGGATACCATGGAGGGTAAGCAATATCTCTCTCCTCTACACCATTTGGACCAGAGAGGCGACCAACTGAAGGAGACCGTCCACATACTCCCTAGGCGCCTAAAAGTGAGTTTGAACTATCAGTATCCAAAAAGGGGAATACAAAAATACAAATTATAAAGCAAGGTCCATACCTGCGGTGTGTCAGGATCCCTGACGTACCCATGCTCTCCCTCAGGCGGCTCTATCGAAATCTGATAAGCCGACTTAGTCGGTAACCAGGATGGGATTGCGGTCCGAATCTCTGGCCAATCGACTACGTGCATGGTAGGCAGGACCTCTCCAGCATTAGCCTCAACCACGTGAGTAGCACCTCCAGCCACTGGGGCACCTACAGCATCTCCCGTGCGAACTCCGGTCAAGGGTGGCATTAGGTGAGTCCTGATGAAGGCCGTGTAGTCTCCGCCTCGTCAGAAGTAATCAGCGTCCTACCCCATCATGTACTGAATGATAGCCTCAATTAGAACGCTATCGACAGTCCTCATGGATGTTGGAGGCGAAATAAGAATAATAGGGGCAGGTAGGCCTAATGTCTGGCACACAAACCGCTCGCCCAGATACCAAGCTCGGCAGAAGGGGCCCTCCAATAGGATCGAAACCAAGAAATAGCCCAAGACCCAGCATACTGGTCTCGTATCCCAGCAGGCATCATCGTCTAAGGCTGTCATGTGATCTGCAAATGGAGAATTTGCAGTTGTTAGTTATTGTTAGTGGCAAAGAGTGGATCAAAGCAGTATGGATGGAATGAAATGGGTATAAGATTCAGACTACCTCTCGCGCTGTCACCATATTGAAATATCGACGATAATAAGCAAAAGTCATGTCATCATGGCGTCTAGAGCGGCATCTGCCATCGTACCGACGGGAGTAGGGTACGCCTAGCGCTATCTCATCCACCGACACTGGGGCAAGGGCAGGAAAGTACGCGTAGGCCCAAAACTGCAAAGAATAATTTGTCAGTTAACATGCATAAACAAAAATAAAGACAAAAAGTGCAAAGCGGAAAGCACAGTGTGTAAACAGAAATAAAGACAGAAAGTACAAAGCAGAAAGCACAGTGTGTGAATAGAAATAAAGACAGAATGTACACAGTGTGTGAACAACTCACTGGTTTCAGCTCATTATTTTATATTGCAACCTTCTCACTTATGAGAATACAAAACCACTCGAACCTACCTCAACCGACGATTAGGTCCCACTTTAATTTCGAATTAAAGTTACTGAAAAACCATTCACTGTGTTTGGTTTCAATTTTCTAGATTCCATTTTCTGAAAATTGAGTTTTTTGTTTTTCGTATTATTTTGTTTTTCATGAATATTTTTAAAATTTTAAGCATTTTTTTTAAACTTTTTTAGATACACCTTACTTAGATGTAGGGCTGAAAATGAACTGAGTTGTTCATGAACAACCTTGGCTCGGCTTGTTAAGGTCTCGGTTCGATTCGACTTGTTTAGTAAACGAGGCGAGGTCGAGCTTGAATAAGCTCGGCTCATCAAGTTCGACTCACTTATCTTTACTTAAATTATAAAATAAATATATTATTTATATATTAAATAATATTAATAATATTTTTATTTAAATAATATAAATAATATTTTTTTAAAAAAAATCTTATCAAGCCAAGCTGAGCCAAGCTCAAGCTCAATAAATGAGCTCGATAAACAAACGAGCCGAGCTGAAGCTCAGCAAAACTCGGCTCGGCTTGGCTCAACTCGACTTGTTTGGAGCCCTAATTAGATGTAACTAAAAAGTAAAATATTTATAAAAAAATATTTTAAAAAATCAATAAATACACCAGAATATGAAAAATGTACTAAATTCCTGCTTTTTTTTATTTTTTTATTTTTAGTATTTAATGAATCTTCTAAAGATTTTTTTCACAAATATTATACTTTTTATGTGTATTTATGTTAGGTGTATCTAAAAATTTAAAAAAAAAAAAAAAGAAAAAAAAACTTAGAATATTAAAAAAATTCAATGAAAAAACAAAACACAAAAAATAAAAAAAAATTAATTTTTTGAAAAGAAAATCCTGAACAACCAAACCAAAAACACGTGACTTAGTGTGTATCTTCTCACGGAGTAATCAACAAAAAACATAAATTCAACAAAAATATGGAAAACTTAATTAGTTGTAAAGCTGATAGATTTCATGATTCGATTGCAAGAAATTTCAATTTAAGACATTCAAAATTTTGAAAAACTCCTACGATTTTAACGGAGTTGGAGTCATTCATATGCGGCTTGCATAGCAATGATTGTCGTGTGGCTCATGGTAACTATTTCGGACTTTATTTTCATCATTCAAACCGTTCAATTTTTAAAGAACATCGAGTTGAACATATCTGTAAAAAATAAGTTGATCGGATATTGATAGACCCTTCATCAACTCACATTTGTATTCAGTTTAATACTTACATATTTATTTTTTATATATACAAATTCAAGTTGATGAAGGGTCTGTCACGCCCGACTTTTTATGCCAATGGATACCATTACCAAATCCTTTATTATAACACAATTTCAGAGATCATGCATGGAAATTCAATACAATAACGAGTACTATGATTAAAGGTTCTCTCATTCGAATATCAAGTGAATGCAACATGAGTTAAAAATAAATAAATTGCTCGTAGGCTTACATCTTTTAAATTAAAAGAATAGCATTCTTCACCGGCAGCTTCCGGCAACCCCTATTGGATCACCGACGGATTGCGGATAGGGCACGGCAGCGTCATGGGCGAACCTCTGCATCGAGCTCAGCAGGGACTCCAGCCTCTTCGCTTGTCTCGGTCGCAACGATGAGTTTTGCAGTAGCGATCTTGAAGTTTGTGAGTTAAAATTTTAAGTTTTGTGAGTTTGATGCTCAATGTTGATGGGTTTTTCTATTTAATTTTCCCAATTTGATCGCTAATGTTAATTGTTCCCATTGTGAAATTGGCTAATGAAGTCGAATATTACATATGTATGTTTACATTGGTATGTTTATGCGTATGTAAATGCATTGACTGTTAACGGATAGAGAGGGAAATTGATTGGCTGGTGAATTATTTATTTATTTATTTTTAAATAATTATGAAGTCTGATGTAATTGGACCTGGTGATATCATTCTGTGTGTAGATTGATATGATTGTTGTGGGATAAATGATTGCAGATTCAAATCTGAAATATTTATGAGACATCAATTGATTATTATCACTATTAGTTGTAACTGAATTTATGATGAAAGAAAAAATGCGTAGTGTATGGAAGAGCATCAAATTTTCGTGCTTTTTTGTACATGGCAATTTTCTTTTTGTCTATTTGTTTAATTAATAACCAGTCTTTGGGACTACTAAGGCTAACTAAGATGCATATGTAACTTTTGGGTGGCCATGTAAGTTTTATTTAATTCCTCATTCTAGCATATATTGATTGCACTTCTCTTGCTTTAGTCTTCTGTCTTGCTCAAATAGAGCAAATTGTGCTTGGCCTAGGCAAAACACTGTAATTGAAGTGGTTCTTTATGCCTTGGAGTATGTGGGCATATTATTCTATGGAGTATTTTTGTGGGGAATCTGATTCGTTGACTGTTACCTCTGAGACATATATGTTCATTTGATATGTGACATATATTTGAATTAAGTCTGCTGTATTTGAAGGACTATTGCCATCATATCATCTGTGTTTGATCTTTTTATGCAACCCTTTTATGCCGTATTATAGGAGTTTTCGCATCTATCCATTTGTATTCAATATTTGATCTTTTTATGCAACCCCCTATGTAGGAGTTTCCTTAGCTATCTATTCATCTATCTATCTAAGTATAAATTTATTTTCAATCATTGTAACAAACTAGTCAACTGCAATTAAAGCTTAAATTGTAACTTGATTCTGATATGTTAGTCGTTGTAAATTAGGTTCTGTAGACACTGTCTCACATGTGCGGTCTATACTTGAGAGGCCTTGCATGGTTGCCATGCATAATTCTACCTGGCCCAGCTTAAGTAAATCACACATCCAAGGCTTCACATCTAGTAGGAAGCTTGTTTCTTATCCAATTAAGCAGGAAGGAATGGTAGTATCATGTGTAAAGACATATGAAGTTACCCTGGCAGCTAAATCTGATGGTGAGTTGCTTTACTTAAAATTTATGTGCAGGTTTAGTCTATTTTGGTTAAAAAATGTTGTGCCACTCTAATCTTATGCACTATTATTATAGTCTCTTGATTTTAGCAAACATTTGATTTTATTTTTTATTTTTCCAAATCCCTTTCGTGATTACTAACAATTTCATTCTTGATAAAATAAAATAAAAAGTGAGACATTTGGTACATTGATGACTTTAAGTGTTTTTAGGTTTTTATTTGAAGTTGGGAGTTTGTTTTTACCCTTATTCTTACTAATTTGCTAGGTCTATGAGTAAAGAGTAGTCTAGGGAGTCTTTATTTTATTTAGATGTGTATTAGATATACACACACATTTAATCGTATGGTATTACTGAGCATTTCATCTTTGCCGTAATATCCAAAAATTTGGAAACCATAATGGTGCAATTCCTTCAGATACCTGACCACAAGGATTGTTGGAGAAGAATTGTCTGGGAAATACAACATTCCCTAATGGGTTTGAGGTGAGTTACTATAACATGCCCGGGGGTACCCGCGCACGTTAAACAGTTCAGACCCTTGAGATCTCTTTGATCTATTCTCACGAGTGCAATGTGAAACATAGATGAGAGTCCAGATTTGGCAACTTTTATTGAAAATCCATTTTATTGCAATTTTGTCAAAAATGGACTGCGTCATCAGATCTCAGAGTCGCCACCTAATATGTATTTTGGGAAAATTAGGAAACCCATGACTCGTGCCAAGGCCACTGTTCGTCGTAACCAAGGATGCTTGGCTCGGAACCTTAGGTATGAGAGGGGAAGGTCAATAATGAGCACCCCCGCCCACCCGATCAAAGATCGGCCTTTACTAACCATAATATGAATTTTATTTTATTTATATATTCATGTTCTGATTAGTTAATAAATCCTAAAATTTACTATGTGAAGCATACAAGTATAGACTATGCCATTCATTTTGGAACAATTTGATATCATGCATTTTGAAAGAGTTTTGACAATGTACAACCCAAATAAATTGAGTTTACAAGCATGAAAAATCAACATCATTCCAAATTAAACAACATAACCTCCATCCATTGGCATTCATAGAGTTATATCACATAAGCAAATAGCCTCATGGTAGAATGCTAAACATAGTAAGAAAAACACACACAAACGGGATACTAAAGCATAAAAACTTACATGTTTGACATCCCACGAACAAGTTACAAAACAAAGTTAGTAAAATATGCATGATCTTATATACAAAATCCTAATGCAATTCACTCATGAGATGCAACTAAAGATTTGGCTTCTAAAATATGATATGTGAATCATCTCAAGAACATGAGGTAGCGCACATAATCACATAGGAATTGATTAAATCCACAAATGCAAACTTAGCCGAATCAAGATGCATAAAACATGGATGCAAAGCATAACTATGATGAAAAATAAATATGATGTTTATGTACAAATAAAGAAAGCAAGTAAAAGAACGGGATAGAAAGAAGCGGGGCAGGGAATTATTACAACATTTTAAAGAATAATTACAAACCAAATTAGAGAGGGATGAAGAGAATATTACAACAAAATAAAAACCTCACAATACACTCAAAATAAAAAATAAATAAATAAAATAAAAGCTTCATGTTCTTTAGAACCGCCGGCGGAAATTGGTCAATATTGGGAGATTACGCCATCTTGTTCGGAAGAAGCTAACCGACCGGCCAAATAGGTCGGCCGGCCAATTAGGCCAAGCAAAACCTGTCTTGTTGCGAAACAAGAAAAGGAACAAACAAGAAATATGTAGGTGGCTCAACTAACCACTACCGGTTAGATTAAAAAAAAAAAACAAATATAAAATAAAATAAAATAAAAAAGTGCAAACTCACAACATAAACCTAAAGCAATAAAACAAATATAAGATAGAACATACAAGATTACAACAGAACTAATATGAGACTAATACACCAAAAAAAAAATATGAGGCAGAACATGCAAGATTACAACAAAACTAATATAAATTAAAGCATGCGAATAAAAATAAATAAATAAATAAATAATTATGAGCTAAACAAACCACTAGGATTATAACAACACACTATGAAATATAAAGTAAGAAAATAAATATGAGATAAACAAACCACTTGGATTATAACAAAACACAATGAAATAAGAAGCAAGAAAATAAATATAAGATATAAAATATAAGAAAATGAAAGATTAAAAATTCACCTTCCAAAAAAAGATTGAACTTCTTAATTTCCAAACTTCCTCTTGATCACCCTCAAATGTAGGAAGTGTGTTCTCAAATCCTTAATTCGAAATTATGGAGTTTATGGAGTTTGTGGTATGGAAAGTGGCTAACTCTCTAGTTTTCTCACTTTCAATCACTAAACACTCTTCCTTATGATCGAGGCAATTGATCTTTGGCTATATTAGAATTTTTGGAGTGGTTTTGGTGTATGGAAATGAGAAATTTCAGTAGCTATGGAAGATATGGGGTGTATATGGAAGATGGGAATATTTTTGGCTCAAAAACTCAATTTTTCTCTCTTTTTTCACCATTTTCTCACTCCTTTCTCTTCAATTTCGTGGTCCTCCTTCTCTCTTACAATATGATCATTCTATATAGGCAATGAGGGAGAGTAAAGGTCAAAAAGAAGGTGGGAGACAAGGTGGGAGACAAGAATGTGATAGGAGGGCAAATTTTCAAGGTGGTTGCATGGGATACTTCTTTATGGATGCAAACAAAACCAGTCTGTTGCAACTTGTGAGCCCGAGGCTTTGAATGAAGATGTGATTTCCGCTTACTTTTCTGTGCCCATAGTTCATAATATTGACTAAAATTTTCAAAATTTTGATAAAAACGAAGAGGAAGAAATTCCTCGGGCTTTGAAAAATTTAATTGACTGGGAGAAAGAAAGGTGTGCTAAGCCATTAGTGGATGAAATTGTTTCTGTAAATGTGGGTATTGAAAAAGATCCTCGCTTGATTCAAATTGGTTCTACATTGTCTTTAGAGGAACGTGAACAATTAGTTGCTTTATTAACAGAATTCAAAGATGTTTTTGCATGGTCCTACGAAGACATGCCAGGAATTAACCCTGAGATTGTATAGCATAGGATCCCTCTCGACCCTGAGGCCCGACCTGTCAAACAGAAGCTTCGCAGAATTCGTCCTGATTGGGCCTTAAAAATTAAAGAAGAGGTTACCAAGCAAATCAATGCTGGTTTTTTGCTAGTATCAGAATATCTTACTTGGTTAGCCAATATTATGCAGTTCCGAAGAAAGACGGCAGAATCCGAGTTTGTGTTGACTTTCGGGATTTGAATAAGGCTAGCCCAAAAGATGATTTCCCATTGTCACATATTGACGAATTGGTAGACTTCACTGCAGGACATGCCTTACTGTCATTCATGGATGGTTTTTCAAGGTATAACCAAATCCTTATGGCTCCAGAGGACAGAGAAATACAGCATTTACCACACCATGGGGGACATACTGCTACAGGGTTATGCCATTCGGTTTGAAGAATGCCGAGGCCACTTATCAGAGAGCTGCTACCACTCTTTTACATGATATGATCCACAAGGAAGTTGAGGTGTACGTAGATGACATGATTGTCAAGTCCAAAGATCGGAAAAGCCATTACACTGCATTGAAGAAATTCTTTGAGAGAATTACGGAATACAGGCTAAGGCTAAATCCACAGAAATGCACCTTTAGGGTAATTGCGGGTAAGATGTTAGGATTTCTGATCACACAACGGGGAATCGAAGTTGATCCATCTAAAATTCAGGCCATCTTAGAAATGCCACCACCAATGACTGAAAAAGAGATGCAGGGTTTTCTAGGAAAGGTGCAATTCATAAGGAGGTTTATTTCAAAGCTAACCTTGACTTGTGAACCACTGTTTGGTCTCCTAAAGAAAGGGAAGAAGTTCCAATGGAATAATCGATGTTAGTTTGCCTTTGAGCAAGTCAAGCAGTATTGCGGAATCCAACTGTGTTATCACCGCCCAAGCCAGAGAAACCGCTAATTTTGTATTTATCAGTGACTGAATCAACCATGGGATGTATGCTTGCGCAACAGTCAATGAGAAAGTAGAGAAAGCCATCTACTACTTGAGTAAGAAAATGCTTGACTACGAGATCCGCTATACTTCCTTGGAAAAGGCTTTCTTGGCTTTGGTTTGGGCCACCAGGAAGTTGAGACACTACTTGTTAGCTCACTCGGTAATTCTGGTTTCAAGATTAGACCCCATCAAATATCTCTTTGAGAAACCAGCTCTTACTGGTAGGCTAGCTCGTTGGTTACTCTTGCTTTCTGAATTTGACCTTAAGTATGTCACTCGCAAATCTGTCAAAGGAAGGGTTGTAGTAGAATTTTTGGCTGATCACCCAATTGAAGGATGAGAAGATGTGGAGTACTCATTCCCAGATGAAGAGGTCATGTAGATGGAAGAAGACACTTGGAAGTTGTACTTTGATGGAGCGTCCAATCAATTTGGCTATGGGATAGGTGTGTTGCTCATAGCACCGAATGATTCCCATATTCACTTAGCTTTTAAACTCCGATTCAGGGTATCTAACAACCAAGCAGAGTATGAGGCGTGCATTGCCGGATTGGAAGCAGCCCTGGAACTAGGGGCAATAAGGTTGGATGTGATTGGGGACTCAAACTTGGTCGTCTCTTAAGCCAACGGAGATTGGAAAGTTAAAGAGGAAAAAATGAAAGTCTACCATCAGACCTTGGACATGTTAATCCTGAGTTTTGAAAAACTAACTTTTACACACCTGGTAAGAGAGAACAACCGATTTGCTGATGCGTTGGCAACCCTGGCATCAATGATAGATATACCGGTCGGGATCAAGATGCGCCCGATCCTTATAAAACAAAGGTACGCCCCCTCGTATGAAATGATAGCCACAACGGCAGAAGTTCAAGATGAAAACCCTTGGTACTTTGATATTTGGAATTTTCTGGAAAGTGGTATATACCCACAAGGGGCAAACACCAAAGACAAAAGGGGGATACGACGTCTGGCCAATCAGTTCGTCATTTGTGGAGATAAGCTATACAAGAGAGGGCATCTGGGAATGCATAAGCTGTGTGTAGAGGAAGAAGAGGCAATGCGTATCATGGAAGCCATCCATGGAGGAGAGTGCGGAGCCCATATGAACGATATAATGCTAGCCAGAAAAATCCTCAGACAAGGATACTACTGGTTAACCATAGAGAGTGATTGTATCAACTTTGTTAGGCGATGCCACAAATTTCAAATCCACGCCAATCGCATGAACATCCCGCCATCAAAACTCTACAACATGACTTCGCCTTGGCCTTTCTCAGTCTGGGGCATAGATGTCATTGGGGCAGTCACACCGAAAGGTTCAAATGGGCATCAGTTCATCTTGGTTGCCATTGACTATTTTACCAAATGGGTTGAAGCACAGTCGTATTCAGTGTTGACAGCATCACACGTGGCCAAATTTATCAAGAACAACATTATCTGCAGATACGGGGTGCCAAACGAATTAATTTCAGACAATGGCTCACATTTCAAAGGAGAAGTGACAGTTCTACTTGAGAAGTATAACGTGGCTTTTCACAAGTCATCAACTTACAGGCCACAAACCAATGGAGCCATTGAAGCTGCAAATAAGAACATCAAGAACATTCTGTGTAAGATGGTAGAAACTTATAGAGATTGGCCAGATAAGTTGCCTTTTGCACTTTGGGGATACAGGACATCAATCCGAACATCTACAGGGGCAACCCCTTACTCTTTGGTATATGGAATGGAGGCTGTTTTGCCGAATGAGTTGGAAGTGCCTTCATTGAGGATTATGGCTGAATGTCAAATAATAGAAGCTGATTGGCAACAAAACCGATTTGAAGAGCTGATGCTATTTGATGAGCGAAGGTTGAAGGCGTTATACCACATTCAGGGGTATCAACGCAGGATTGCCAGAGCATTCAACAAAAAGGTTAGATCCAGGAATTTGAGGGAAGGGGACTTAGTGTTGAAAGACAACCGAGGTCCTATTTACGATCTAGGGGCAAGTTTAGACCCAATTGGACGGGTCCCTACATCATTAAATCAATCTGGTCAGGAGGAGCAGTCATTCTCATGATTTGGATGGTTTGGAGTTCTCACAACCAATCAACATGGACAAGCTGAAGAAGTACTACCCTTGAGAGGCTCACTGGGCCGAAAACCCGAAAGGCGACCCAGGCAAAAGTTAGAGCAGAAAAACAAAAAAATAAAATAAAAAATAAAAAAAAAAAAAAATAAAAAAATAAAAAATAAAAAATGAAATGAAAAGCTCGCAAGGTTGAAAACCCGAAAGGGCGGCCTTGGCAAAAGTTAGAGCATAAAAGGAGAGTGTCAATACCCGAGTGAACCTTAGCTGGAACTACGTATGGCCTGATTCCTATCTTTAGGATACGTAGGTAGCTTCATCTTGAAGTTCGGCCTTAATCATTTTTCAACTCACTCATCTCGTCCATGTTTGATTGGGGTATCTTTATTCGACTCGGCTATCTTTGATTGGCTCGTTCCCATTTGATTCAGTTGTCCGGTCGTCTTTGGGCTTTGACATTCACTCACGTCATGAAATAACTTTGAGCTCTGTCAAAGAGGGGCAACTGTAGACACCCCATTTTGACAACCCCACAGGCCCACTAAACTCAGACTCAACAGCCAATTCAGAACTCTCAATACAACTCTTTTCAAAATGCCAATTTATTTGTGAGCCATTCACCGCATCCATGATGAAGCTTGAACAGTCAGCGGGTACCTCTTCCCCGATCACGGCAATGGTCATATCCTCCAAATTCATCGGTTCAGCACTAGTATGTGATTCTATCAGTAAGTCAGCCAGTGTTAGACCCAAAACTTCCTCTGTGCTGCTTTCCGAGCTGACTTCTCTATCTTGTCTGATGTCGATACTAGGATCTGCCCACTCCTCATCATTGTCAAAAAGCTGATGATCGAAGAAGATCTCAAACCTAGGGTGTCTCTTTTTCTCCACTTGATCAATCCAGGGCTTAGGGAAACCACAGAAAGGGAAGTCTTCTCCTTGGCGGACAAAGCGTCCGTTCAAGGTCCCACGAATTGGCTTATGAACCAACTCAAACTGCCGCCCGGTTCTCTTGGCCTTGATCCTCTCCCTGATCTCTTCAGTTTTCCTTTTCCAGTCATCAGCCGTGGGTGCATACCCCAGTCCGAATGCATGTGGGTTATGAGGTACTTCACTGACTGTAGTAATACTTTTCCTGCCACTTTGTCCCAATCCCATCCCTAGAATGTGACCTAGTTTACTCATGAAATAGATTGATTGGGCACTGACGTATACACCTTCGTCTTCTACCAAGAGCGTTTGAACTAGCTGGGCCTCTTCCAATGTAAAACCTGATAGGAATACATCTTCTTCCCCATGTTGTATTTCTAGCAGTGGTGTTGTGACTTCTGGGAGAGGATGAATGGATGAATTTCCAAAGATAGTGGCAATTCCTCCGCCATATGCGTATTTTACCAATTGATGTAGTGTGGATGATACAGCTTTCATCTGACGAAGCCAGGGCCTTCCCAATAGCTAGTTGAACGTTGCGGGAACATCCATGACATGAAATTCAGCTTCGTGCTCAGATGGACCCACTGTTATTTGTACTTTGATTGTCCCCATCACTTCCCGACTAGTATTATCATAGGCCCGGATCAATTGAGTAGTGGGCGTGAAATCTGCTGGCTTTAGCCCAATTGCATAAGCAGTGCATGTAGGGCAGACATTGATGGCTGATCCTGTGTCTATCAGAACAATCGAGATCCATTTCTTTCTACATTCCAGTGATATGTACAGAGGCTTATTATGTTCTGATCCTTCTGTTGGCAGCTCTTTGTCAGCAAAAGTTATTGCTGGGATGGTTTCTCTTGGGGTGATTAATGACACTAACTGCTTGGGCGTGGTGTCAATTGATAGCTTAGCCTTGTTCAACATTGTCTGTCGATGTTCTCGGGAAGCCATGAGAAGTCCCCAGATGTAGATGTTTGCTTGGATCTTTTTTAGCTGTCTTAAAACTAGGTTTTCTTCTGTTTCTTTCTCCTTCTCTTTCTCTTTCTCTTTCTCTTTATCAATGTCTGTATCTTTGCCCGAGGATTCGCCTTGGTCTAGTTGTGGAGGTTTAAAGTAACGCCCACTCCTAGTTAGGTGATCAATTTCTTCAGAATACCAAGTCTCATCAGGCAAAGTACTACCCCACTCATCATCGGTGTGAGCGAGCTGCAGATCGCTATCATCCCACCATTCACCTTCGTTAACCGAAAGACAGTTGTCAGGCTCTACATGAATCATTCCCACGTTATACTCTAACAGACTTTCTGATTCTTCTTCTCTCTTGGAACCCCTTTCGTTGCCACTGCTATCAAACTTTCTGGCGTCAGTTTTTGGTTCATCATTTTTTCCCTTAGTTTTCCCATCAGAACCTTCATCATCGCTTGCCCAACCGTGAGTAGCATTGAAACTTCTTGGATCCCACCAGCTGATCTGCACATTTCCCAAATCCAATTCCTCAAAGAATTTGAGATTGTCCAAGTCTTCTTCTAGATTGGCCAAGTCATCTAATCCCTGTTCATACATATCTTCTCTAATGACATTGATGGTACATGAGTCGGGTAAGATAACTTCCGGTTTCAACTGGCTAACAGGTACTATGTATTTGTTAGGATCATATCCTTCTTCGGTAGTTTTCCAGTCTCAATCACTGGTACTTCAGCTATGTCTTCTTTGGATTCTTCTTTTGATACGGCCTTTTCTTCCTTAGTTTGTACCACCACCACCACTATGGTTTGTTTTAGCTTTGGCTGGGTTAGAGGTGCATCCATCATACATAAATCAATGCTCTCGGAATGTATACCTCGGGTTTGGGTAGATGGATAGGTATGATGTATATACTAGGGTTAAAGGTGGGAAGGAGTGTATGGATATGGTTGAGATGAGGAGGTGGTCGATTTTTGTCATGGGGTGGCAACGGGTTTGTGGTGACATTGGATTTTTGTGGTTGTGGGGGAGCTATGATCTTATTATCAATGAGGTTTTGGATTTCATGGCGAAGGCGAAAATAGTAGCCAGTGTCATGTCCCGATTGTTGATGAAATGCACAGTATTTGGTAGGGTCGTGTTTGGCTAGGAAAAAATGAAAGATTAAAAATTCACCTTCCAAAGAAAGATTGAACTTCTTGATTTCCAAACTTCCTCTTGATCACCCTCAAGTGTAGGAAGTGTGTTCTCAAATCCTCAATTCGAAATTATGGAGTTTATGGAGTTTGTGGTATAGAAAATGGCTAACTCTCTAGTTTTTCTCACTTTCAATCACTAAACACTCTTCCTTATGATCAAGGCAATTGATCTTTGGCTATATCAGAATTTTTGGAGTGGTTTTGGTGTATGGAAATAAGGAATTTCAGTAGCTATGGAAGGTATGGGGTGTATATGGAAGATAGGAATATTTTTGGCTCAAAAACTCAATTTTTCTCTCTTTTTTCACCATTTTCTCACTCATTTCTCTTCAATTTCGTGGTCCTCCTTCTCTCTTACAATATGATCATTCTATATAGGCAATGAGGGAGAGTAAAGGTCAAAAAGAAAGTGGGAGACAAGGTGGGAGACAAGAATGTGATAGGAGGGCAAATTTTCAAGTGGTTGCATGGGATATTCCTTTATGGATGCAAACAAAACCTCTTTTTGACAATGGGAGATGATTAGGTATAATGGAGGATGAGTGGATGCACTTGAATGGCTCAGAAAATAGGTAAATGGGATGTCCCAACCGAACCAAAACCAAGAAAAATGGGTTATTGCTGTTTTGGGTCGAATCAACAAAATCTGCTTTTAAGCCAAACTTCAAATGGGCATATCTCCCCCATATGCACTTGGGTTTAGGTAGTTCTTGGGTCCAAATTGAAGCCCCAGAAGTCTACTTTCCAATGGTGGTGGCCTCACATTTAAATTCCAAGTGTAGAAAGAGAAATGCCTAATTTAGTGAAGGCTACTCATTTCCTTCTTAATGATTTGATACTCATCCTTTTCCTAAACCAGTTTTCTTTCATCCCCTCCTATTTCCTTCAACTCCAAACCTATAAAGAAGATGTTTTTAAATATTTTTCAAAAAGTTCACCTCCCTTCCATTTATTTCCACTTTGTCCTTACTCGGTTTACTGAAAAGTGCAATATTTTAATCGAAATGGAAGCCTCGGGACATCGTAGAAACATTTAAAAAAACATATTTTGAAAAGAGGGTTTTAAGGTCTAAAATAGTTTGGCCAAAAAATGGGTGAAGGTTGGGATTAAAACTTAAATTCCATCTTTCTTACTGAGAATTTTGTGAGAAACACATTCTAATTGTCATCATCGGGTAATCAAAAGAAAGCGTCCAAGTCTTAGGGCCGGTCAAAATGGGGTGTCTACAGTTACCTTTTCAAAGCAGATACTCACTTACAACTTTGTGAGTCTACTTATTGAATTTCATTCATTGATGAATTCCATGAAGAAAACTTTTAACATTATGGAGTTGTTATTTACTATCCTTTCACGTATTTAAAAATAAATAAATTCTCAAATTTTTTTTTTCCCTGAGCTTACTTCATACTTTTTTTGATTTGTACTCTTAACTTTTAACATTTTACCTGTTTTAAGTCATTATTTTCTTGGTTTTCGTTATAATTTTTTTTTTTTTTGGATCTCCCAAATGATTAAGTCTTTCTATTCATTACAATTATTGTATTACACAGTGCTTGAGTTTGATTTTATTTTTTTCCTGTTTTGCACTTGATTCTCTTGCATGTCAGGTTTCTAGACTTCAAACAGCTCTTGGTGAGCAAACAAAAATCACAAAATTTAGCCAGTAGGGGTATGAAAGACTTCAAAATGTAATATTCTTAAGTTTATGGCTTTAGTATTTTTTCCCCATTCAATTTTAAATCTGTTATAGGATTTTATACTAATTTTATGATAATCAAATTACATGTTTTACTGTTCCACATTATTTTTTATTACACCTTGTGCTTATTAGATGTTCGAATACAGTTTTTCAACCATTAAGTTCACAAGAAATTTACATATTTTGATGTGCATGGTATATGTACTCATGTCAAACCAAGTTAGTCATTAAACAATTGCACTTACGTGAATCCCTTAAATTCTTTGTATTGATTTGATGTGTAAGATTTGTGATTGCATATCAATTTATTTGAATCGTGACACTCCAAAGTTTCCTTCTAATCTTAAGTAAACTTTTGTTATAAAGTTAGTTCCACATTATACATATTATCTTGTGGAATTGTCAGGAAAAAGTTTTATGCCGGGTTTGCATTGAGGGAGAGATTAGTGTAGTCCTGCTTCCATGTAGGCATCCCATCCTTTGTGGGTATGTTCATCTATCTCTAGCCTAAGACATTTTTTTGTGGGTATGTTCATCTACATTGTAAATAGAAGAAAACTGGAATCCATCAGAAGTTAGACCCTTTAGATAAGTACATCATTGCACATCAAAGCTAAATGACTGAAACCATAAACTCATTATATATATATTTGTAGATGGCTTTTGGCATGGAGTTGTGGATATTCCATTTTTCTTCTACCGCTTGCTTATGATCTATTACAGCTATAACTTGTGTAATCTTCATGTTAAATATAATTAAGTTTAGGTGAATATTTTTCTTTGAACACTTATTAGTTATGCTGTGTTTTTCTTTGAATGTTTTGGCCTCAGGTTTTGTGGATCTTGTAATTGAGTTTGATCTTAAGGTGACTCTTCTCAAAGGCCTTAGATAGGAATTGACGAGCAGGTATCTTCTATACATTGATATATATATACACACACACGCATGTACACAATCACACATGTGGATGAGGTTAAGGGCGAGTCTACTGAAAACCCATAACGGTCTTAAGAGGTTGAGAGTAAACCTACTAAAAACGTGGATATGTTATATTTGTTGTATGGGTTGTTGGTAGAAGTTACGGGTGAACCTACGGAACTAGCACGATACTCCTGATTTGAAAACTAAGTAAAAAAATGTATTTTTCCAACACTTAGGCTTGAAAACAGGCCATCAGGGACCAAAATCGTGTAACAGCCATAAGAAGACCCGGGGAACACCCCGAACACCTCGGGAATGACCAATGTAATTTGTGGAAACTTATGAAACTAGCACGGGACTGCGCTTGAAAAATGCACTTTTCTAACACTTGGGCTTGAAAATAGGCCATAAGGGGCCAAAATTGTGAAATAGCCACGAGAAGGCTCGAGGAACACTGCGAACACCTCGGGAGGGACCAACGTAAGTTGTGAAAACTTACGGAACTAGAACGGGACTCCCGGTTTGAAAACTAAGTCTAAAAATGCACTTTTCCAATACTTAGGCTTGAAAATAGGCCATTGGGGGCCAAAATTGTGAAATAACCTCGAAAAGGCCCGGGGAACACTCCGAATACCTCGGGAGGGACCAATATAAGTTTTGAAAACTTACAGAACTAGCACGAGACTCCCGATTTGAAAACTAAGTCGAAAAATACATTTTTCTAATACTCAGGCTTGAAAATAGGCCATCGGGGGCTAAAATCGTGAAACAACCATGAGAAGGCCTGGGGAACACCCCTAACACCTCGGAAGGGACCATTGTAACTTGTGAAAACTTACAGAACTAGCACGGGACTCCAAGTTTGAAAACTAAGTCAAAAAATGCACTTTTCCAACACTTAGGCTTGAAAATAGGCCATCGACGGCCAAAATCATGTAACAGCCACGAGAAGGCCCGGGGAACACCCTGAACACCTTGGAAGGGAACAATGTAAGTTGTGGAGACTTACGGAACTAGCACGGGACTCCTGGTTTGAAAAATGCACTTTTCCAAGACTTAGGCTTGAAAATAGGCCATCAGGGGCCAAAATCCTGAAACAGCTACGAGAAGGCCAGGGGAATATCCCGAAAACCTCAAGAGGATCCAATGTAAGTTGTGAAAATTTATGGAACTAGCAAGGGATTCTCAGTTTGAAAACTAAGTCGAAAAATGTACTTTTCCAACACTTAGGCTTGAAAAATGTTAAATTGTATATTTAATTGACAAGATAATAATTGTCTTCCTTTTTCTTTTTCTTTTTTTTTCTTGTTACAGATTGGAGATTAGATATGGACATGTTTGGTAATCTGGAGAGCAGAAGCTTGCTCATTTCGTGTTTTTGTTAATATTACCTTATATGTATTTTGGTTGCGTTGTAAATTTTATATTTTTGTGAGTATTAGGAAACATGTTTGGTAATCCGCACTTGATGTTATATTTTTGTGGATATTAGGAGACATGTTTTTTTGTGGATATTGGAGACGTGTTTAGTAATCCGTAGTTGATATTGTATTTTTATGAATATTATGAGACATTTCGACTGTGGTGTTTATGAAAATGAATAGATTTTTGTATTGATGTGTAATAGATATTGTATTGAGCAGGTTATTGAAATGCGTAGGGAATTTTTAGTGAAAAGAGCTCCAAAGAAATAATTTCGTCACATTTGCTGAATATTTCGTCACTAAATTGAAATATTTGGCAACAAAATTTTTTCTCATTGAAGAATTTTGTTTTGTGCTCATTTTATTGACGAATTTTTTTGTCACCTTAATCTATATCATTGGTGAGGATAAATTTCGTCACTAAAACCTCTATCTTCATATTTGGTGACGAAATATTTTATGGCCAAAACAATTAAAATACAATATTATCTAATTCTAGTGACGAAATTGATGTTATAGACGATGAAAAATGCAACATTTAGAGATGAAAATTTTCATTGCCAAAAATGAAAAATAGGCGACGAAACGATTTTTCGTCACCAGCTACTTTTAACGACAACGTAAAAATTATTTCATTGTAGATCACATTGGTAACGAAAATTTGATGTTTGGAGACAAAATGAGTTTGTCACCAAAGACCTTTTTTGTTGTAGTGTTCCACAAAGCGCATTACATTTTCTCTCACTTTCCGGACTTACACCTGGTTTGCCTTTTTGAAACATGTTCACAAGTGTTCGATGTCCTTCGCATTATTCACAATCTCAATACAGTACCTATGTCCAATTCCAACACATTCATATCTATACATATATACATCATACGAAAGGAAAAACAACAAGCAACCAACAACTATCTACTCAACAAATGAGACAACTCGACCTTTCTGAACCATAGCCATCATAACCCATAAGATACACAGATACACTGAGACAATAATGATAAATAAGTTCAGCTCTACCTATCTTAAGCATAAGCCAATGATACACATATTCATAACGAAATGCCAATTTACCAGACATAAGCTGAAAAGTAATGGTACCTCTGCCAATTTACCAAGCACCGTCTGGAAGGTAATAGTACCTCTGCCAAGTTCTCCAGGCGCTAGTTGAAAGGTACTGATACCTCTCATTCTAAGCGTGGCCAATTCTCCAGGCGCTAGCTGGAAGGAAATGGTACCTCTTATTCGAAGCGCAAGCGCATTTCCAACCATTACATAATTCAACAAATATAAATAACCCAAGTGTACTACAAACATATAGTCTATTCAATATCACAACATCATCCTCCACTAATGGCCAAGGACAAAACCTCTAAGTATAAATATTTAAACACACATAATACAATAATCCGATGTTCACTTGATCTTAAGTCCCAACAATAATGATAATAACCATATTCAAAAGCTTTAAAATCCATCCCGAGCATCAATTCTAGATTTACAATATGTCATGGTTTCTTTCTCTTATGAAAATCAACTCTTTTGTTTTCCAAGTTAACATGTTCAAATCTTTATCCAAAAGCTACCCTCTTTAATTTACAAAACTAAATCCATTCTCCTTGTTTTGCAAAACCAAAATCCATTCCCTTTGTTTTAGAAAACTAAAATCCATGAATGTCAAAGCCATAGCTCAACTCAATTTAACATGATTAATCAAGAATAATTCCAATACCATGGTTAATTCACCCTTTTATCAATTAACACAATTACACAATCCATATAATCAAGTACAAAATATTACACAACTTTCTCTCATCTTTAATCCATTAAGTCTATGATATTAAATTAGATCTTCTTTTCCCTCTCAACATCAACATGCTAAACTACTCCCCAAAGAACCCAAACAACAATTTATATAATGATTTTCAAACCCCAAGTAACAAACCCTAATATCTCTCATATGATTTTTCAAAAAGAACTCCAATATACATGGCTTTTATGCAGTAAAAATCTACCACATATGTATCTAGACAAAGTATTAAAGAGGAGCAAGAAATCCCTACCTTTTGAAGCGAAGAGGAGACAACCCAAAAATCACCGGTGATGAAACCACGAACTACTCGGATCAATAGAAAGCCCTTGACAAGATCTACAACATTTTCCAAAGGACCAAGATGAAAAGATGGCTCTAGGTAAGTAAATTTGAAGATCTAAGTGTGAAAAAAATTAAGTTTAGAAAGAGAAGAAAGAAGTCACAGTTTGAGAGGAAAAGTGAAGGAAAAGTAATGAGAGGAAAGTGTTTTGGAACTTATTTGTAGTGGCTGGGCACTAATAGAATAATAGCCCCAAAGTCAAATGAAAAGAAAAAGTTAAAAACCACTAAAAAGTAGTGCCCAAACCAACCCAAAAATAAAAAAATTATATACAGGGGTCTACCCTTCAAACAGAGGTATCAACCCTTCAGGAAGCAAAGGTGAGACACTAATGTGTGTAGCAGGCAAGAGTCGAACCATGGAACCCCTAGTGTCAACCCTAAATTTCAGCAGTCAATTCCAAATTCAGCAATAGATAAGGATTGACCCTTTCTAGACCGGCGTTGACCCTTGAGGCCAACAAAAAAAGACAAGTGTTGACACCACCAAGACTGGTATCAATCCCAGAATAAGATTTCTAAGTTCCTAAACAACTTTTCAACGTAAACAAACGTGAACGAACAATCCCAACAAGTTTAAATCGATTTGTACTTCTCTAAAATCAAGATATAACAATAACGAAGATTCCCAAAATAAAATAAAGGATTCCAATACACTTCCCAAAAGTTTTAAAGGATACAAGTGCTACAAGTCTATTGATATCCGATCAACTTGATTTTTTACAGATATGTTCTACTCGATATTCTTTAAAAATTGAACTATTCGGATGCTGAAAATAAAGTCCGAAATAATTCCCATGAACCGCACAACAGTCACTGCTGTGCAAGTCGCACAATAGTGACCCCTGATCTGATTTTAACTATGGTATAAGAGATTCAATTTCGATTGTTACTTGAGAAACGATATCTTCAGCTTCTCGAACCCTTGAGAATCGTAAGTGGAAATTGGCCGCTTTTACACTCAGTTTGGATCGTGAGAGGAGGTGAGAAAATAAATGATTATGTTTTCTCATCTAATTGAGAAAAGAAAAGAAATGATTATGGTTTCTCACCATATGTTTAGATGAATAAGAAAAGAGAATGTTGTTTCTCATGTATTTTGTTTGGATAGAGTAAATAAGAGACAAAAAGGAAAATGTTGTATTTTATTTTACCAAAATAACTTTCCATAATAATAACCTATGTTTTTTCATAACGACAATCTTGGTATTTTAGAAAATTTTCATTAAATCCAATTCCTTTCTTACAAAATCTCATCACTTTTGGTGAGAAAAAAAAAAGTATAGGTTCGATGAGAATCATTTTCTCACAATCTCTCATCATTTTTTATCATTTGTCACCTACTTAACTATTTTAACAAGCGAAAAGATTTTCTATTCTCACAATTTCTTTTCTTTTCTTACCAAACCCCTCCATCCGAACATAGTGTTATATTTGGATGGTCATTATTAATGAGTGGGCCAAAGGGCATGGCAAATTGACGGTTGAGACCTGTCGGGTAAATTAGCTTTAGAAAATACCAGTGTCTAGTTTGAGGTAGGTTTGCACTATATTAACATAGTATATTTTTCATTTCAAGTCTAGTCAGATCTAATATCATGTCTAATCTAATTATTTCAAGGCCAGTTCTAAGAAATTTTTTAAATCTTAGCCCGCCCACTTAACCTAAGGGTGGTTTGGAATTTACTTATTTAGTGACTTTTTGACTTTTTATGAAAAAAAATATGCAGAAAAATAGAGAATAATATGATAACTTGTAGCAAATAAACAAATAAGCTGTTTATTTAGATGGTTGCCAAATCACCCCTTAATAAATGTGATTTTTTTTTTTTTTTTTGGTTCTTGAAGAGTTGTAAAATTATTTAGATCTTTTTAATGAGTATTTGAATTTGGAATATTGTAAAATAAATATGATCTTGTAAAAAATATTTTAATTTAAGCGCTTGAATATAAAATTCAGAGGTGCTGAGGAAGAGTTGTTGCAATTGTCTCTTTAAAAAATTGAAGAAAAATTATGGGATAATTTTAGTTCAGTATAAAAATTGAAAAATAATTACTAATTCATGATAAATTTTATCAATATTAATAATTATAATTATAAAATTTTTCATACATATGTAATAATTTTCTCAAATTCCATCTAATAGGTAATTTCCTAAACGATAATTAGTGAAATAAGGATAATAATGTGAAAGAGAAAATAAAGAGATATTAATATGAAATAAGGATATCAAATTCCATCTTTGTACACCCTACAAATATGGATATTGAATTTTATTGCATATGTTTATTTTTTTAGTTATAATATTATTTATCAAAAAAAAAAAAAAGAAAGAAAGAAAGAGAAAAGAAATCTTTGTACTCCCAACAAAGATGAATATTGAATTTTATCGTATATGTTTCTTTTTTAGTTATAATATTACTTATCAAAAAAAAAGAAAAGAAAGTGAACAATAAGAAAGTTTTTTTTGGAAACCTACGTGTAAATTTTTGTCCTCTATATATAAGTTTTTTTGGGTATTATTATTATTATTATTATTATTATTTTTTTTTTTTTGGTTGGGGTCATATAAGATGTGAAGGACACTTTAGTCGTTTTAGGAAAAGAGCTTTTCGTTCTGTAATTGTTTTTCTTCTTTTCATTTTTAGGCTTGGTTTGGGGATTGGATTGGCTTTTTAGTTTTATGGCTTTTCTTATTATTTTAACTTGGGGTTAAAAAATCTAGTTTAGAAAGGTTTTTGAACTTTTTTGATTTTTTTATGAGAAAAAAATATAATGATTATAAGTTGAATGTGATATTTTATCTTATTAAGATTAAAAAGTCTATTTTATTTTTTTTAACTATTTTAACCCCAAATCCACTTCCAAAACATGGGCTGTTTTTTGTGGCTAAAAAGATTCCACTCACATGTAAATATCTAAAAACACACCACCACTTAACTATTATTATTATTATTATTATTATTATCATTATTACAACAATGCTACATACTATTAAAAAACACAATTTTTACAATCTCACTCACCTGTGATTGGTCTAAAAAGAAAAAAAAAAACAAAAATAAAAAAACAAAAACACATAATTGATCAATATCATTTTAGAGGTTATGGAGATCCTCAATTTTGAAAGTCCCAACCATTTTTGTTACTATTATTATTTATTCCCAATAATAACAATGCCGAGTTATTCAAGCCAGCAATGCTAGGTATCATGAAAAATCTTTCATAAAAATAATCATGAAAGCTTTGTGACCCTTGGATTACACTTAGAATAAAGCACCACACAATAATAAAGGTAATCCAAGAATCATAAATTTTTGATGATCATTTTCATGAAAAAATTTTCATGATCCCTAACTTTTCTCTATTCAAGCGTATCCGAGTAAGTAACTAGAGACAAATTATTGAGACCTGGCATAACACTACTAAGGTTACACACACTGACTGCTGAGTCACTAGGAGTTGGATTCTGGCAAGCAAAATCTAAGGATCATAATTTATTCACAGACACTTTGACGAGATTTAAGCTCGTTAATCAAAGCAATGACAGCGGCATCGAACGAGCCCCAATAGTCCATAGCTTTCTTGGCCTTCTCAGCCATCTCTCGTGCTCGTTTTCTCATCTCCACCACTTGGTCACCACCATCACCGCCTATTAGCCATTTTACTGCCTTCTCCACCTTTTCTCTAGTCACCGTCACCTTGGGCTCCCAATGCAACGACACCCACTCCTCGTTCTCCACTCGAATCCCAGTCTTCAACACATCTGTAACCAGGCTTTCAATGAAAAATTGCTTCGCTGCGAGCGGCCATGTGATCATTGGAATGCCCGCTCCTATGCCGTTAATCGTTGAATTCCATCCACAGTGTGTCATGAACCCTCCAACAGCAACGTGCTCTAAGATTAGCAGCTGCGGTGCCCAACTCCTTACTATCAATCCTTGCCCAGACTTCGTCATCCTCTCTTCAAATCCATCTGGAAGCATTTTATCGCCATTTTCCCCTTCTCCTCCTTCCCTCTTTTCTTTGTCTTCTTCGTTGTTTTTTGAGAGATCTCTAGCCACCCAAATGAATGGGCAACCAGAAGCCTCGAGACCGTGAGCAATCTCAAGGAACTATTTAGTAGCCATACGAACGTGGCTCCCAAAACTAACATAAATTACTGAGTTGGGTTTTTTGGAGTCAAGCCAGCTCAAAACTGTACCACCATCAATGGAGTTCTTTTCTCCCCTCTCGGCCTTTTCTTCGGCTGCTTTGTTAAAGAGGTACACTGGCCCAACAAGCCATAGTTTTCTACCCATTTCATTCTGGTAATGCTCAACATAAGTTGGCTCTAAGTGGTAAAAACTGTTGATTATAATCCCATAGCTCTTCAGCTTGGCCTCTAGAAAGATATCCAAAAGTTGTCCCCAACCGGTTCCTTTGGTTTTAAACCAGTATGGGAGTTTAAGCTTACTAAACTTGATGTTGTCATCGGGGAGACCCGGCAAAGCAAAGGTCTCTGTATCATAATTCACCTTTTTGTGCGGTGCGTAGCGTCTAACGCTCTCTTCACAACAGAGAGGGAACAACCTATAACGTGAAATCATAATTTTAATAAGGGAAAGTGTTTGGGTGTTGTGGGGATATATTTTCTAAGCACCAACACGTGGCCAAGGTGACGCCGACGTATCAGCCAAGGTGCCACATGTCCTGGTCATGATGCCGAGGTTATCTCGGCTAGGCCGAGGTTATCTGCGAGGATACCGGAATCCTAGATAAGCGGATATGGGACAAGAGTCCTAGATTGAGAGAAGACTTCAGTTTGGGTAAAGATAAGACTCTTAGAGAGTTTATCCTAATCCCACTGGGAGTTCCAGATTAGCAGTAATCCTAAGTCCATTAGGACTAGGCTCCTATTGGGACTAGGATTGTATTGGCTATAAAAGAGAGGCACCCCCATGGGTCTAAGGTATGCTTTTATGCTCAAGCTTATGAGTTTAGCTATTGATTATCTTTGAGAGATAACTAACTTGATCGTCGGAGTGCCCCCGGGTAGACGAACCACCATCGAAAACTTCTCTTTCTGTTGCAAGTTAGCTAAAAGCCATCTATTCTGCCGGTGCTCTCCAGCTGAATACTGAGTTGGCAGTGTGGTTAGAAAATCACTCACACAATTTGGCGCCGTCTATGGGAAAGAAAGGAGAATAGATGGCCATCACCGTACAAGATTAACGTGTTGAAAACGACGAGTTTAGCGAAGATGGAGAGTCTGTCGACATAAACGGAATGAAGACCCTTCTAGAAGGGACGCGAAGATATGGGGCATGAGCGCTCCCAAGGAGATGACATTCAAGTATAGAAGAGCTCAGCCTAAGTGAGCAGATCCTGGATTTCAGGCCTCGGACCCCAGATCCCGAAAGACAAGATCTCGGCCTAAATAAGCAGGTCCGAGAAGAGAAGAGCTCAACTTGAGTGAGCAGATCCAAGATTCCAGAAGACAAGATCTCGGCACTTAAGTCCGAGAAGAGAAACGACTCGTTGATGCGAGGCCGAGGTAATGATGAATAACTTAGACACATTATATGGCAGAGTCGAATCTTGCATATAATGGAGTTGAACTAAGTTGGAGTAACATAGGCTTGCCATGTCGGCAGAATCAAACTCAGGTTGAAACCAAGTAAGATCAATAGAGAAATCAAGGCTAACAACCTCGGCTTGAAACCAACTTCGGCGAACAAGATCACATGCACAAGCTTAATGTGAACATAAGTCCACATTAGGGGGCAGAGAGTTATAAATGATGTTTAACACTTGTTGAAATTGGTAGCAATTTACAAGTTGAAGTTAAACCGAGATGATGTTTAACACTTGTTGAAATTTGTAGCAATTTACAAGTTAAAGTTAAACCGATGTTATGTTTAACACTTGTTGAAATTTGTAGCAATTTACAAGTTGAAGTTAAACCGAGATGATGTTTAACACTTGTTGAAATTTGTAGCAATTTACAAGTTGAAGTTAAACCGATGTTATGTTTAACACTTGTTGAAATTTGTAGCAATTTACAAGTTGAAGTTAAACCGATGTTATGTTTAACACTTGTTGAAATTTGTAGCAATTTACAAGTTGAAGTTAAACCGAGATGATATTTAACACTTCTTGAAATTTGTAGCAATTTACAAGTTGAAGTTAAACCGAGATGATGTTTAACACTTGTTGAAATTTGTAGCAATTTACAAGTTGAAGTTAAACCGATGTTATGTTTAACACTTGTTGAAATTTGTAGCAATTTACAAGTTGAAGTTAAACCGAGATGATGTTTAACACTTGTTGAAATTTGTAGCAATTTACAAGTTGAAGTTAAACCGATGTTATGTTTAACACTTGTTGAAATTTGTAGCAATTTACAAGTTGAAGTTAAACCAAGATTATTGTTTAACACTTGTTGAAATTTGTGGACAAATTACAAGTTAAAGTTAAACTGAGATCATTATTTAACACTTGTTGAAACTTGAGAAAAGTTTAAAAGTTAAAGTTAAACCGAGATTATGTATGGCAGCTTATATGCGTGAACGGGTTCTTGGAATTCTTGTTCTTTAAAGAGACATGTCAGCCTTAACGATGATCTCGGCTGCGATACTTTAAGCCGATATACTGGAAAGTACCGATATAGGTTCCATCACCTCAGAATGCCGAGGTAATAGAACCTAAGGGGCAGTTGTGGGGATATATTTTCTAAGCACCAATACGTGGCCAAGATGACGCTGACGTGTCAGCCGAGGTGCCACATGTCCTGGTCATGATGCCGAGGTTATCTCGGCTAGGCCGAGGTTATCTGCGAGGATATCGGAATCCGAGATAAGCGGATATGGGACAAGAGTCCTAGATTGGGAGAAGATTTCAGTTTGGGTAAAGATAAGACTCTTAGAGAGTTTATCATAATCCCACTGGGAGTCCCAGATTAGCAGTAATCCTAAATCCATTAGGGCTAGGCTCTTATTGGGACTAGGATTGTATTGGCTATAAAAGAGAGGCACCCCCATGGATCTAAGGTATACTTTTATGCTCAAGCTTATGAGTTTAGCTACTAATTATCTTTGAGAGATAACTGACTTGATCATCGAAGTGCCCCGGGTAGACGAACCACCATCGGAAACTTCTCTTTCTGTTGCAGGTTAGCTAAAAGTCATCTATTCTGCCGGTGCTCTCCAGTTGAATACTGAGTTGGCAATATGGTCAGAAAATCACTCACACAGGTGTGTAAGGTGTATATATGTATTTTTGTAAGTTTTCATAAATATATATAAATTATTTCACAAAATCACGGAAGTTCTAACAAATATACGTAAATTGTGATCTTTTAAATTTTTATGAGGTTAACAAATGCATATTTTTAAAAGAGAAAAGTTAGGGATCATGAAAGTTTTTTCATGAAAATGATCATGAAAGATTTATGATCCTTGAATTACTTTGATTAGTGTGTGGTGTTTTATTCTAAGTGTAATCCAAAGATCACAAAACTTTCATGATTATTTTCATGAAAAGTTTTTCATGATACCTAGCATTGCTGTTTTTAAAAACTTACACAATTTTAAAAGATAACTTACGTATGTTTATGAGAACTTACGCAAGTATATATTATCCACTTGCACGAATTGCCCTTTTAAGAATATTAATTTGCCAATTGAAAATTAATACAAAATTTTTACGTGGTAGCTTAGGTTCAATCATTTTATAATCAAAAGATTTTCCAAAAACACTTTTCAAAAAATTTTATTTTCTTATTTTTCGTATTTTTTTTGTTTTTACTGAATTTTGTTTAATGTTTTAAGCAATTTTTTTAATTTTTAGACACATCTAACATAAATACACATAAAAAGTATATTTTTTGTGGAAAAATCTTTTAAAAATTCACTAAATACCAAAAATATATATATATATACATATATGAGAATTCAGTATATATATTTTTATGTATTTATTAATTTTTAAAAAATATTTTTTATAAATTTTTTACTTTTTAGATACATCTAAAAAAGTAAAAAAAATGTTTAAAATTTTAAAAATATTCAAAAAAACAAAAAAATACGAAAACTAAAAAACTAAATTTTCAAAAAACTTAATAAAAAAAACTCAAATCAAACACATACATTATTGTCACATCATTTTGCTATAAATTCTGCATGAAAATAATCTTTTTTTTAATATTTAAATGACTTCCAAATGGAATGGGCTTGTCTTATAATTCTTCAAAAATAAATAAATAGATAAAAATTAGATTGACCCATATTAGACAGTATCAACCAACTGGTATCTTTCACAAAAGAGAGGAAACAAGCCTGTAACATGGAACAAGATCCTGGGAATGCCGAGCTGAGCACAAACGTCGGCCGTCCACGGATAGAACATGTCGCTGACGAGGCAATCGGGTCGGCGTTCCCGAAGCAGTTGCTCGATAGGTTGTTCGAGCTTTGAGATGGCCGCAAAAAGCTTTACGGACATGTCCCTGTCGAGGACGGTGGAGAGGAGATTCTCACATCCCTCGGGCAAGCCGACCTCGGCGGTGGGTAATTTGAAGGTGTGGAAGCTAATGTCATGGCCTAGTAGTGATTGGTCTCTCTCTATTGATTTCTGGAAGAGCTGAGCATAGCCTGGAGTTGTGATTATGGTTACTTTAGCTCCATGAGCAGCAAAAACCCTTGCTGTGTCTATCACTGGAATCATGTGCCCTCTTGCCAATATCCATGGCAAGAAAAACATTTCTGCTTTACCATCTTTTGATGAATCCATGCAGAGAGAGAAAAGAATTAACAGAGAGAGAGAGAGAGAGAGAGAGAGAGACAGAGAGAGGGGTTGAATGTTACTTTGGTTGCTTTGAAGAGCAGTGTGGGTTGTGCAAGATATTTATAACCGGTGCATGCCCGCGCGAGTCTGCAATCTATCACTATAATTAAGTGGCTTTATTATGTAACATCATCTATGGGTAATTTTTGAGGTACCAACTACTCCTAACTTAGTTAGTCACTATGGTCTTGTTTGGTTTGGATTTGGGAAAAAAATTTAGAGAAAAATTTTGAAAATTTTGTTTGGTTTGTAATTTTTCTTAAAAAAATTTTAAAATCACTTTCTCACTCCTACATATTAATCAATCATTTTTTCTCTCTCATCTTTCTTTTTTAATCACTTTTTCTCTCACATACATCTACTTAATTATAACAAAATATTAAATTATTCCAAACTTCCAAACTTCAAAATTATTTTCAAAATATATAACCAAACAAACTACAAAAATTTCTAAATTTTCTTCCCAAAATATTTTTTGAAAACTCCCAAAATCAAACCAAACAAGGCCTATATCTTCCCCTGAGCTTAATTCTAAGGAGGTCATAAGCTCAATTCTCCTTATGGGGGTTAAATTAAGGAAGTGCAAGCACTTAGGTACTTTGTCAAGAGTGGAGAGATTTTCTCCCGTTGGTGCTAATCTAATAACTAATAACTAACATTTGTCGATCAAAAAGTGTTTTGCCAAAGATTGGGAGATTTTTTTCCATTGATGCTAATGTACAACTAACAACTAACATTTGCTGATCAAAAAAAGGAAAAAAAAAAAAAAAAAAAAAGTGATTTTTGAGGGGTTCAACTCCTTAGAATTTAATTCAGAGATTACTCTATATGGTTAGACTTTTTTATAAAAAAATAATAATAATAAAACACAAAAAATGTATAAAAACATATTGTGTGACTCAAATTTATTTCAAGTATAACTTACTTCTGTAACTACACAGATTTTTAATTATTTTGTAGAATTTATACTAATATTATTTAATTACTGAGAGGGTAATTTATATGAAAATTGGGCCGAGCTAGGTAATGGGCCGTTATGGGCCGCTGTACGAAGTGCTGAGTGAAGTTACTCCGGTCTTACAGAGGCATGAAGTTACTCCGGTCCTAAAGGGCTACGGTTAGTTCGATCGCCATACTAAAACTTATACCGGTCATAGCGCAGTGTAATTAACGTAGTCTAAACCTTTCTAAAAGTTAGCTCGGTTTGGGCTTACTATGGTTTATGGAAGAGGAACAAAGGTAAGGGCCGTGAACCGAACTAAGGATAGTTCGGTCTATTCTACGGCCAAGCATAGCCATGCTTACCTCGGCCACATTGGAGTCCGACCATGGTAAAACCATCTCACTTGGTTTAAGCAGTTGGGGGGGGGGGGTGTTGAAGGATAAGCATTATCTTTCAGGAATGTGAATCCTAGGAGGACTCTACATGGAGAAGTAAGAGTCCTATTTGGATTGTGCCACACAGAACCTATAAAAGCTCACAAACATCACCTATGGAGAGGTAACACCACTTTGATTCCCGAATACACGGAGCTTTTATCTATTTGTCTAGTTTGCTGACTTAGGCATCGGAGAGGTTTCTGGCACACACCCGCCGGCTAGCTCACATTTGTGTTTTTAGGGAGTAGAGCGACGTCGTATGGAGGAGCGCAGACTTGATCAACAGGATTATACGATAAGGTTTATTTCTTTCCCGTACAATTGGCGCCGTCTGTGGGAACTCAGACAAGAACAAAACCTCTTAATCAAGTTATCCTCACTAATCGGAAGTAATGGCGCACAACGAAGAGTTGCCACAATCCGCCATTGATGGACAAACCCCAGAAGGAGGTGGGAGGCGCGAAGGTTTGCCCCATATCCCTTCCATGGCAGACTTAGAGCCCCAACGACATAACCCCAGGAAGAATGCTAGGGGAAGGCGGACTAACAGCCCCCGTCACTCTCGTTCACAGAGTCCAGAGAGACAAAGGCGGAGGATCGATCCTCAAGCTTTGGAGGATCACGTCAGGGAGCAGGACAAATTGATACGATGGATGGCGGCAGACATGGAATCTCTAAAGCGCCAGATGAAGGGAAAAGGAGTGGCGACAGGAGAGGGGCGCTCAAGCAAGACACCCCATCGCCACTCGGAAAATCGTAGTGAGAATACCACACCCTCACAAGCAGAGAGCAGAAGCCTCAGGACAGGCAATACTCAATCCAGGTCTTCCAGAACTCGTCACTCCAGGTCTGAGAGGACGAGATCTAAGAGGTCGTACATTGAAGGAAGCACCTATTGGCCCTCACATACGCACCAAATAAAAACCAGACAGACAGAGTTGCCCAGATCATCCGACTTATGAACCGTGCTCGAGGAGAAGGCACGATGGAAGGAGGACGCCAGGGCACGCGATCCACACAGAGTTTCTGCCTTACAGCGGTTGGCTCCTCGGACGCATGGAAGCGTCGAGGTTGGAATGCCAATACCGCGCCCTGCCTACGAACCGACGGACAAGGCATTAGCAAGGCTGCAGACCTTGTCGTTCGTTCCGGCGATTGAAAACGCGCCCTTACCATCAGGCTTTCTTCAGCCCAAATTCACTACATATGAGGGAAAGACGGACCCCTACTCACACTTGAGCCACTTTCGGCAGGTCATGGCTGTATACCGGCAAAACGAGGCTTTGATGTGCATTCTCTTCCCATCTAGCCTTGGCGACCTAGGCCTGACTTGGTTTGAAAAACTTTCCGAATGCAGCATAGCCTCCTGGGCGCAATTGGTAGAGACGTTCGTAATGAGGTTCAGAACAAACACCAAAACCCCGGTGGAGATCGATCAACTGCTCTCCATCGACATGAGCGACAAGGAGACCTTCAGATCCTACAATAGTCGCTACTGGGAGACCTTCAACCAGATTGGGGATTGCCCCACCAATCTCGCCATTGCACAATACAAAAGAGGCCTTCCAGTCGGGAACAGACTAAGGGACTCAATCACCATGACACCACCCCTCACCATGGAAGCCTTGATGGAAAGAGTGTATCAGTACATCAGGGTGGAGGAGGATGGCGCACGTGCCAAAACAAAATCTGGCACGACCGCAGTACCAGAGAAAAAGGCCTCAGCAAAGGTCAACGCGGTAGACCGTCCAAACAAAAACGGACGAGGCAGGCGAGACAACGGAGAGGACCAGGATAAAAGATGGTTGAGAGTCCGCACTACCATAACCACGGTATTCAAGAAACCGATCTACCGGATTCTAAGCGAAATACATGATGAGCCTTTCGTCAGATGGCCAGCTAAGCTAGGAGAAGCTCAGAAAGACTACGACGAAAGATCACGATGTACCTTCCACAAGGAAAAGGGGCACCGTACTGAAAATTGCACGCCATTGAGACAGCACCTGGAGGAGTTGGTGGCAGCAGGTCACCTGGATAAGTACATTGAAGGAGGGACGCAACCAGTCCCCCAGGACCACAATAACCCCAACGGGATGCCAATCGACGCCCCACCTCAAGGCATAATCAATGTGATACATGGAGTCTTCGAACCTGAGCATGTATGCGAGCTCAGAGGGTCAATCAAGAAGGCTGAGCACTTAAGAGAGGTACTAAATGCGCAACCTACCTTAAAAAAGGGGAAGACAGAGGCCACGAACGTCATGTCTTTTTCAGATAGAGACTTGGCGAGGATATATTGCCCTTACAATGATGCCCTGGTTGTCACTTTCCGAGTCAAGGATTTTGACGTCAAGCGGATTTTGATTGACCAGGGTAGTTCATGTGAAATAATGTACTACGAAACATTTAAACAATTGAAGTTACAAGATAAAGACTTGGCACCTGCCGTATCTCCCCTGATTGGATTCAACTCAATGCCAGAGTGGCCAGTCGGCAAAATAATTCTTCTAGTTAGAGCAGGAAGCGTAACTGTGGGAGCCGAATAAATAGAAGGGTTGGAAGGGATGTATCCCAGAAGTCAGAGGCTGTTCGGCTCCGTACTAATCAACTAAGATACCGAATACAATGAGATCGCCGAATAGACGGAGAGATGTAGGAATAAACAAAAGGATAATAAGTAAAAAGTGGGCTCTGGACCCGAGGTCCAAAGAATGAGTATAAATACAAGAGCTTCGGATTTAGAAAGGTATGAAAAAAAACACTTCAATAAACTTAGTAAACAAGCTTTCTTGAGTATAAGAACTGACTTGCCTGTCGGAGTGCTAATCCTGGCACCCCCGACCGGAGTATTTGTCTTTGCAGGTGACTAGCTGAGTATCAAGAGCGTCTACCAGGATCTGAAGAGTATTTCCAAACCACTTCCCCACAATTGGCGCCGTCTGTGGGAATACTCAAATACATCCATGGAAGGCGTGACTCAAGATTCTCCGATAGCCACCGACGCGATCACACAGAGAGTCGACCTCAATCCGGCAAATATGCTCGAGAAATAAATCATCGCCGAGACGTGCCTTGAATGTCGATTCACAAACCACTTCAGCACAAAGAGACGATGCTAGCCATCATGAACGAGCCAAAAAGATAAACACAGTTTAGACAACACCATCGCTGAGAACGAGCGCCTTTGCCATGATCTGGCTTGGAAATAGCAAAGTCCAAGCAAACAGTGCGCCAGGTTTCTAAGCGACCCCCCAAGGGCGATCTACGGTCTCGGGCCCGACAGCAAACACCGACGCTCGTTGTGCTTCAGCCGATTTACTCCAAGGAACTGACAAAAGACGAATGCCTCCAGCGAAGTGTTCCGCGTGATAACATCCTTATGATATACAGCCTGCCGAAAGCCCCGGCCATACATGCGATCCAGTCCCTCCAGGCCCTCAGCAGCAACTCACGCCAGCAAAGCGACCCCGAGAATCGCCAAGCATCAACCTTCGACGACTTTTTGATTTGATCGGCATAACACTCCCTCACATCGATCCATTGGTTGTCACACTACCGAAAACTGGTTCACCGTCGAACGTGTTCTATAGATCAGGGCAGCACTTCGGAGGTCATGTTATTATAAAACCTTCATCAACTCGGGTTCACCGAATCGGACCTGACTCCAGCCCTTATCCCACTATTCGGCTTCAATGCCAACCCCGAATACCCACTGATAATCAACCGTATCGGCAGCGAGTTCCGGAGAACGGTGGGATGTAGAATTCCTGGTCGTCCGGCGGCCATCGCCGTACAATCTCATCATGGGGCGATCGATCGTGGTTGCATACTGCAGGCCATCCAAGCACCTACCAGCATATTCACATCACGTTCCCAACAAGAACACGGCATTGAGCAGATCGCAACTCCCAAAATCAGCACAAGCATGTTACTCCTGGCCGCCAAAATGCCAAAGGAATTGCAAGTAAACTCATTGAGGTACCCAATCGGGAAATCCTGGATGACGTCGGGCGGCAGCCAAGCGAAAAGGCCACAGAAGGTTTAGACCGAGTTGACATTGATGGAAGCCCGGAAAAGTTCTTCATGATCGCACTTCTTTTAAACAAGCCGATAGACAGCAGCTGATCTCCTTTCTACTCACCAACCTCGACGTCTTTGCGTGGACTCCGTACAAGATGCCGGGTATAGACCATCAGTTTCACAGCACACCTGAACGTCGACCCACATGCAAGCCCATCATTCAGAAAGGCGTCGGTCTGCCGCAGAGCACACTGCTGCCATCATAGAAGAAGTCGACAGACTGCTTGACGCCGGGGCAATTAGAGAAGTCACTTACCCCACGTGGCTCTCCAACACAGTGGTGGTGAAGAAGAAAAATGGAACTTGGCGAGTGTGCGTCGACTTCACGGATCTGAACAAAGCTTGCCCCAATGACTGCTTTCCCTTACCTAGAATCGACCAACTCGTCGATGCAACGGCGCGCCACCAACGCATGAGTTTCCTCGATGCTTACAGAGGCTACCATCAGATCGCCATGCATCCAGATGACCAAGACAAAACTGCATTCCTCACCCCAAGAGAAACCTACTGCTACAAAGTTATGCCTTTTGGGCTGAAGAATGCAGGGGCAACTTACCAAAGACTGGTCACCGTTATGTTAAAGAACAACTCGGCCACACTATGGAAGTCTACATCGACGATATGGTGGTCAAGTCCAAAGAAGAACAGGATCACATAGCCGATCTAGAGAAGACATTCGGCATATTGCGCAAATACAGAATGAAACTGAACGCCTCCAGTGCGCGTTTGGAATCAGCTCCGGCAAATTCCTGGTTATATCATCAACCACCGTGGAATCGAAGCCAACCCGAGGCAAGTCACAGCAATCTTGGAACTCGGTTCCCCCGATCAGTGAAAGAAGTCAAAAGTTGATGGGGATGGCCGCTGCTGCACTCAATAGATTCATCAGCCGGTCAACAGACCGCTGCAGACAATTCTTCCAACGCTACGTCAAGGCAAAGCTTTTGAATGGTCCGCCGAGTGCGAAGCTGCTTTCATCGGGCTCAAGACTTACCTCCGGTCAATACTCTCTTGGCAACACCAGCTGCCGGTGACCCCCTCATTCTGTATCTGGCAGTCTCCGATAGGGCCGTCAGCGCCGTACTATTAAAAGAAGAGGAAGGCCAGCAACGGCCAGTGTATTATGTGAGCAAGGCAATGGTCGATGCCGAGACACGTTATCTTCCGCTGGAAAAACTTATCCTAGCCTTGGTCATGGCAGCAAGAAAATTGATGCATTACTTCCAGGGGCATAGCATTGGGGTGATAACAGATTATCCCCTCCGATCAGTACTACGGAGTGCAGAAGCATCAGGACGTGTTTCAAAATAGGCTCTTGAACTCGGCCAATATGACATTCAGTTTTTACCCAAAACCGCAATCAAGGGACAGGTGCTGGCCGACTTTGTTGCTGAATTCACTGGCGGGCTTTCCGACCTTAAACCTGCCGACGTTCTTCCAAAGGCTGAAGTTCGATCAAAGTCGAACTGGAGAATTTATTTCGGGGATATTTGGCAGCTATACTGTGATGAATCGTCTAACCAACGGGGCTGCGGCGCCGGCATAGTAATCATGTCTCCCGACGGCGCAGTAATAGAGCAGGCGTCAAGCTTGGCTTCGAAGCATCAAATAACGAGGCCGAGTATGAAAGCCCTCTTAGCCGGTCTACGAAATGCACATATTCTTGGCGCTCGGCGTTTGCTAGTGTTTTGTGACTCAAAATTGGTAATCAACCAGCTAAAGGGGAGTACGCTGTAAAAAACGACCGTATGGCGGCCTATATGAAACGGCCAACTCTTTGCTAACGAAGTTTGACCATCACGAACTGAACCAAATAACACGTGATCAGAACACACACGCAGATGCCCTGCATGCCTAGCCTCCGCATCAATTCTGAGCTCAAACGGACCATTGAAGTAAGTTTCATCCGGAGCCGAGTGTTGGCCCTTCGGAGGAAACCCACGTTAATGTTATAGAATCCGCATCAAGTTGGATGGACCCCATAGCCGAATTCCTCTCTTCTGAACAACTCCCAGAGGACAAAAAAGAAGCACACAAGCTACGCAATGAGGCCCTGCGATACTATCTGGATCCACAAGGAGGGCTTTATAAAAAGTCCCTATCCGGTCCCTATTTGGAATGCGTACACCCGGATAAAGTGGAGGAGCTTTTAACTGAGATACATGAGGGCAGTTGTGGTGCCCACTTTGGCGGATGCTCTCTGGCCCATCGAGCTATAACACAGGGGTATTATTGGCCGACAATGAGAGCCGACGCAGAAAATTATGTTAAAAGATGCGAACAATGCCAAAAGTTCTCCCCACTAACCCATTTGCCCGCGAAGAGTTGAACTCTATCACCAGTCCCTGGCCGTGTGCTCAATGGGGGCTTGATATTGTAGGACCGTTGCCAAGGGCCCCAGGAAACAAGCGATTCCTAATCGTAGCAACAGATTACTTTACAAAATGGGTCGAAGCGGAGCTCTCTAACGCATATACGAGATGCTGACATAAAGCGATTTGTATAGAGAAACATCATTATGCGATTCGGCATTCCAAGAGCTCTCATCTCAGACAATGGCATCCAGTTCGATTGTGGCGTATACCGAGAACTGTGCAGCAAATATAGTATCGTGCCTTACTTCTCTACGCCCGCGTACCCCCAGAGTAACAGTCAAGCCGAAGCCTCTAACAAAACCATCTTGGACGGCATCAAAAAGAGGCTGGAAAGAGTTAAAGGCAAATGGGTCGAAGAATTGCCGAGTGTATTGTGGGCGCACCGCACAATGCCGAGGAGGTCCACCGGAGAAAAGCCGTTCGCTCTATGCTTCGGAACCCAAGCAATCTTACCCCTAGAAATCGGCCTCCCGACTTTGAAATCACAAGCCTTTGATACGGGCCGAAATGACATGATACTCGCCCTGGACCTGGATCTAATCGAGGAATGAAGAGACCGCGCCCTGGCCTCCATGGCACGGTATCAGCAGCAGCTCGCTAAGTCGTACAATCAACGAGTTCAGTTGCGTCGTTACACTCCAGGAGAGCTGGTCCTAAAGAAAGTACTTCCAGCCGACCGGAGACCGGCCGACGGAAAGCTGGGTCCGAATTGGGATGGCCCCTATTAAATAGACTCCATTGCAGGAACAGGGGCATATCGCTCTCGGACATGTCAGGAAGAAGCCTGCCACGCCTTGGAATTCAACGCATCTACGAAATTTTACCAATGACCCGATTTGTGGGCTTGGTACTTGTACATACTTTGGCTGTAATGCAAAAGTTGCTCGTTTTTATAGCCTCAGCTCATACGCTTTTGATGGCCGAATAAGTCTCCGGATTCGGAGCGCCCTTCGTGGTACCACGATTGGCCAAATAAGTCTCCGGATTCGGAGCCCTTTGGATGCATGACATCTAAGGGCCGAATAAGTCTCCGGATTCGGAGCGCCCTTCGTGGATACCACGATTGGCCAAATAAGTCTCCGGATTCGGAGCCCCTTTGGTGAATGACATCTAAGGGCCGAATAAGTCTCCGGATTCGGAGCGCCCTTCGTGGATACCACGATTGGCCAAATAAGTCTCCGATTCGGAGCCCCTTTGGGTGCATGACATCTAAGGGCCGAATAAGTCTCTGGATTCGGAGCGCCCTTCGTGGATACCACGATTGGCCGATAAGTCTCCGGATTCGGAGCCCTTTGGGTGCATTACATCTAAGGGCCGAATAAGTCTCCGGATTCGGAGCGCCCTTCGTGGATACCACGATTGGCCGAATAAGTCTCCGGATTCGGAGCCTTTGGGTGCATGACATCTAAGGGCCGAATAAGTCTCCGGATTCGGAGCACCCTTCGTGGATACCATGATCGCCGAATAAGTCTCCGGATTCGGAGCGCCCTTCGTGGATACCACAATCGCCGAATAAGTCTCCGATTCGGAGCACCCTTCGTGGGATCACGATTTAACTGACCAACTACATCGTTCCGAAATTGGAGCCGATCGATGCATGTTCGAACGTTTACATCACGCAATACAAAAGCTGACAATAAATTGAGATAGGCCGTTTAATTACGCGCAAAAACATTTCAAAACCTGCTAATAAAGAATTTCTATTTATTTCAAAAGCCGCTATAACATTTCAAGCATTTGATAAAGTAATTCTATTTATTCAACATTATGGCCCACTAAGTCGGCGTCTTCGTCGTCGCTTTTCTCAATTTCGAACTCGGAATCGGAAGGTAATGCCGATGATATAGGGCGAAGCCGATTTATGCCCACGGACCCAAGAGCTTCCACAGTTTGAAGGGCCTTGATCCAGCCATGCTTGAAACCACGATTTTCGCATCGGCAGACCTCCTCAGCTAGGTCTGTTTTGGCCTTCCTGATCCGGCCTTCAAGCCGTCCTGATATCCGCTCTCATAACCCGAGGCCTCTCGGTTCGCCTCTCCCCCATGCTTTTCGTTTGCTGTCCGCCACCGACTTGGCCGCTCGAACACTCTTCAGCTCCCGAAGCTCACTCTCAGCCTTTTTCGCGCGAGCCTCCAGACTGCGATTCCTTTCGTTGTTTTTCTCACTCTCGCGTCGGGCTTCGCGTAGACGCATCCCGATTTCATAAGCGCTATACAGTCCCTTGACAGCCCCATGTATGCCATCCCGAAATACTTCGAAATCTCGATGTCCAACCATCGACTGTTGGACCTCCGGCGGAAAAATCTGCCGAGCGAACTCGACCGCCACATTTGGGTCTTTAATTATAGAATCCACCTCTGTCATTGGTCTATTCTTCACAAGAACTGCAAAACTCAACGGTCGTGGCGCCGCGTCTGGCTCAACAAGGGGTCGTGGGCGCAGGGAAATCTCCCCGTTGTCCTGTTCTTTCGGGGTGATCTGCTTCGACGACTAGGGGGCCGCTCTTTTTCCGATCCATGGATGCTCTCCTTCCCGTGTGAATAGGCTCGCTTCTACGACTCATTTTAACCTCTAAACCCAGCCAATGTTGGCCCCTGCAGGTCTGGATCAAGCCTGAATAAGGAATGAGTCAAGTTGTTGGCATGAACTCGCCCATTTATTCTGGGTACATGCAGCTCCCCCCGAGAAAACGTCAGAAAGACTGAGCGCCAAAAGTCGTATGCCTTACCCAGCCCTCGACTCAGAGCCATCGGCTCATTCGGTCCCTCGTTCGCGCCCTGGCCAAGGCAAGAGCAGATTCATTAATCTATTCGGCTATATTTCAAGCGCTATCGCCGGTATTGCTAGGGCAAGGGCCAGATTCATTAACCTATTCGACTATATTTCAAGCGGTATCGCTGGGCAAGGGCTAGATTCATTAACCTAGCCGGCATATTTTCAAACGATAACGCCGAGTAATTTATGCCTTACCCAGCCCTCGATTCAGAGCCATCGCACATTCGGTCCCCACTCGCGCCCCTGGCCAAGGCAAGGGCCTGATTCATTAACCTATTCGGCTATATTTCAAGCGGTATCGTTGGGGCAAGGGCTAGATTCATTAACCTAGCCGGCTATATTTTCAAACGATAACGCCGAGTAATTTATGCCTTACCCAGCCCTCGATTCAGAGCCATCGGCTCATTCAGTCCCTCGCTCGCGCCCTGGCCAAGGCAAGGGCAGATTCATTAATCTATTCAGATATTTCAAGTGCTATCGCCGGTATCCGCTAGGGCAAGGGCCAGATTCATTAACCTATTCGGCTATATTTCAAGCGGTATCGCTGGGGCAAGGGCTAGATTCATTAACCTAGCAGGCTATATTTTCAAACGATAACGCCGAGTAATTTTATGCCTTACCAGCCTCGATTCAGAGCCATCGCTCATTCGGTCCCTCGCTCGCGCCCTGGCCAAGGCAAGGGCAGATTCATTAATCTATTCGGCTATATTTCAAGCGCTATCACGGGTATCGCTAGGGCAAGGGCCAGATTCATTAACCTATTCGGCTATATTTCAAGCGGTATCGCTGGGGGCAAGGGCTAAGATTCATTAACCCATCCCGGCTATATTTTCAAACGATAACGCCGAGTAATTTATGCCTCAGCCAGCCCTCGACTGAGAGCCATCGGCTCATTCGGGTCCTCGCTCGCTACGCCCTGGCTAAGGCAAGGGCAGATTCATTAATCTAGCCGGCTATCTTTTCAAGAGATCACCGAGTAACTTATGCCTGAGCCAGCCCACGATTCAAAGCCATCGGCTCATTCGGCTCCGCGAGCACCGCGCCCTGGCTAAGGCAAGGGCAGATTCCTTAGTCCGATCGTTCGGGCTCAAAATTAAGTAATGTCATTCTTATCATCAACAGCAAAATTGAGCACAACTCGTGACATTTTATATATACAAAATCAATAAGCTATAAAAATCGTCTGACAAAGCTTAACACTACATTTGTAAAATCCTAATACAATTTGTAAAATCCTAATACATTTGTGAAATCCTAAGTCATTCGCCCAACTCAGCCTTCGGAATCAGTCTCCAACGGCTCGACATCCACTTGCTCATACGGCACTGGCATAGTCAGTGAAACTCCAGTTGCAGCAAGGGCTTTGTGCCAGCCATGCTTGAACCCCCTGTTTTCGAAGCGCGAGACCTGGTCCACATATTCGTCGAGCCCAGCATCTTTCCCGGCTTCGAATACTTTGGAAGCAGCCGCCTTCACGTCAACCAACTCAGCCTTCAGGCTGGCAACCGCCTTCTGGGACAATCCCAGCGCCGTTTCGCTCGCGTCCGCCCTCTATCTCGGTGTCCGCTCGGGATTGATCTGCAATGCGAGCCTTTTCTACCTCGGCCTCGGCCCGAGAAGCCTCCTTGTTCACTCTCAAAACTGCATCCTCGGCCCTCTTCCTCTGGCCCTCTACTTGCTTTCGTAAGCGGTCAATATGTTTGACGGCGTCGAGATGCCGATGTCCCATGTCGGCTATCCTGCCGACGGTCTGCAAAGGAAGAACCCAAAAACATAACCTCAACAGTACTTTGATAAAGTGAAGAAAAGTCAGAATACGTACCAGGAGTGCCGATTGCGCGGCCAATGCTGTCGCATTCATATCTGGTTCCACCCAGAAAACCTCTATATCAGACGGCAACGACACGGACGTAGCCACACCGAATGCGACTTCTGGATCTTTAAGCGCCGAAGCGTTAGAGGGAACCGGCATGTCCTTTACCATTGGACGAATGACAAAAGGAACAACCTCACTAGATCCCTCCAATCGAGGACGCTTACCACCTTGTTCGTCTAAACCGGCCTTAAGGTCAGCAGGGCGTTTCTCTGCCTTTTCCTCAACTTTTTGGCCGACTTCCCCGACCAACGGAGATTCGGCATTCCGATCTTTTTCCGTCTCCTCTACAACCCCCAAAGACTCTGATTCGGCAACAGGGAGGGGGAGTCGAGATTCGGTGGCGGGCGGTATCTCAGACGAAAGGCCCTCCGCTCTTCGCCGTGCGGCTAACCTCTCTGCATTCGCCTTTTTGGCAAGCTTTGTCAGACTTAATCCGGCCATATCCGCGGAGTCTATGATGGGAAGATCCTCTATGTGTTGAAAAACGTCCGCAGAAGGAAGATCCCCTAGTCCCGACGTAAATGGAGGATCGACGGAATCCAATACCTCCTCAGACTCGGTCTCGGATTGATTTGATTCGGCGATATCAGCTACCTCATTCCGCTCCGAATCGGACCCTTCAAAGCCTACCTGCCTCAAGTTTTTGAAGTCAGACAGAATAAGAGCAATAAGGGAATCTTCACCCTTCGGAATCGGTATGTTTTCCGCCGCCGAGAAGGTTGTGTATGTCGGCTCGTAACAAAGCAGAATGTGAGCCGCCCTCCCCTGTTTCTGAAGACTTCGACGGCCGAAATACCTGAGAGCAATCCTAATATCTGAAAGAACGGCATCGTTGGTTGAAGATAGTACCTTTTTCAAACCCCTCCCTGCACAAGACAAAGCCGTAAGATTTCAATGGTATAGGTTTTGCAATAAAAATGAACACATGACAAAAACAAGAAGATACTCAGCGACCTGGCTCGCCCCTCCGTCTAGGAACAGGGTCAACACGATCCTCCCCTTCGCCAAATTCCCAGTTACCCTGGACAACGACCATAACATCATCAACTCGTTTCCCAGAGCTGGAAAGCATGGTGATTAGCTGATGGTCGGTGTCCTTAGCTCTAAGGAAATAACGCCCTTGCCGACCGGAAGACTTAGCCAAAGCATAGCAGTGCCGGATAGCCGGAATGCCAAGGTTAGTTCCAAGGCGACGATTCAACGCTACAATCCCCATTATGATTCTAAAGAAATTCACGTTAAGTTGAGAAGGGATTAAATCCCAATGGCGAAGCACAGCCCTTAGAAATGGGTGCAGAGGGAAGCGGACTCCACCCTCTGTGATTGACAAGAGAGGAAAGACGATTGTGGTTTCGTCCTCCCTCTCCATATCAAGGGTGCTGTCTGCCACAAGTGACAGACGGACATTATCAGGAATAGAGAAATGGCGTCTAAAACCAGCAATTCGATCTGATGAGAGGAGGTCTTTCAAATGTTTCGCCATACCCTACAGTTGACACAGATATGCCAAAGAATAAAATGAGAATAGTTCTCGAAGTAAAGAAGTGGAAAACTTACAGAGGGAAGAAGATATCGGAGGAGACAAAATTGCAAGAACGATCCAAAAGGCAACCCAGCGACCAGTATCATGGAATGCGAACCCGAAGGGACGCCAATCTTTAAAATCACAATGAATAGGTATGCACGAAGAGGCGGGAAGTCGGTACGACAACCAAAAGAGGGTGTACTTAGACGTACGCTTTGTGGGCCCAATCACCAAAATTTTGGTTGGGTATTCAAAATTCGGAACCAAGCATTCCAGCCAACAGACGTGGGGAGAATGCTTGGGGGGCAATTGTGGGAGCCGAATAAATAGAAGGGTTGGAAGGGATGTATCCCAGAAGTCAGAGGCTGTTCGGCTCCGTACTAATCAACTAAGATACCGAATACAATGAGATCGCCGAATAGACGGGGAGATGTAGGAATAAACAAAAGGATAATAAGTAAAAAGTGGGCTCTGGACCCGAGGTCCAAAGAATGAGTATAAATACAAGAGCTTCGGATTTAGAAAGGTATGAAAAAAAACACTTCACTAAACTTAGTAAACAAGCTTTCTTGAGTATAAGAACTGACTTGCCCGTCGGAGTGCTAATCCCGGCACCCCCGACCAGAGTATTTGTCTTTGCAGGTGACTAGCTGAGTATCAAGAGCATCTACCAGGATCTGAAGAGTATTTCCAAAACCACTTCCCCACAGTAACGAAACAAGTGGAGTTCTGGGTATTGAAAGTCCCTTCCACTTATAACATCATCTTGGGCAGAACATGGCTGCATGCCATGCGATCAGTGGCGTCATCCTACCACCAAGTAATGCGATTCCCCAACGATACCGGAGTAATTGAAGAGGTCTTTGGAGACCAAATCATGTCCAAGCAATGCTTTGTTACAATTAATGGCAGCCGCGCTGCCAAGGGATATGTTCATTCGGTGGAAGAACTTGAGAGCAATGAACTGTTCACAGACGTCGGCAAAGCAGCTAATCAAAAAGCGGTGGAAGACTTGGTAGAAGTAAGAATAGATGAAAAGAACCCGGATAAGTTCTTTTTGCTCGGTTTGTCGTTGTCCAGCACTGAGAGATTAGAGGTCTTGGAATTTTTGACCTCTAACATCGAAGTGTTCGCCTGGACACCATACGACATGCCAGGCATTGACCCCAACTTCATCTGTCACCAACTCAATGTCCACCCATCCACCAGACCAATCATTTAGCGCACACGCAGATCGGCACTCCACCATGCCGAGATAGTAGCGGAAGAAGTAGAAAATC
>JAPPVO010000002.1:156951452-157216452 GCA_030407325.1 Camellia japonica
TGTAGGGTCAACTACAGAGGTGAACTAGGCATCTGAACACTGTGAATAATATCTTAGTAAATATATTTTCAGGTATGTTATTTTCCAAATGCTAGTTCTGTATAAGCCTCATGGATTTATTGATTTGAATTATGAATAAGTGTTCTACATGCCTAATTTTTGTATGAGGCTCTGTGAAGAATATGATTTGGGCCCAAGGCCGTTTGAATATTATGATGGGCCAAAGGCCGTTTGAATATCGTGATGGACCAAAGGCTGTTTGAATATCGTGATGGACCAAAGGCTATTTGAATATAAATGTAATGGGCTAATTGTCGTTTGAATGAAAAGGTGATCATGATCATGAATATAAATATGCACATAGATATGAATGTGGAAATGATGGACCTGAAGTCGTTCTAATTTTGATTTACATATAATATGTATTAATGTGATTTACTTAATTGGAGGGTCAACATTAAAGTTTTCCCCGGAGTCTGCCTCCTTGTCAAGCTACCCAAGAAATACCTCTGTGTAGAGGCTTTATTTTATTTTGTCAGACTTTAGTTAACCTCTAAGCCAAACCAAACCAAACCAAACCAAGCCAAGCCTTAAATCCCATCAAATGGGATCGGTTACATGAATCCTTCTTCTCCACGTGGCCCTATCAAAGGCTATTTCGTTAGTAAAATTAAGTAGATCCATATCTCTATTTACAAAGCCAGCCAACGTTAATCTAAGCCTACCCCGTCACCTTACACTTCCATCTACCGTTACAGCATCACATCTCTTCACTACTGCCTCTGTTGGTCTCCGTTAAATATGACCAAACCATCTCAATCGATTCTCTCTCAACTTATCTTCTATCGGTGCTACTCCTACCCATTCTCGAATACACTCATTTCTAATTCTGTCTTGTCTAGTCTTGTCACACATCCACTTTAGCATCTTCATCTCAGCCACACTCATCTTATTTACATGTTGTTTCTTAGTTGCCCAACACTCCATCCCATACAACATCGCTGGTCTAATAGTCATTCTATAGAACTTACCCTTTAGTCTAACGGGTATTCATTTATCGCACAGTACCCCAGACGCACTTCTCCACTTACACCATCCCGCCTTAATCCTATGGGTCACATCTGCATCAATCTCCCCTACTGTTGTGATAATCGACCCTAAATAACGAAAATGTTCACTCTTAAGCTGTTCTTAGTTCTCAATCTTCACTTCTCCTCTGCTTTAATTGTTACTGTTACTAAATTTACACTTTATGTACTCTGTCTTAATTCTGCTTATCCGGAATCCTTTAGATTCAAGAGCTCTTCTCCAAATCTCCAACTTTGTGTTGACTCCTTCTTTAGTCTCATCCACTAGCACGATATCGTCTACAAAAAGCATACACCATGGCACGTCATCCTGAATATTTCTCGTCAACTAAAGCAAAAAGATAAGGACTTAAGGCAAATCTTTGGTGTAACCCTATACTTATAGGAAATTCATTTCTCTCCAGCAGGCGATCTAATAGTGGTCACCACCCCTTCATATATGTCCCTAATCACATCAATGTAACCTTTTGTCACCCATTTCTTCTTTAACACCCACCATATTATATCCCAGGACATTCTATCATATGCTTTCTCAAGGTCGATAAACACCATATAAATGTCTCTTTTCTTTTCTCTATACTTTTTTATTACTCTCCTCAAAAGACAGATCGCTTCCATTGTTGACTTGCCAGGCATAAACCCAAATTGATTCTCTGACACCTCTGTTATATCTCGCAATCGGCGTTCCATCACCATCTTCCACACTTTCATTATATGACACATTAGCTTGATTCCTCTATAGTTGTTGCAATTCTGGACGTCTCCTTTATTCTTATAGATTGGCACTAAAATACTCTTCCTCCACTCATCTGGCATGTTTCTAGTCAACAAAAGTTTGCTAAACACCTAGTCAACCAAGCAACCCCCTTTTTACCTAAACACTTCCAAGCTTCAATAGGGATATCATCGAGTCCTAAAGCCTTATTTGATTTCATCTTCTTAAGTGTAATCTCCACTTCAAATGTCCTAATCCTGCGATAAAATCAATAGTCTTGGTTTATCGTATTACTAGCTATTTCTTCCCCTATTACTGTACCTCCATGTTCCTCATTTAATAGTTTCTCAAAATAGTTCTTCCCTCTTTCCTTAATCTCTTCATCCTTCACTAATACCTTAGAATCTTCACTCTTGATGTACTTAACTTGATTAAAATCTCTTGTTTTCCTCTCCCATATCTTAGCAAGTTTGTATACTATTTTCTCTCCCTCCTTACTATCTAGTCTAGTGTATAGGTCATCATAAGCTTTCAAATTAGCCTCTCTCACTACTTTCTTGACCTTCTTATTAGCCAATCTATAGCTCTTAAAATTTTCCTTAGTTCTATTCTTCTGCCACTTTTTAAAAGCACTTTTTTTTTGCCTTAACTACCGCTTGAACCTTTTCCTTCCACCACCAGTTTTCCTAGAGCTGGGTCCTGTTCCTTTCGACTTTCCAAGCACTTCCCTTGAGATTCTCCTCACACAATTGGCCATCAAGTTCCACATAGTGTTAGCATTATCTTCCACGTCCCAAGTACCTTCCTTATCCATTCTATTCTTAAATATTTCTAGTTTATCCCCTTTTAGGTCCCACCATCTCGTCCTACGATGCCCACCATCCTTCCTAGCTTGGTATTGCCCTCTAAAACATAAATCGAGTACCAAAATCCTATGTTGAGAGGCCAGGCTCTCTCCAGGAATCACCTTACAATCATTACATCTTAGGCGGTCCACTTTTCTTACTAAGAAGTAATATATTTGGCTTTTAACTGACCCACTCTTAAAGGTTATCAAATGCTCCTCCCTCTTCTTATACATAGTATTGGCCACCACCAGGTTAGAGGCCAACGCAAAATCTAAAATACTATCTCCAGTCTCATTTCGATCACCAAAACCGTATCCACCATGCACCCTTTCATAGCTTAGTTTGTCTATGCTTACATAGCCCTTAAAATCTCCATCTATAACCAGGTTCTCTCCTATGGGTATCTCCTGTAAGATCTCATCCATTTGCTCCCAAAAATCCCTCTTAGTTTGATCATCTAATCCTACTTGAGGGGCGTATGCACCAATAACGTTCACTATATTCCCTCCAATAACTAGTTTAACTAACATAATCATATCCCCTTTCCTAATGACCTCCACTACATTCTCCACAAGACCCTTGGCAATTATGATTCTTATCCCATTCCTACGTCTATCTTTACCACTATAATATAGTTTAAAACCGGTATCCTTAATTTCCCTAGCTTTCTCATCCGTCCACTTAGTTTCTTGTATGCAAGCTATACTAACTCTCCTCCTAATCATAACATCTACCAATGCCATCGTCTTACCAGTTAAGGTTCCTATATTCCAAATAGCTACCCTAAACCTATAGTCTTGGACTAGTTTCTTTATCCGCGCTCATCCAGAAAAACGTGGGAACCTTTGCCCATTTTTCACCGCACCCAGACATCGATGCGGCGCCCCTTGCTTACTTTTCGAAACACCCGGAGGCAGGCACAACGCGTCACTTGAGTTAACATCTATATTTTGTTAAAAGTCCTTCATGTAGTGTGTGAGATATGTTATAAGATATGTCTTCGTACATGTATATGTAAAAGTGTGTTAAAAATGTTTTAATTACTACAGTTGATCATGTACGCACGACTCAATGGACATTATTATTATTATTTTACTTCCACTTCAAGCCCCAATTATATTTAAATATTTTGAATTTTGTCTTTGAGGCCGTAAGTAATCTTCAAATTACTGGCCGGTTATGATGTTAAACCTGTAGGGACGGGTTTGGGTCGTGACACCTAGAGTCTTCAATTAAACTTGTTCTAGCAAAAACTTGAGTTCCTCTCCTTAGTTCCTCAATCTCCTAGAAAAATCTCCAAGATCAAGCCTCCTCTCTCTTTAAAATGAAGCCTCTCTCTCTCTAGAATTCTTTCTCAGCAGAATTTTGAGCTCAAGAATGAGCTATCTCTCTTCTATTGACATATATATACTAGTCAATTAGATTAAGGTGCTAATTAAGGATTAAACACTAAATAAGGCTTAAGGCTAATCAATTAAAATTTAATTTTTCTTGAATCAAATTTTAATCAAACTTTCCCAAAGATCCTAAAAATTATGCCATCCTAATTAGACTTATCAATTTCGGTTTCTGAAGTCATTAAGGCTTCCAATTTAAAAATTAGAACATAAATCATAACAGATAATTCACAAATCAGACAGATATGCACAAATTATACACCAGCACATAATTAACATTCAAAATTAAACAAATATAAATATATTACGTGGTGGGGTTATCACAATCTTGCTCGTTGCATTGTGTGTGTTTGCACTCTCACATTTATGTTTGTTCTCTTTGATGACTCTATTCTTGTACTTTTATGTTTCTGATGATAAATGTGTATGATATATTTGATTGCTCTGTTTTTTAGCTACATTTGATTCTTGAATTATTTATGTAATTTATAAATTCATTTTTTCCTATGTTCTTACATGATCTATGATTTGAAGGATCCATATCTTGGTTTCTTCCTTTTTGTGTATATTAGCCACACTCTGTATCAAATGTATGTATATATATTTCTCTTGAATGTTGACATAATGCCATTTAATGTTTAATCTTTTCTTTTCTGCTAATTCGTCTTTTTTTTTTTTTTAATCCCCATTCTTGATTTGGAACCTACATTACTACTACATATGTTCATCTCTTTGGTTCAAATTTGAAGCTAATTTGAGAATTGAGGTCATCAAAATTAGCTTTAATTTTCCCAAAATTGTTGTTCCCTATAAATGTAATTTGGTTGTCAAAGTCTAGATTTGTTCTTGTGGAGTATCTTAATCAGACTTTGAAGCTCCAAAAAAAAAAAAAAAAAAAGATTTGCTTTGGACATATATATATATATGCATGTTGTATACATGAGTAAATCTTATTTTGGTCCTGGTAATATCAACTGAATCATTACTTTGTTCCTAGTAATACATGAATGAATCATTATTTTGTGGAATGGTTTCATTCTGTGGATGGATAGGGGATTCTTTTCTTGAATGCTGTGGGAAATGAGCCACACTCATTTTCTGTGTATGTGTAACCTAAATGAACAAATAGACAACAATTTGAACAGATTAAAAAATTAACCAATGGTTTCAATTGATAAAAAATTTTGAACAGATGGATTTTATTTGGACAAATATTTGAACAGATAAGGGAAATTTGAATTCAAAAGATCAAAAAATTAAACAAATAGGGCAAAAAAATTGAACAGATAGGAAAAAATTTGAGCATATAGGAAAAAATTGAACAGAGACAGAAAAAAATTGAACAGATAGATATAAATAACAGATAATGAAAAAATCAACCAATAAAAAATAGTCAACAGAAAAATTAAGAGATAAAATTGAAAACAAAATATCTTTCAAAACAAACAAAAGGACTTCCCACCAAAGTATTTCACAAAATGTGGACCTCTTACTAATAAAAAATATCTACTGGACCTCATGCCTGATACCCTCCTTAGATTCGACTTATCAACATTTAACTCAAAAAAAATTAAATTAATATGTACAAAGTCAACCACATTGTTTTACTTTAATGGCATAGTGAGTTACTGAATAAATTAGAAGCAAAAATTACTATATAATGCTTTTGGATCTTAACATCAATCACAATAATAACACATTATAACTTTGCAGATTGTATAGTAAAAAATTGAGTGAACATCATGTCCATTTTTTAGAAAAGTTATTTTTAATGGGTGACCTGTTGGTGTATTGATATGGGAAAAGAGTGCAAGGATAAATTCAGAGAGTACAATAATGAAAATAAAAATGTTATATAAGAAGGAAAATGGATTTTTCTAATCACATACTAATCTTCCAACTGAAACACTGAGAAATTTATAGACCATAAACAGAGAAATTTACAGACCAGAAGTATATGTCTCCATAATAAAGCGATGAAACCTCATTAAAATTATAAAAAAATAAAAACTGAAAAATTTAATTGCTACAGTTACCAACAAAAACAAGAAGATATTCACATTGGAGTATGAGAGTGAGTGACCGCGCAGCTGGAGGGGCAGGAAAAGCTGCCCGAAGGGGCTTAGGGATGACAATGAAGGAACCGAACACCTTGAGAGGCGGGCTCAATCTCAAATTTTTTTAAGATTTAGACAAAATAATTTTTGAATTTGATGTGCAGTTTCGTAAAAATTTAAAAGTTTAAATTAAATTTGAACATATTTAGATAGAAATACCAAACAATCTGAACAATTTAAAACTCGAATTATATATAAAAATATTAAATATACATATAAATTATTAGTTATTAGATAATGTTAAAATAATTTATCTCGTTAGATCATATTAAATATATATTATATACATAAGCAAAGCAGTATAAAACTTTTTCTTTTTCTTTTTCTTTTCTCATTGAGAAATTATATGACCATTCTAACTGCAGATTGATTATTCAATTTTTACCTCTCTCACATTATATAAATTATTTGATTTGATATTATTAATGATTTCATAAATAAAAAAAGAAAAATGATGCAGACCACTAATTTGGTTGCATTAGGGATGTGGCAGTGGGTCCCATCCACTGACACATGTGTTTTGTGTCTTAGTTTTTTTTTTTTTTGGCTTGCCACATCATTAGTAATGGTGTTAGTGGTAGAAATTTAGTGGTATGTAATATGACTGATAAAAAAAATGTTAATAGAGTCTAATTAGTTGGGAAAAAAAACACACGTCCTCAAATATATGTGGGTTAATTATAATTTACCTCCCTATGATTCATCACAAAAATACGTCACCTCTCTCACATTTAAAAATATACAACTAAACTCCTCCTGATAGTTTGGAATAAAATGCAAAACCTGTCAAAATTAACAAAAATGTGTTATGGACGCACTGAACTGAGCGTGTGAGACAACTAAAATATTCAATGATATTTTTACCCTCCTTTGTTTTTGTTTTTCTATTCTCGTTCTTCCTCATTTCCCTCACACAGTAACCACTCCTCGCCATTCATCTTTTCCTCTCTCTCTCTCTCTCTCTCTCTCTCTCTCTATATATATGTATATCTTTTTCTTTTTTTTTTTGTTCTTTCAGTCATTGATCAACCCATAGAAAAATATTTGAGAGCCCCACAAAACAGGACTCTATGACCCCCACTGATGGATTGGTTATATGATGTGTTTGAATTTTTTTAAGAGTTGTGTGTGACATGAATGGTTCAGATCATTTTGAGAGTTGTGGGAGTTGTATTTTGTAGGCTCTCTATCATTACTAATATATTCTTCTCTTTCCCTCCTGTAATGGCTGAAAATCTACACCATCCATATGCAAGATTGGTTCATTCCACCTCACCACCCACTCAGCAAACCAAAGTGCCCCTCGCCTGCCTTATGGACTGGCCATGGTTGACACCAAAACCCAAACTCAAATACAGAGAAATGTTGTGCATATTAAAACTCACTATTTGTGGTGGGTGGTGTTCTCCACAAAACAAAGGTGTTGGCCTTGTTAATTTTTACCTATTTAGGGTGAACATGTAATTTGTAAATGCATACATCAATTCAAGGAAATTAATGCTAATATCAAAATAAAAAAAATAAAAACATTCAAGGGAATTAATTTTCCATAGTGAAAGCATTGGTGGTTACATCTTCCTCACCTCATAAATCGTGTTAGCCTTCAATTTGTTATAAGAATTAGGTTTCCCATTTGTGATTTGAATTTTTTTTCCTAATATCTTGTTGTTTGGATCTGCAACAGGAATAGTAGCTATTTGGGGGGGTTTATTTGGCCATGGATTGGCTGTAGTAGGTGAGGCACTGAGCTGTGTGGAAGTGAGGTACTATTACTGATGGTTGAGTTGTCTGCTTTCAGAAAGGGAGTAATGAAAGTAGTGGCATATAAAAGAAAATTAGGAGAGAAATTAACTATTGAAAAAATCATTGACGGAGTCATGTTTTGCGTTTCACTCCAAATTACCATGAGTTTATATGTACATTTTTAAATGTTAAGGAGGTAATGTATTTTTGTGGTAAAGTACAGAAAGGTAAAATGTAATTAATCCAATATATGTGCAATTTGAGCAACTCAAACAATTTAGGCCTGACTTGAATTGGACTTATACAAACAATCTCATGTTACAATTCAAACTTTAATGAGCCAGAACAACTCTTAACACAATTCAAACTTAACTTGAATAATCTCTCAACACGCTTGACTTGCACCCTTACCATCAATAGTCCAAATCATGCCATTGGGGGTGTTTGGGAAGTTTGGTTTTTGGTTTTTTTTGTTTTTTCTACTAAAAGACAAATTTGTTACAAAATCAAAAAAAACCAATTCAAACAAAATATCACATCAAACCCCATAATTATTTCACTTTTTATGTCACAAACATCACATCCAATTACAAAAAAACCCAACTATCTTTCTAAACACAAAAAAAAATTTCTCCAAAAATCCTACAACTAAAAAAAACTTATAAAAAAACTCACTTCCAAACACTCATAATATGTACGATGATTCAAATACAAATGCGGTCATTTGGGCATTTGATCGGACAATGAGCAATGCATAGACGATGTAACCTATTGGGTAGTCAATATAAACTTTATCTTACGTATCTTGTAGGTATATAAATTTGGGTGGGGGGTGGCTTAATTTGGAATCTACATATGATTGTGATATTCAGGCTTGTAAGGCTGATTATGAACATTATTTTAATAATTTGAATCATTTATTTTATAGAGTTTTTACACATATTATTCATGAAAAAAAATTAGATTGATTCAATATGAACGGTCTATTTTTAAACACGATAAAATAAAAATATTATGATTATTAGATCAATATAATTTTTTCGATAGATGATATTTATGAGACCCCTACACAATGAATAGTTTTTTGAAATGGAACCCATGATGGGCCCACTAACCCGAATATAATGGTGATGTTTTGATTTGAATTTAAGAGAAACTTAACCTTATAAATTTATCTAAAATTATCATGAAATTTTTTTCCACTAACGAGTTCTAATCTTCGAAATGGAATCCATGATGGACCCTACTAGCCCGAACACAACGGTTATGTCCAAATTTGAATTTAAGAAAAACCCAACCCTATAAATTTATCTAACTATTAATTGACATGTGTTAAAATGCTATCGACCATGAAAATTTATTTCAAGTTTACCTCAAAAGTAAATGTGTAGTGTAAATTTAAAGTCAGTAAAATGTGACATGTGAGTCACACACACCATGAATGTATATTATTGATTTATTTTTCCGACTAATTTTATGAGTTTATAGTATTGTTATATAATTATTGGTATATCAAATGTTATGTGTTTAGTAAAAGCTAAAAATTGACTTTTAACTATGTGCCCAAATTGGCCCGAAGTGATTCAAAACCTATGGAAACCCTTCCCTTACCCGCAAGAAGATATATACTAGTAATAATAAGGTTAACATTAATACAAAATAGACTACGTTTGTATTAACATATCATATACTTCGTGATAATTGAATAGGTAAAATATTACCTACTTGATGCTGTATATACTGACAAAAAGAAATATCTTACACCTTTATCACCAAGAAACATTTAAGCACGAACAACACCAACAAACGCAAATGAATTGTTCAACAAAACACACTGATCATTAAAAAATGTTGCTCAACACAAAAAGAACCTTTCGATTTATTATGCACGTCATAAATTCATCATTCAAACTTCAATCACAAATTAGTGTGACAAACTACAAACAACTAAACCCAAAATAGATATAAGCATGGAAATGCAAAATAATCTTATGAGAGTTTTTCAAAAAGAATGCCAGCCTATGATTTAGGACAAGTGCAAGTACCCTTCCTCGGTTGTACAATAGCTTATTAAATTTCATACCTACCCAAAAGCAAAGCTTATAAATTCATTATGCGAAACACCCCCTGAATTCAACAAGGTCAATGTTTAATTCACTCAACTTTTTCAATAACAAAACAAATAATATTTGCCAAAAGCATCGAATTTTTTTAAAATTATTATTTAAAAAAAACCTACTAAAAAACATACGTAAAACACACCAAGTGTTCTCTGGCCTTGCCTCCTTAGCCTGGGCCTACCCCATGTAATGAACAAAAATGGGAAAATTGCAATTAAGTTGTAAGATGAAAAAAAATATTGCAAATCAATGGTAAAGCTTATCAACTTTAATAATTGTTGTGATAAGCATTTCCATGATTTTGCCTTTTTTTTTTTTTTTTGGGGGGTCTTTCCACTGATTTGCAAATTCCCCAACAAAAATTAGCTATCCTAAATAACCAGAGATCCACATTGGGTAGCCAAATTGAGCAGATGAGCCACAACTAAAATCAATTCTAACACAATGGCATCAAATTGTGTAACAATGTCTATGAACAAAAATATGTATAATAAGGTTCATAGATGCAACTTGCTTTTTTCAATATTACAACTTTAGAGGTTCTTTTAAAATTTAGAGGAGAAAAAAAGGAAACAAATTAAAAATTAAAGCTCACAACTTAAAACATACACATTAAAAGCAAAGTTTCTAGTGGAATTTTCATCTTCCTATCTATGATGGCTCTACAAATATAACAAGTATTGTTCCCCAATCCCCCGAAAAACCAAACAAAACAAAAACAAAAACAAAAACAAAAGCAAAAAAGTATTGTTCCCCCAACTTCAGTCGCAAAAAGCTTCCTCCTTTTTCAATAATCTGTTACTTTGTAACTAGTTCACTGAGCAGCACACACCCAAAAAATTTATTCTTTTGCACAGACCACTCCTAGCAAATATAATAGGAAAAAGAATTTCTCACCCATCCACAAGTTAATCACCCGAGGATCTTCACCAGAATATGATTTTCCTGCAAACTTGACATAGAAAGATGCTATTGGCGGAGATTTAAATTTCAGTTACCTCACAGTACCAAGTCAATTGCATTTCCAAATTTTCCAAGAGATGGAGCTTCGCAGCCCAGTCCGCAGTAGCAGATTGTCAGGTGGAAAAAAGTAAACACTTTCTGCTGAAAAGAAGTGCTGCTAAGAGGGGGGAATAATATGTAGATCCTATACTAAATAAAGAGGAGAGCTTTACCTAGTACTGATTTCAAGTTGAAATTGCAAAAACCCAAAGGTTCTCCGCTACTAGGACAATTTTGTACAAGGATATAATTAGAACAGTATCACACTAGTAATTCCCCTAAACCCACCCCTTCTCCCCTTCTTTGTCATGGTCAATGCATAGTGCATGCACAGTTCCACTTATTCTACAAACATACAAGTGGCGGGAAGCATGGGAGGTGGATTCCCACTTTTTGTAAATTATCACAAAGCAAAAAAGACAACCTCCAAGAAAACCATAATCATGAAGCTTGTAAACATAAAACACAAATTTCAGCAACAGCAAGCAAGAATTTGTTTCAAGTCAATTGAATGATCAGTAGAAGAGGATCCCATATCCGTGATAATCAGGCATATAAAAGTCAATAAGATTTTTCAGTTACCTCAGAGTTGCAAAACAAATTCACATGATATCCTGGCAACTGAATGATCAGTAGAAAAGAAACCCAACATCCACGATAATCAGGAAAATAAATCTACCACCAAAACCAAGTAAATATTTTCAGTTACCTATGAGAGGCAAAAAAACTCATGATCTCCTGTGGACTGAATGATCAGTAGGAAAGGAAAACCAAATACGAAATAATCATGGAAATAAGTCTCTGGGTGCAACCATCAAGTCAAGAATTTTCAGTTACCTTAAAAGTTGCAAAAAATATATCATCTCCTTCAGCAGCAGTATTAGTCATGCATATCTATTTGAATTCTTCCCTCCTCACTAAGGTTACCAACAACAATACCCCAAAAAGAAGGGACAAAAAACTCTGAAAATAATATTTCAGAGGTGACCCACAAGAGAGATTAAGTTCAACAAAAGCCTGAGAGATAACATAAAAGGAGTCATAACGATGAAGTTATACCTACCTCAACCCTTTCTCCTCTAATTATCGATGATAGGGAGATGGTAAAAGTCTCAATAAAGCTGTGAGAACAAAAAAATGTTTCACCCACAATGACAATTTAACTTGAGATCCCAAAAGCACACATTCATAAACCTTCACAAGATAAAAAATAAAATAAAAATTGTCTACCTCTTTTGACTTTAAAGTTCAGATATCTAATTATGCAATCCATTAATATGGGCGAACTGGACTTCTGGATGACCTTCTATGGCCATGCCTAACAGGGGAACGGGATCTGCTCCTATCACGATTCATATATGCGTTCCGATCACGGTACCTGTCCCTGCCTCCATCTCTTCCATTCCTGTAATTGTTTTGTTTCCAATCCTGCCCTCGTCCCCCATCCCGGCTTCCTCTACTATTCCTCTCGCGAGACCTTTCCCGGTCACGGTCTCGCTCCTGGTATCTGTCCCGCTCCTTATCCTGATCCCGATCACGATGCCTGTCCCTATCAGCGGAATCACTTCTTCCACCTTTACTCTCAAATTCCTTCTCCCTTCGCTTCCTCCGTTCTTCTGCTTCTTTTTCCCTTGCTAGCCTTTCCTCTTCGCGGGCCTTCTCCTTTGCAGCCTGTTAGTTAGGAGTCAATTTTTCAAGTCAGTTTTTTTTTTTTTTTGAAACACGAATTTCAGAATATCGAACTATTGGGAAGAAGCCTCACCTTGTACTCTGCAATGAAATCCCTAACCATGCCATAACCAATATGCTGCTTGCCAGTAACGTGAGATTGAGTCCTCTCTGCAGCATCATTGGCAACTAGAAAAGAACCACATATCTCGCAAAGAGCCATCTTTTTCTCCTGCGCAAGCATTAATACTTTCTCATTCTGGGATTGCTGAGTCAAAGCTGTCTTTTCGGTATTAAGTGTCTCCACCTGCAACAGATAGTTATTAAGTTTCCATGGATCTAATAAATGACCAATTAACAGTTCATTGAAAATTAGCTATAGGTCTAACTAGGAATTCAGAATCAGTTACATATGCTTAGCAGCACCTTTCTCATGAGTGCTTCAGCTTCATCCACTTTGCCAGCTTCACCAAGGGTTTCCACTTGTTCCAGCAGATTCCTTATTTTTTCCTCCAGCACTGACAACTGCTCAGATTTTTCTGCTGAGACAGGAGGAGGTGGGGGAGCTTCCACGTCTTGAGAAAGGCGTTCTTGGCCACGCCTAACTCTTCTATCTAAGTCCATCACCTGAGATGGAATAATTATGAAGATAAAACAAGAAAAGGCCACATGAAAGCATACAAATTAATGACATATGGAACTTACCAATTTCTCACAAAAATGAGCTAGCTCTGCTTCAAACCTTGGCACGTATGAATCATGTCTTGGGGAATTCTCAAAACTAAAGCCATCAATGCACCCTCATTAAAACCATAATACAAAAATGGAACCATTAAAATATGAGAGAATTCTAAATGGCACACAACACATCCATAAATACAAAAACCTAAAATGTAATTACAAAAAGTATCTTTATTAGGGACCCTCAAACTTCCACATTTTAAGTCTTAAGGCAACAAATGTAATTGCATTACCATAATAACAAGATTTAGAAGTTCCCGATATGTCTTCTAATATTTTACAGCCATTGCACGTTCACGTCCACATGTAAGCGACCTCCACGCATTAAACTTCACCATCAAGTTCCATGAAACTCAGTCCAATTCATGTTCAAACAGTCCATAAATCAGACTTATGGAAAATGAAACCACCTGCAATCAAAACTATACCTCTATCCCAAATTGTTGGTCCTATCTATTCTTGGATGATGGTTGTCCACGTTGAAAAGTTACGGTATATAATATCATGATTTTCCAACATAGCATGCATGCATCTATTGGATAGAGGTGTGGCTTTGAAAATTTATACCTTTTTACTTGAAGGTGAACGCATTTACTAGTCTCCTTAAGTAGTTCAATATTTAAAGATTGACAAAGAAATTTTGCTTGATGCACTAAAAGTAAATTTATATCTAGGTCGTCCACAGTTTAAATTCATAATGGAGCCCCTACATCAGACAATATATGTCTATCCAGTTTTTTACAAATTTTGTGACAAGAAAGAACAAAAACAATTAAAAAAAGAGAAAACCTATAATGCTTATTCAAGATACCTTCATATTTAAATTCAATTGGAAAACTACTTGCCTGTTTGGTAACTTTTACGTACAGTTTTTTATCTAAACAAATTTTAAAAACTACCATATAAACATGTTTGGTAACAAATTTTGTTTAGATTGGGCACAAAACCCTAAACTCAAAAGTCTTGGCTACATTTGTTCATAAACCGTTGACGGAAAGGAAAAAACACAGACAAACGATAACAGTCCCTAAACTTAAGTTTGTTCTGGATTCGACTCTTCTTTGAAGCAATTTTTAACAATCTTCCCCCACTGCCACATTGCACTGGATCCGGACCCATGTATCAGCAACAAATTGGCTCACATGATGGTGTCATTGCCAAGGTCTGTGACTGTGGATCGGATCCACGAATTCGAGAAGTAGGATCTGTTGCACCAGTTTCTTGATACAGTTAAGCTAAAGCACTTCGACATTGCTCACTATATACATGTGTATGTTTATAATTATATATACAAGTTATTTGAAATTTTTGGGTTGCGGGACGATGTGATTTTGGGGGTTGAAAAGTGAGGAGACAAAATAAATCATTCCTTTTGGCTCTGGGTTTTGGTCAGTGAGCAGTAACAGTATATGTATACACATAAGTATACCCTATTATTTATGTTAACTTTAGGCCTTAACAAACATGTTTTTTTTTTTCTTTTTAAAGCTTTCAAACCAAATGTGTAGTGGTTTTTGTTTTTTCAAAAAAAAAACAAAAAACAAAAAACAAAAAACAAAAACCGGTTTACAAATTTTTGTAAAACGAAAACAAAAAACGTAACATTACCAAACGCTACCGTTAAATACAAATTGCATTCGTACTTCGATAGATGCCCTCATAAACTTATGAAAGAAATATAATAATAACAAAAGAAGGAAAAGATGCCCTAATACAAAAACATATATCTATATAGCAGCAAACATAACTTATCATTGACAGAACATGGAACATAAGTTCAAAGAATATGAAGCTCTTTCAAAAAGACTAATCCTTTTATGACTGCAAAAGCTGCCTATGCTTTTGTAGACAAATTTGTAATTGCATAACTGCCCAAATTGTGGGGTAAAAGAGGATAGGGTGCAAGAGCACAAGACAAGAACAATTCTGTCTAGAAAACTGGAAATTTTTATATTTCTAGGCGATGTAACAACTCATTGAATCAACTCGATGATTTGGGATTCGCCCTTCACACAATAATCTGAAATCTTTAGATCGGTTACCTCACAGAGAAACAGCCACAAGACCCAGAACTCCATATGTCCTATTAGCATACAATGCGTGTGAATCAAATATAAGTTCCATCCTACAGCACATGTAATACAACTTACTCAAAAAGGATCAAATAAGTGAAAAAAAAAAAAAATAGTTTTAATGAAAGTTAACATTTAACGAGCTCATTAACGTACACATGATGCCATACAATTTTTTATATTCCTTTTATGGCTGATTGTCCACAATGTGAAGTTCTTCACAAATGTTCAAAGGACGAAAAAATAAATAAATACACCCAGAAACATAACCCTATAACAAAAAATATATATATTTAAAAATCCAACCAATGTTCATCCAATTACCTTTCCTTCAACTTCGGATCATGGATTCTAGGGCACGGTCCTGATCCAACAAGGAACAAAAAAAGAGAAATCAAAAATTGAAAACCAAAACTTCAGTTACAGTTAACCTAAAGCAACTAATAGACCTAATAAACTAGATTACATAAATGATATGAATATGATTCAAACTTTTACAGCTTCCGGTTTTCCTACATTTTCCCGGTAACTTAAAAATCATAATTCAGTAAATTATAAATAAAACTAACCAAGATCGCTCCGCGTATTGACAAAAAGATCATGGGGACAAAACCGAACCATGTACAATCCACAGACCTCCTTATCATCCCATGTGATTTCCTTGTACCCCTTTCTCTCTTCTTCAGTGAGATTACGAGCTTACATATACACCAACAATAAAAACAAATAAATAAATCACATCAGCATCAAATCAATTCCACTCCTAGTCCAAATCAAAATAAAAAAATTGGTACCAAATTAGGGTTTTTGAGCTAAACAACACTATTTTTTTTTTTTTTTCTCACATGAATCAAATCCAGCCGAATTATAAAAAATAAAAAAATAAAAGTTGGGATTTTGGAAGAAAATTAGGAGCAAACCCAAAAATAAAAAAATAGAAAACACACTAAGCAAATCAAATTTGGAGATAAATGAAGCCAAAAATACCTGCGCCCATGAGTTCATCGAGCAAAGCTCTCTGGGCGTCCATGGTTGGCTATGGAGGGGTCTTGAGATTTGGAGTAAAATAGCAGAGATTCGTTGTGAGAAACCCTAGTTTTGTAGAGAGAGATCAGAGAGAAAAGGAGAGATGTTTGGGAGCTGAAGTGGGTTAGGGTTGGAATTATCTGATGATTTGGAACAGAGAGGTACTGGAGAGAGAACAAGGAAAGGAATTGAATTGTCTCGTTGAATTGGGATCCTCTCCTTGAGTCCCCTCCTTGAGTCCCTCCTTGAGGGGCCTTCGGGTACACTTTGAGGCCCAATTTTGATAATCTGAACCGTTTATATTTTAATATTTATTCAGTATAACATACCTGTAAAAAATCAAGTTGATCGGATATCAGAAAGTATGTGTTCGAAAATTGTTTATTAAAAAATAGTTTGTAGTCCTAATTTTCTGAACACATACTTTCTGATATCCAATCAACTTGATTTTTTACAGGTATATTATACTGAATAAATATTAAAATGTGAACGGTTCAGATTATCAAAATTGGGCCTCAAAGTGGACCCGAAGGCCCCTCAAGGAGGGACTCAAGGAGGGGGCTCAAGGAGAGGATCCAGACTCTGTCTCGTTGGCATACACAAGGGGGGTGTTTGGTTGCCTGGATACCTTACTTCTTCTCACGGATTAAAATTGGAAAATTTGGTCCAAAAAAAACAAAAAACCTCCATTGGAGGGTGAAAATGAGAACCGAATTTATTTCTCTTTATAAACCCCTTAAGTAGAGAAAATATATAATTAAATAAAAATAAAGTAAAATATTTTTTTTTTCCATCTTTCTTGGATAATATTAACAAAGTAAGTAATATATTACTGTCAAATAGAGTAACATGTTACTGTGAGACAGAGTGATATGTTACTGTCAAACAGAATAATTGTCAAACTAAATAATATGTTACTGTGAGACAGAATAACATGTTACTGTTACTGTTTATATCAATTTCAACGGCAACAATTTTTTTTAATAAAGGATTTCATAATTAACATAGGTCTTATTTGATAGATCTTAATTAAAGAATTTTAAAAATATTCACCTTGCTTGTTTTCACTTTTCAAAAAATACTTTTCAGAAAATTCTACTTTCTTATTTTCCGTGTTTTTTTGTTTTACTGAATTTTTTTAATATTTTAAGCAATTTTTTTACTTTTTAGACACACCTAACATAAATACACCTAAAAAGTAAAAAATTTGTAAAAAAAAATCTTTTAAAAATTCACCAAATACCAAAAATACAAAAAAAAATACAAGAATTCAGTACATTTTTTATATTTTTATGTATTTATTAATTTTTTAAAATATTTTTTCACAAATTTTTTACTTTTTAGATACATCCAAATAAGGTGCCTCTAAAAAAGTAAAAAAAAATGTTGAAAATTTAAAAAATATTCACTAAAAACAAAAAAGCACGAAAACTAAAAAAGTCAGTTTTCAAAAAATTTAATCTAGAAAACTCAAACCAAACACACTGATTAATTTTATGGGTAAATTACACTGACACCCCCTGAAGTTTATATTTATTACAATTCTCCTCTCACTTTTTGGAAATTACATCTCCCCCCTTGAGGTATAAAGTTTCATTATAGATTCCCCGCCTCAGCAATTTAATTTTTTTAAATACCAATTTTGCCCTCACTAGGTAAATTACATTGACACCCTTCACATTTTGGAAATTACAATCCCCTCCCTAAGGTTTAAAGCAGAATTACCAATTGCCCCCTCGGTTAGTATTAGCTGGAAAAAAAATTCATTCAAAAAAAAAATTCATTGGCAAAAAAATTAATTGAAAAAAGCTTTGTTTTTAAATTTTTTTATTTTTTTTTTTAAAAACCAACGTAAACTCAATTTTTGAATTTACGTTTTTTTTCTCAAATTTCCAAACTGAGATAATCATTTATAAACCAAAAAAATTATCAAACAAGTTTTTATGACAGTTTTTAAAATTTTTTTAAATATAAATTGAAAATTGAAAACGAAATGGTTACCAAACAGACCTCAAATGATAAAAATATTGTAAAATTAACAAATAATTAAATAAATTACCAACGTAAGAAATGATTTATCAAAAGATTCTTAGGTTATGTATGGTTTGATTTTTAGAAATTTTTTTTAAAAATTAAAAATTAATTTGGTTAAGAAATCATAAATAAAAAATAATTATCATTAAGGGTAAAAAATAATTATCATTTTAAATTTTGGGCATGTTATGTACATACGTATTGTTGTTTCAATTTAATTTGTAAAAAATTATTTCTATCCACTAGAAATATAAAAATGATAATTATTTTTTATTTTTTATTTCTTAACCAAATTAATTTTTAATTTTTTTAAAAAAAATTCTAAAAATCAAACCATACATAGCCTAAGAATCTTTTGATAAGTCATTTCTTACATTGGTAACTTATTTAATTATTGAGAGGGAGATTTATGATCTGGATTGGGCCGTGGTAACGGCCGGACAAATTTGGGCCGAACAAGATCGGGGCGAGGTTGCGCGGCCTTGTCATGAAAGATTTGCTCGGTTAAGGCGAGGCGTGATTGGACCGAGCAACTTGGCTTCATGGTATGGAAACCGGTCAAGTGAGATGTCCGGCGCCAGGAAAGGCGTGGATGTTCCACGGTTCAAGAGTTAGCTCGGCAGGAAAGCCGACGGTTAAACCAGCACGAGCTGTCTCGAGCTCGGCTATTACTGGGATGCAATCGAGCTCGGTCGTCATTGAGTACGGCAAGCAGAGCGCTCTGGCTAGCTGTACAGTATGGCCATTAATAACCGAGAAGCTTCAGCCTAGCTGCCGAGCTCCTAGTAGAGTGGGCTAGCAGTTTGGTTAGGTGGTGGTTAGCAAGATTTGTGCTGACAGATGGGATATCAACATCACGTGTTGAGAGACTAGTGAGAGTAGATTTGGGGCGCAGAAGGTATATAAGCGTGTCTGCGCCCTCCATGCTGGGAGGACGCACATTTGGTGAGATACAAAAACTCTTAAACACTCTCTCTTCTCTCTATCTATCTCCTGGTGTGTGTACTAACTTGATTGTCGGATGAGTTTTCCGACCACACACCGCCGGGTAGCTCACCGCCGTTGTGCTCGCAGGTCGATCGGACAGACAGTAGCTTGGAAGAAAGGAGTACGGGCTTGCCTGAATATTTGCTCCCCATACAATTATTTATTAATTTTACAACATTTTTACCATCTGAAACCTGTTTGGTAACCATTTCGTTTTCAGTTTTCAATTTATATTTACAAAAATTTTAAAAACTGTCATAAAAATTTGTTTGATAATTTTTTTGGTTTATAAATGGTTGTTTCAATTTGTAAATTTGAGGAAAAAACGTAAATTCAAAAAATGTGCTTACATTGGTTTTTAGACAGAAATTTAAAAATTTACTAACAAATTTTTTTTTTTTTCAAATACTTTTTTTCCAATTAATTTTTTTTTAATGAATTTTTTTTCCAACTAATACTAACCGAGGGGACAATTGATAATGCTACTTTAAACCTTAGGGAATGGATTGTAATTTTTAAAATGTGAGGGGTGTCAATGTAATTTACCCAGTAATGGCAAATTTGGTATTTAAAAAAATTAAATTGCTGAGGGGGAATCTGTAATGAAACTTTAAACCTCAGGGGAGAGATGTAATTTCCAAAATGTGAGGGGGAACTGTAATGAAACTTTAAACCTCAGGAGGAGATGTAATTTCCAAAAGATGAGGAGAGAACTGTAATAAACCTAAACCTCAGGGGGTGTCAGTGTAATTTACTCTAATTTTATTAAAAACCGACATTTACATCAAAAGTTATATTATTTTAAAGTTTAATATTTTGATAATAGTGATATTTGTTAGACTTTTTAAGAAATTATTTTTTGTACTTGTTCTTAATACATTAAAATTTTATTATGATGGGGTTTTGACCAAATCTTCCATTAAAATTTTCTAAACTTTAAATAAAGTCACCCTTGAATTTGGAGTTATTTTTTTTAATATTCTAAAAAAAAATTAGAGAATTGATTCACTTTTCAAACTATTTAGAAAACTAACCTGTTTTATAAAATCACATTTTGAAAATGTAATTTTAAATTAAAATTGCATCTTGAAAATGAAATTTTAAATTGAAATTTCATTTTCAACATGTAATTTCACCTTGAAATCGCATGTTGAAAATTCAATTTATGATGACATGGACTTCATTAAGATATATTGTATTTTCAACATGCGATTTCAAAGTGAAATTACATGTTAAAAATGCAATTTCAATTTCAAAAACACATTTTCAAAATGTGATTTCAAAAAGTAAGTTAATTTTTTAAATAATTAAAAAAGTAGGTCAATTCTCTAAATTTTTTTTTTTAAGAATATTATTAAAAAAAAATAACTCCTCAATTTGGAGGTTTATTGGGTATTTGCCGTACACCTAAAAAAAAAGTCGTATTTGTTTAAAACAAATTATCCGTCTAGTGTACTTTCAGAATCATTGGTTTGAGATATTCTAGAAAAGTGCACTTTTTAACTTATTGGCTTATATAAGTTGGGTTTGGGTTGGATTTGATGTGATGTGTTAGAGAGGTGATGTGATTTAAATAAGATGATGTGACTTAAATAGGATAGTGACTTTTTGACTTTTTGTATTATTTAGTAGATGCCAAATTTGATAATTATATTTGAGTTATGAGTTTTAAAAAAAAAAAATTATTTAGTTAAGAGTTTTAAGTTATATTTTGAATTTTAAGTAGTATTTTGAAATTTTTTAAATTTATTTTTTTGAAATATTTAGGCTGCGTTTGGGAAGTTGGGTTTGGGCTAAATTAGCCACTAAATGACAAAAGTGGCTAATTTAGCCACAAACGGACAAAAAGAAAGTTGGGAGCATGGCTGCAACAATTTGACAAGTAAATTTACCATACTACCCCCACATGAAAGAGGGACGGCAAAGTAAAAAAAAAAAAAAAAAATCAAATCAGGCTTTTTACCAGGAAAGACAAAGAAAGTTGGAAAAAAAAAATAAAAACATTTTTTTTTATTTTTAAATAATTTTTTTTTTTTGTTATGTATTTGGTTATGATTTGAGTGTAGAGTTGTGAAAGTAGTATGAAATTTCGAATTATGTGTTTGGTTATGAGTTACCTCAATAATTTATTAATTGAGTTTCATTTTATGTGTTTGGTTACGACTTGAGTGTAGAGTTGTTTTTAAATTTAAAATATTAACATTTTAAATTATTTAAATTTTTTGAATATTTAATTTTTTTAAATTTTGTTGTTAAAATAATTTTTTTTATTATTTAAATTGATTAAATTTTTACGATTTACATACTTTTTGAATATTTAATTTAAATTTTTGCACATTAAATTTTTTTGATTATTTACATTATTTAAATATTAAAAATAAATTAAAATTAAAATTAAAATTAAAAAAAAATTCAAACTCTATTTTATAAAAATATTTTTAAATATTTTAATTTTTTTGTTATGTATTTGGTCATGATTTGAGTGTAGAATTATGAAAGTAGTATGGAGTTTCGAATTATGTGTTTGGTTATAAATTTTCAAAATAATTTCTTAATTAAGTTTTGTTTTACGTGTGTAGTTGCGATTTGAGTGTAGAGTTATTTTTAAATTTATAATATTAACATTTTAAATTTAAAATATTAACATTTTAAATTATTTAAATTTAAAACAAAATATTTAAAAAAAAATTATTTTTTGTTAAAATAATTTTTTGAATATTTATTTGAAATTTTTTACTTATTCAATTTTTTAGATTATTTACATTATTTAAATATTTAAAATTAAAATTAAAATTAAAATTAAAATTAAAATTAAAATTATATTAAATATTAAAAATAAAATTAAAATTAAATAAAAATAAAATACGCAGGACAATATAATAAATATTTTATGTGTTTGATTACGATTTGAGTGTAGAGTTATTTTTAAATTGAAAATATTAATATTTTAAATTATTTAAATTGAACATTATTTAAATTATCCAATATTAACATTATTTAATATTAACATTATTTAAATTATTTAAAATTAAAAAAAAAATTTCCCAAATTCGGTCCTCCACGGAGGCTGACGTGGAGGACCACTTTCATTGCCACAGGTACAAGTTGAACATAAGGGGCAGTTTGGTAATTGAATAGTAAGACACATCACCAAAAAGTCAAAAAGCCAAAAAAGTCAAAAAATCCTTCCCAAACAAGGTTTTTTAGCCCAGGCTAAAATAATCAAAAAAGTCAAAAAGCCAACCCACTTTCCATACGAAGGCTTAAAAATTTAGGTAAATTATACTTACACCCTTGAGGTTTGGGTTTAATACATATAATCCCTTGACGTTTGGAAAATTATACTTACTCTCTTTTCATTGTAATTATTCGGACGTAATTTACATTGGTACAAAAAAGATATTGAATTCATATACTTTTTATTTTCTTACTTTGCCTTACTTCTTTTTCTTTTTTTTTTTCTTTCATTTGCTTTACTTTTTTTTAATGTAATATCTTCTGTTTTTTTACTCAAAATTGTTACCTTTTATATAAATAAAGGTTTGTGAAATGGGACTATTAACCACATGGGTGAAAATGTAATTTTCATAACATCATGGAGTGGGATGTAATCGGACCAAATCTCAAGGGGGGTGTCAATGTAATTTACTCTAAAAATTTTCTTAATTTTATTTTTTAGGGTAAATATTTTTATTGTAAATATTTCTTTATTTATTTTAATGTATGTTGTATTTACATGTGTGCACTGTATTTTTTAAAATATTTTTATTTTTTTAATATTTAAAAAAAAATTTAACTTTTTTTAAATATAATTTTAAAAAGTTTTGGATTATTCGTATATATCTAAAACATAACAAATTATTTGGTCAATACTTAAAATAATAACAAAATATTATTTTCAAAAAAATAAAATAAAATAAGAATATTTTTCTTCAAAAATAAAAATAAAAAAAATATTTTTTGAAATTTATATTTTTTCAAAAAAATTAAAATAAAAATAATTTTAAAGAAAAAAATAAAAAAAATTGATTTTTTTTTAAATAGAATTTTGAAAAGAGTTTGGTTATGAATTTTGAAATGAGTTTTTGAATTGAGTTTTGAGTTGTATGTTTGATTATGAGTTTTGAAAATAATTTTTGAATTGAGTTTTAAATTGTATGTTTAATTATGAGTTTTGAAATTTTTTATTGGAATCATGATTTCAAAACTAAACCAAACACTATCTATGACTTTAGTGCTTTTGTTTAAAATTATGTCAATTTTTTGTTTACTACGTTTTAAAAAAAATAAATAAAAAGGAATCAGTGAGATGCTAGTTAGAATTTAAGGGGTGGTTTGGCATCCCCTAAATAATCTATCTTTTTATCTTTTTTCCATCACATCACCTCTCTACTTTTCTGTACATCTTTTCATAAAAAGACAAAAAATAAACTTATTTAGATTATCCCAAACAACCCCTAAATATCAGGACCTACGGGCCAAGGGAGGGATAGTCTCACAAAGACAATTTTTATAGGGCATAGGCCTCGCAAAAGGTAACTTTCGGCAAAAGTTCTCGGACTGAACAGAGATTGGCCCTCGAGTGCAAAGATATGGAAAGAAGCTTGACAGCAATTTGAGCAAGAACAAAAGGTAGCCTCATTGATCCGATGATGCCGAGTGGAAGAGTTGTCTCTCAATGAAGGCAAATTACTATACAGATAACAGGCGAATCTTAAAAAAGTAAAAAAAAAAAAAATTACATATTTTTTTTCTTTATCCTTTTTGGATTTTTTTATTTTTTTTAATGTGTTTGATCTGTGTAGTTGATTATAAATCAAAATCCCAAAAAAAAAAGTTGAATTTTTTTTTAAAAAAAATAAAAATTCATTAAAGATGAAAAAAAAAATAACAAAAGAGTTATTAGAAAAAAAAAATCCCAAACACCCCATTAGCAAGAAAAATAATAAAGAATTTCAAAGTGCTAGTTTTAAAAGTGATTTCATGTGTTTTTTTCATTATTTGATGTTATTTTTTTCAAGGGCACTTGGTGTACAAATTTAAAATTAAATTTTGTTTGTTCAGAAATCCACACAATAAATTATTTTGTCCATAAAGACATGCTTAAGCAAAATGACCAAAATATCACAAACCCTTCTTTTTCTCTCATCATCTCTCTCCTCTGTTCAATTTTCTCTCTGATATGAACTCATTGGAGAAAATTTCCAATGTGTGTGTATATGTATCAGATTTTGAACATATAAAAATAAAAATATGAACAGATACGGTGACACTCCAAAAATTTTAGAACATGAAGAGAAATTAAATAAACTAAGTAACTTTAAAAACCTAACATTTTAATTGGAAATTCTAACTCTCATACAACCAAAAGTTCAAACAACACCTAACAAAAACTTAAAATGTACAAATATAACATTAAACAAAATTATAAAGTCCTTAATTATTAATGCATAAGATAATAAAATTCATTCAGCTCTAGTCATGGCTTCAAGTCAGCCAAGGCTATACGTTAGCGTCAACTCTTTTTTCAGTTTCAATTCATTTTTTGTCAAAATCTGGCATAGAACGACAGGACAACAAAACATATGTCATAAGCTTCGCAACACAGTAAGAAAACACAACAAACATACTTTTCTTTTTAAGAGAAAATAACGAGATTATAAGCATAATATAACAATGTAATTACAAATATAAATTACAATAATTCCAATAATTTTAATAATTTAGGTAACACTCAAAATCTCACTAAAGAGATTTAACTTGCCAACCACTAAGTCATAATCACGATTAATTTGAAACCCCCATTAGTCAACTATTCAAGTGTTATCAACCGTAACTACCAGTGATGCATATGTCCAAAGTTACGTACCCAGACAGTAGCATCTGTGGTCTGCCCCAAAAGAACAGTCTAAAAAGGGTACATAACTTTCTTGTGTCACCAAAACATCCACTCTTATTTCAAAACCGAATATTGAAAAGGGTTCAAATAAATTCCTTGCCATCTTAGGGTTTCGCGACAAATTACGTAAAAATTCTCTAAAACCAACCAGGGCTCACCCTGAACAACAAGCATTAACCTCAATCGTTAAATTTCGTACACTCTGTTGATCATTTTAGTTAATTTTCATAATATTCACAAATAATTAAATCACCATTGATGTTAAACCATTTTATTACAATAATCAATCAATGTACAATTTATTATAAATAGTTAAATCAAGCCAAGGTGTGAAATAATGATTTTTAGTACTAAAATAAATCACAACAACCCACATGCATTAAATACTAATTTACAAGATCTAATTAAATAGACTAGCACAACACTTATTTTTAGTTCTAATAAATAATTGAAGTGGTAATCTTGGTTAATATCATGCCCAGAATTTTCAAAACATAAATTCCGTAGTTAAAATTACAAATAAATTATTTAGACAATTCTAAAATTCATGCAAACCTTATGAATGTTCAAAAAATATGTTATGGTCATTTTCAGAAAACAATTTATCATAAATAATTCTACAAAATTAAAAGAATATACATGACACAGATTCATCACGTTTTAAAAATAATTCCTGTAACGCCCTCAAAATAATACATAAAACCCATTATTTTAGACATGCATTGATATAAAAGAAATCAACCATTTCTATTCATCAGAGTAGTTCTTACAGCAGTATTACATGTTAACAACAAAAGCAAATACCCTAAGGGCTTACAGCTTTCCAAGTTAACACTTGGTTACACAAAAGAAGAGTACTAACTCTATACAAAATAAGCCCTTGGCTTGATATACATGTAATACAAACAAAATAATTAAAAAGAGTCTTCAACTCCCATATCCATCCAAGCTATGTCCTTGGAGGTGGCATGCTACCTGTACCTGAAAATAATGTCCCATATAGGATGAGCCAACGCCCAGTAGAGATATGCTAAATACAGTATGAGTAGTAACTAAGACATTAGCAATTGATAAATGTTTAATTCCCTTAAATCAATTCATAACCCATTTCCATTACATGACCACTATGTCCATGTTTCGTTTCATTTTCCATTTCTTATCAAATTCTCAATTCACAACAGCGGCTCAGAACCTGGCCAACAATTTACATGAGACAGTGACTCATATTAAACATTTCCCATTTCACAATAGATAAGCATACTAGCTATATCAACACTTCGATAGATGAGCATATAAGCTATATCAACATCACAACAGATAAGCATACAAGCTGTATCCACACTTCAACAGATAAGCATATGAGCTATATCAACACTTCCATAGATAAGCATATGAGCTATATCAACACATTAACTGACAAGTATATGAGTTGTATCAGCGGAGTCCATCCCCTATCTCCTCCCAAACAACATCTGGTTTAAAGGTCCATCCCCTATCTTCCCTTAAACCGTGGAGTACATCCCCTATCTCCTCCCGCACACACAACGTATATACACATAGGTCATATACACAATCCATCAATACATAACGTTATTGTATTCTATCAACCGTCATACTCTATGACACATCCAATTGATTAGTTTTAGTTTGCCTAATCATCATGCATTGTCTACAACAATCAAAACTACCCTCCACCGGTAGCCCAAGCAATTATTTTTTTAAACAAATAATAAAAGCTCCAACAGATAAAATATCAATGTTTTCAAAAGTGAGCGATTAATAAATCCAACTCCACCATTCTACCATATAATGAGCCAATTTTATTATTTCCAACTCAATTCCATATAACCACAATTTTCCCAAATTAATTATACCAATTAATTTATACAACAAATTAGGGTTTTCTACCCCATTTCCCAATATTGACCCAATGGTCTATATATCAACAACCAACAACAATATCATTATTTTGAAACCCAAAATACACATTTTTAGAATCAAAATAACAAAACCCCTTTTCAACATTTTCAAACCCTAATTTCCCAAAATCAACCATTTAACAAAATGCCCAAAAATCTAAGTCAAAACCCATAGTAGTGAGTAGGAATCCCTACCTCAAATTCGGAGCTCAAGGGAAGAAGATGAAGAAACTCAACGTGCTCCAAAACTTAATATTCTCGGATCAAAACGTAGCCCTCGACGATCAACCCAACTTTTGTAATGACCAAATGTGAGGAAACAACTCCTACTAGATCAATACCTAGAGAGAAGGCAAGGTTTTAGAGAGAGAAGGTCTCTAATGGTGGTTTGGAAAAGTAAGAGAGAGAAATGGAGTTGAAAAAGTGATCCAAAAAGTCGGATCTCGATTTTATATAAGAGTCGCCCCGCTCGAGCGTGGAAACCCCCGCTCGAGCGTCACTCACAGACTCCCGCTCGAGCGTCCAAACCGCCGCTCGAGCGCCGGATACACGCTCTCAGAACTTTTGCAGAACCAGGTCCCCGCTCGAGCGTCCAACTCCCCACTCGAGCATCACACACAAACTCCTGCTCGAGCGTCCAAACGCCCGCTCGAGCGTCCAACACTGTAGAGGAAAATACTGGGAGATGGAAAATCATGCTCGAGCGTCAAAACACCCACTCGAGTGGAGAAGCAACAATGAATGGCCCGCTCGAACGTCAAAAGCTCCGCTCGAGCGTGAAGGCAAAAATCTGGGCAACTACTTTTGGTTTCTAAGCTCAACCAACCTGTTTCAAACCTGCCCAACACAACCCAAGACTCAAATACAAAGAGTAAAGGATATAAACGAGATATACACAATAACCAACTTCACGGAACCTAAGTCCGGATACAACAAATAAAGAAGGAAAACCGAGATCGCTATAATTCCACACTGAAATTTATAAATCAAATCCATAATCTAAAAATTGAAGATGAAATTAGACTTTTCAAATTTCATTTTTAACTTAGAAAATATCAAATTTGATTTAATATAGGAGTTTTACTGATTTTTCAAATACGCAGTAAAATCTGTCTATAACTCCAGATTTAATTAAAATTTCATATAAATTCGTACAAAACTAGAATAATTGATACAAAAATTTCTAGATGAACTAAACATCATTCTTAACAACTTTGTAAAAGAAATTCTCTCAAAATTTTGAGAATGAAATTGTCTAAAAATTCGTAAAAATTCTGGCATATTTAATATATATATATATATATATATGATCGAGCCAAATAAAATCTTCAAACATTTATTTAATGTCACAAACTACATATGCAAGCCTAAATCTAAGATTATATCATAATTTTAAGGCTATTAATATATAAGTAACCTTCAAACATTTAATATATATAATTTTAAGGCTATTAATATATAAATAACCTTCAAACATTTAATATATATATATATATATCACAAATTTACATGCAACTACAAATAAAGTTCTATCTAGAATTTTTAGTCATTTTAGCACATGAATATCATCTAAAATTTGAACAAATAAAAAGAATGAAAGAGTTGAAAGGATTCTCTTACTTAATAATATAATTGAAATAGGATAATAAAATGATAGGAAAAATTCTACCATTCTTCTTCCTTCCTAACTCTAACATGCTTTCACCAATTTTTTTTTAATTTTTTTTAATTTTTAATATTTTATTTTTTTAAGCTCTCAGACTCCGTTTGGGAACAGGCTAATTTAGTAACTTTTTGACTATTTGGCTAAAATATGAGCTAAAAAAAACTAGTATGTTTGGGATGATGTAGACACCCCATTTTTGACCGCCCCTAAGACTTGGGCACTTTGTTTGACCACCCACTGATGAAAATTGGAAAATGCTATTTTATAAATTTCTCAGCAGAAAAATCAAATTGAAACTTTCATCCTAAACCTCACTCATTTTGGCCATCACTAATATTTTAATATTTTATAATTTTATTTATTTTTTATATAAATTTATGTGTATGTACATTTGTTTTAGGTGTGTTTTATATAAATTGATAAATATTTTATAAAAAAAAATAGAAAAGTAATAAAATATAAAAAATATAAAAATATAAAATAATATAAAAAAAGAATCGGTGAGTGTTTAGGTGAAGAAAAAAAAAGAAAAAAAAAAGATGCTAAGAATAAAATGATTATACTTGTTGATTGTTACTGTGAGTGGTCTCGTGGGTGGCCTCGTGGGTGAATAAAAAAAGAATGAGGGAAAGAGGAAGCCCACTGAAAAAGGGAGGGTGAGTGAGTGATAAAGGAGAGGATACATCTACACACAGATGAGGGGATACACGGTTTTGGAGAGAAGGAGGTGAGGGAGAGAAAGGTGAAAGAAGAGGGAGGGTTTTCTCTCTCTAAAAAAAAAACACACACACACACAAAAACAGAAACACACTCCCACACACATGATATATATTTGCATGTTAATTGTCAAGGAGAGAGGGGGATTTTTGGAGATATATCTGAGGTTTTAGAGAGGATAGAGCCACACCATCACTCACGGCTGTCTAGCCATGGGAGCCCGATGAAACCATGCAAACCCAACACTCTCTCTCTCTCGACAGGAGACACATACATTCACTCACCACACCCACGGCAGATCCCATGCCTCTCTCTCTAAGAAAAATGTAAAAAACACACACGAGGAGGGGGGCTCTCCCTCTCTCTCTCAAAAAAAAAGGGAATACGCACGGGTAGAGAGAGGGAGGAGAGGAGGCACACACCACTGCTATCCATACACTCTCACACGGAGCTTCACACAACACACGCACACACTCAACACACATGTATGCACCAAGGCAGCAGCAACCCACTCTCACCAAGCCACCATTGTCACCATTCACACACCAACATACACAACACAGCACCACCACCGTGACCACTCACACACCAACACACTGCCATCCCCAGCACACACGGCAGCACACACACACCCGGCTGATACCCATGCACACCACTGCACATGCAACACACCCACGGGCTCCCTCTTTCTCTCCTCTCTCTAAACCCACAACGCACACATGCGCATGAGGGAGAATCTGCAATAGACCCACGGCTTTAGGGGGAGAGGAGTACACATAGTAACACACACACCCACCTCTCTCTCACACCACCCATGCACACTCAGCTTCACAAACCATACACCCACTCACGGCATGTACATCACCATCACACCCATGCACATGACACACCCAGGACACCCACATACACACGGACAGCAGCTGGGAAACACACTGCACACGCTGACCACACAAACCCAGCACAACACTCTCCTCTCACACACGGCTAATCCATACACCTCTCAAGCACACCAAACCCATGCACCTCCCAAGCTCACACACAACCATAACACACGGGAGACACACCACAACACACGGCTCTCATCTCTCTCTAGCTAGGTCTCTCTCTCTACAACACACGCACACACTACCAGTCCTCTCTCTCGGACCATAGGCACACACATTCACAACCCAGCACATCTCCGTAGACATACACACATGACCACCTGGCTCTCTCTCTCTCCTATCACGGCAGACCACACACCCATGCATCACAGCCAAACACACGGCAGCAACATGCACACACAGACGCATGCCGTATGAGGTCCACTTCAATAATAGGTGCTGCTGTTCTGCCATGGCTGTTGCGAAAGTGTGCGAGAAGGGGGATTGATATTGAAAATAGAGAAACTGGTGGGATGGTTGGTCATCGTCTTCGCATTGCTCATAGCTACGCAAGTAACATCCGATGGTCCTGACCACATCCCACAATCTGGGCCGATCAAGGCTTAAGGAGAGCCAACTCTCATACGGCGCATGGGTCGGCTTCGGGAACCAGCTTGATGTGAAGGAAGCCAAGTTTAGTTAATTAGAATTTACTTAATTAATCGGTGTTAATTAATTAGTGTAGGTTTTTGTAATGAATTAATTAGAATGTAATGTAATTAAATTAATTAATTGGTGTAGTTAATTAGTTAAGTCATTAGAATTTTAATTAATTAGAACTTTATAAAGTAATTAGTTAGTTTAATTGGAATTTTAGAATTAATTAAGTAGTTTAAGTAGTTAGTTCATTAGAATTTTAGAATTAATTAATTAGTGTAATTAATTATTTAATTAGAATTTTGTAATAATTACTTAGTTAATTCCACTTTGTAATAATTAGTTAGAATAATTAATTAGTTAAGTAATTAATTAGTTAATTTCACTTTGTAATAATTAGTTAGAATAATTAATTAGTGTAATTAATTAATTAAGTTTAATTAGAATTATATAAATTAATTAATTAGTGTAATTAATTAATTAGTTAATTAGAATTGTATAAATTAATTAAATTAGTGTAATTGATTGTTTAATTAGAATTTTGTAGTAATTAATTAGTTAATTTCACTTTGTAATAATTAGTTAGAATAATTAATTAGTTAGAATAATTAATTAGTTTAATTAATTAGACGATTTAATTAGAGTGCGTGAGGGCGCATTAATTCATTCGGACCCTCCTGCGCGAGGGCAAACAAATTTGTAATAAGTGTGCGTGTGTGTGCATGTCTTCCAACCCCACGTCTTTCTCCCTTTTATTTATCAGCTTATGATGGTTAGTTTAGAAGCATCATGTTTAATTTTGCATACTCATACTTGCATCCACTTGTATTGCATGCACCAAGGCTCGGTTCATCATCCAATTCGCATTGTCGTTTAAATACTTCTCTGAATATATGCTTAGATCGCATGCGATCAATTCATTTCATATGCCATATTAGTAGCCGAGTCTAGTAATTGCATATCACATGTGTTGTATAGTTAGGAATCATGCATATTTTCTAACTTTGTTTTATAGCTTGTTCGCGGGACGTCAGTAAATATGTGAGTTGTTATGCTTTAGCATCCCACTTGTACATAATTTTCTTATTATGTTTAGCATCCTACCATGAGGCTAAGTGCTTAAATGATAAACTGTTTGAATGCCTGTCGATGAAGGCTTGTTGCTTAAATTGGAATGGTTCAACGAATGTACGTTTTAAGATTCACAAACCTAAGCCCACCTAAGGGTGGCAAATTAAGCCACCTAAGGGTGGCAAATTCAAACCCTTTTCGAGAAACAAACATGAAATTGAATTGTTCCAATTTGAGCAAACTAGTCTATACCTTGTATGCTTCACATAATAAATTTTAGGATTTATTAAATAATCAGAATAAGAACATATATTGTACATAAGAATCACATCATAATTAGTAGAGGCCGATCTTTGATCGGGTGAGTGGGGTGCTCATTATTGACCTTCCCCTCTCATACCTAAGTTCCCGAACCAAGACACTTTGGTAACGACGGACTAATGGCCTTTGGCACGAGTCATGGATTTCCTAAATTTCCCATAAATATTTAGGTGGCGACTCTGAAATCTGGCAAAGCAGTCTATTTTTGGCATTTGATTCAAACATCGATTTTCCAAAAACAATTGCCGGATTTGGACTCTTTTTGTGTTTCCACTGTTTCACATTGCACTTGTGAAATCAGATTCAGAACCAACACAAGTGGAGTCCGAACTGTAAGGGCTATTTCATTCTTCCGAAAGGGGGCGCGAAAAGCAGAGCTACAGATGATTTTTTGACTTTTTACGAAAAGATGTGCAAAAATAGAGAAAAAAGAGAATTTTTGACTTTTTGATATAAATTGTTAACTTTTTAACTAATTTAATAACTTTTTAATTTTTTAACTAAAAGGGAGAAGTTCCAAACGAGGCCTCACTCTCTCGATCAGTGAAGAAAGGAGAGAGTTGCATTCACCTAATCACTCTCTCATATCATCTCTCTCATATTATTATGCATGCATGGAGCATAATCATGACCTATCTCATAGGTTAGCATGCAAGATTACATGTGATGGACTGACTCACCCTCACCAGCCACTTAATTTTCTTTTTCATTTTTGTTTTTTTTTCTTTTTTTGAATTGAATGACAAATTTATATAATTATGTATTTATGTGAATTTCTTAAAAATCAATTAAATAAAATTTTTAATTAAGATATTTAGTAAGAGTAATTATTAAATTGAATCCTTGTCAAAAGTAGTTACAAACGAAAAGTATTAAATACCTACAAAATTATTTATTCTTAGCAATATTTTTGTTAGTGACTAAATTTTTATATAATTGTGTATTTGTGTGGGTTTCTTAAAAGCTAATTAAATAAATTTTTTAACTAAGGTATTTAGCAATGATAATTATTAAGTTAAATCTTCGTCAAAAATAATTACAAACGAAAAATATTGAATACCTACAAAATTATTATTCTTAACAATATTTTTGTTAGTGACTAAATTGGAATGGTTTAAGACTAAGTTATACAATAATATATTTATTAAATATTCTTTTGATAAAATTAATTTATTATTCACATCTTATAATGCATTTTTAAGAATAATTATATACAAGTTCTCACAAATACGAAAAATAAGAATAAAAATATGAACAGATAAGAAAAATATCTGTGTGGTAATCTGATGAAATGTGGAAGTTTTTTTTTTCTTTTTCTACTTTATATATTTATTTTGATTTATGTGTTAATTTTATTCTTATGTTTTTTATTTTTATTTTTTTGACAATATTTGTTGTAGAAATTTATATGGTGTTTTGGATGAAATTGGATTTCTTGTTGTTGGGTTTGGAAGAGAGAGAGAGAGAGAGAGAGAAGAGAGAGAGAGAGAGAGAGAGAGAGAGAGAGAGAGAGAGAGAGAGAAATCTTCAACAGATAAAGAAAATATTCTTTGGCTTAAATCTTCAAAGAATTGAGAACAAATATGGTGAAATCTTCAAAGCATTGGAACAGATAAGGGAGAAGAAGGGAGAGAGAAACTAGATCTGGAAGTAAAAATTAAATAGGTAAGGAAAAAAAGTTTAGTAAATTTCAATAGATAGAAAATTGAATTATTATTTTAATAGATAAAAAAAATTGTATAGATAAAATTTGTACAAATTTTTTTTACAAAGATAGCAAAATTTTGAATAGATAAGGGGAAAAAATTTAATAGATAAATTTTTTTTTTTTGAACAAATAAATATAAATTTGAACATAACATATAGGAAAATAATTTGAATAGATAGATATAAATTTAAATAGATAGAAAATAATATGAACAGATAGATATAAATTTGAACAGATAGTCAAAAAAATTAAACAGATAAATTAAGGGGTAAAATTTGAAACAAAATGTCCTTCAAAATAAATTAAAAGACTTTTCACCAAAATATTTCACAAATGGTAGACTTTTCACCAATAAAAAATATCCACGGGACCTAATATATTAGACAATTGTTAGAGTGAATTTTTCAACAATTTTCTCTTCTTTCCAAAGGGGAAAAAAAATATATGGAAGATTTTAATAACAAGTTAACCTAACCATTTTGTTTACCTTGTAATATTAGAATGTGAGGTTAAGAGGATCTCTAATGTTTCCGTTTAAATGACAAAAAAAAGAAAAGAAAAAAAGGTCAAAATTTTGGCATGTAATAGTTTAAATGTCATACTGTAGTTAAATTGTTGCTCTAATAGTGTTAAATATCATTTTTTCTTTTTCATATAAAATTATATATAATGAGCTCTATCATAAACAAACAGGGAGAAGAGTCGTTGCTAAATTATGATATTTTGACAAATTGATAGAATTTTGACATAGAAGATATCACGTCATTAAAGATGAATTCAAAAAAATTGTAGTTAATTTTTTTATTTTGACTGAAAACTGGTATATCATTAGAATTGTTCTAATTGGATCTGTGTTTGTAGAAATAAATTTTCAAAAAAAAGTCTAAGGAAGTAAAGCGCACTACAAGAAATAACATTTTTAGAGACCAAAAAACTGGTCATAGAAAGCTCATATCTAGTTGCTAATTATTTTTAGCGACCAAAAAGAGTTTGTCGCAATGAAGTCGCTAAAAGCCGGTCACAAAAGGGTTTTGGCGACCAAACCTAAAGTTGGTCGTGGAAAATAGCTCATTTTGCGACACAAAATCTAGTCACTGAAAGGTAACAATTGCGACTACTGATAGTAGTCACTGAAATGTGGTTTTTGGCGACCAAAATTAAAGTTGGTCGTGGAAAGTAGTTATTTGCGACCATATACGTTGGTTGTGGAAAGTAATTCAATTTCTTGAAAGTAGTTTATTTTTGCGATGAAAAATATAGTCACTGAAAGATAACAATTGCGACCACCAATTTTAGTCACTTAAATGTGGTTTTTGTTGATCAAAACTATCTTAGTCACAAAAAGTCTAGCACAGCTACAAGCTTGTCACGGACTTTTGCGACTACAATTTTATTGATCGCAAAAAAATTTCAATTTTAAACAGCATTTTTGTCAATGTAATGCTACTTTTTTTTTGTAATACCTATAATACATTTACAATTAATACATAATTCATGTCCATCCAATTAATTTGAACATACCAATCCATCAACAATCCAATCTACAAACAAAAAACCATCAAAAGGAAGTTAAAATAATAATTAATCCATCTAATTACTACCACCTGTCAACGTGAACAAATTAATATTTGACAAAATAACCATCTATACATCCATTTAGTTTACAAAATTACCATCCTTCCATCCATTTACTTTACAAAATTACCATCCTGCCATCCATTTACTTTACAATGAATATTCACCAAATCAAAAACATATATGAGAAAATTATCAAAGATTTCAAAAACCATTCATATATCCAAGTGCGTGTTATATTTGTCTGATGCAAAATATATCAAAAAGTCCACGTATAAGCATAACTTAGAATTCATGCACCGACAAACTGATCATGTCTATAAACACGCATCACTACACCTCTAGCTACCTGCAAGGTGAAAAAAAATGAAAAAAGCATTGTTAATAATAATATTTTTGCTTATACTTCTTTTTTTTTTTTATCAGCAAAAAAACTTTATTGATGAAAATAGCAAGATACATGCAAACTTACATCAACAAAGCAAGGAAGTGCACTAAGCATCATAGCTAATGTTACGACCAAAACCTGCCCCTATAGGTTTAGCGTCATAACCGACCAGTAATCTTGGAATTACCAAAGGCCTCTAAACAATTAACACATAATAAGGGGCTGCAGAAGCAAATATATAAAATATACATAGTCCATTGAGCTGTGTAGACATACATGGGACAGAAATTTCAAAACTTTATATACATACATGTGACGTCATAATTAGAATAGTCATACGTCACAATCATTACAGATATAGCCAAAAGGGGACTTAGCCCAATATATAGCTAAACAGAAAACTTTCTCACATTCCAAAAGAAAGCAAAATCTTATACGTTCACAAAACATGACCACATGACATTCGGAACCTCCTCGGGAGGCACAACGGTTGGCTGACAAAACCATAACTCTAGGTCATCAACTCTTAGCCTAGTCACGTGCCTGATCATCTATATACATAAATAATAAGGTGAGCGGAAGCTTGGTGAATAATAACAAAGTGAAGGGTTTTAATTGAATGATGTCACATATCATATTCGGAAAACATAGTTCATATCAGAAATAGATACATCTTCTTACACAGAAATCAAAGTTCATGCTTAATCATACGTGGTACATTCATTAGCGCTAACAGAACATATATCTAGACATATACAAAACAGATGGTGGTTGTGTATATCCAGTTCCATAAAGGAACCTTCGGATCCGGGTAACATATAATAGCTATGCTGAGCTCCATAATTGAGCCTCCGGTACGGGTAACAAACAACAGACTTATTAAGTTGCATAATAGAACCTTCGATACCGGGTAATAGCTAACAAATATCATATGATGCTAAGGATGCCATGAATACATTGTCAGAATTGGACAATCATTCATTGTACAAAACTTATCATTTCAGAAAACAGATCTTAATTCAACATACAGAAAATAAATAAAAATGAACATAGCTTTACTAAGTTATTACTCACAGATGGCTCTAAAAGCAGACAGACAGAGCAAACAAATCAGATAGCTTACAACGCGTGACCTACACAAACATAACGATACACAAATTGAAACACACACTCAAATAGTACTTAACTTATCAGTGTGTTTTTACGTCTTATCCTCATTATTATATCTTATTCGTGGCCTATGAATGCCTAGGATGCAATAGGGATGCCAAAATGAGTTTCAAAACACTTAGTCATTTTTTGCTAAAAACAGGAATCTCACTTGAGCGCAACTTCTTCGCTCGAGCGGACGTCCAAACATGTAAGTGGTCGCTCGAGCGGTCTGTAAACTTTGCAAAAGTACTGGTTGCTTGATTTTTTCGTTCGACGCACACTCGAGCTTGAGACTGAAGTCCTCGCTCAAGTGGCCTACAAAACTTGTAAACTCAGGGGAGTATGATTTTACGCTCGAGCCAATTTTTGATCACTCGAGCGAAGAACAGAATTCTAGAATTTCCAGATTGCACTCCCAAGTTCAAAACTCGAATTCAAAGCTTTGAAATGCAACCTTTGGGCCCCAAAATTTGAGAAAACATGTCTAAACTTATAAAACATAGAGAATTAAAGGTCATTTCATGAAATCAATGCCCATAAGCATGACAATTGTACAAAGTCAAGCTTAAAATATGAAAACATAACATAAACATGACATGCATGATTGAGCTCCAAGTTTCCAAATCATGAGCAAATGAGATGTTTAGGTCAAAAACATGTTGAATTCCTTGAACAAAACCAAGATATGGACATGCATGTGGAAATTCTTGAGAATCAACTTACAAATCTTAATGAAGTATGCTTGCATGGTTGAATTCCTTCTATTTTCTTCTTCCTTAGCTTAAATCATGTCTTTAATCCTATATTCTTTTGAATTCTTACATTAGGTGACTCAAATACAACATTAAGAGTTGGATTTCTTATCCAAACTCTCCAATTGGGCTCTAAACAATTAGTTCTTTGAATCTCCAAGCCAACTCCTCTAAATCCTTCTAATTCTTCTTCTTTAGCTTGAATTTCTCTCCCTCAAGTTCTCCCTCTCTCTCTCTCTCTCTCTCTCACATTTTTAATGGGCAAAGATGATGAAGATGTGTGTATTTCGAAGGTTCTTGAGTCAACTTTAGCCTTATATAGGCTCAATTAGTATTTACTAATAAAGAGTGATCAACATTAATTAATCTAGCCTAGTTTACTCAATTTATTCTAATTATTTAGTTCCGAAATAAATTTCAATTAAACCTACCATAAAATTGTAAAAATTTGAAATAACACATAAATGAAGTCAATTTCTTATTCGGACAACGATAAGGCCTTCAATTCGCAGAACAGAACAGAAATACAAATAGATATTCCTACCATGCACAGATATAAACACAAAGAATGCAACACACATGTAATTAATTTAGAATTTCACCTTAATTACTCATTAGGCATTCTTAATTATAGATTAATAGTTAATCATAAGTCGGTGTTGTTACAGCTAACCTCAACAATCCCAACTAGGTTGGCACCGCAAAGAAAGCACAATCATATGCTAGTACTTAACCTAAGATTTGTGGAAACCAATCAAGAACAACCAAAGAAAATATAAACAAAACAACAATACAACAGCATTACAACAATACAGCAGCAACAACAATACATCAAAAACAAAACTCAACTTCCTAAGCAGTTCCTAATCTACCTTAGATTGAAATAAAGTCCTGGACTAAAAAAAGTTAAAGTCCTTCAATAATGGTTTCACCCACAAAGCAATCCTAATCTTGATCAACTCATAGAACACAACCAATAAGAAGCACCAAAAGCTTACAACAACATAGCAAGAACCACAATGATGCTGCTGCTACTCACCAGGTCATTGCAGAGTATATACCAAACCACTAAGAGCTGCTGCTGCTCTCTATGGACAAAGTTGCTCCTACTAACCCAGACACTTTCTAATATCAACAAAGGCACAATAACATTACACACAATACCATTACTCAAAGCCACTCCCCTGTGTCACAAACCCCAATCAGCGAAAAAAACAAAACACATCATTTCAGCAGCATGCCACATTACAGCAGTAGGGGCACAGCAGATTGGTCACCCCAATTGTCACGACCCAAACTAACCCATATAGGTTTAGCGTCGTAACCGGCCAGTAATCCGTAGATTATTTACGATCTTAAAGACAAAATTTCAAAATATTTAAATAATATCGGGGCCTGAAGCGGAAGCAAGACAAAAATAATAATATCCATTGAGCTATGCGAACATGATCAACTGTAGTAATTAAAACATTCTTAACACACTTTTATATATACATATACGAAGACATATTTTATATCTCACACACTATATGAAGGACTTTTAACAAAATACAAAGATTAACCAAATCTTGACAAAATAAAACAAAGCCCCTACACAGAGGCACTTCTTGGTGGCTTAACAAAAAGATGGACTTCAAGGCAAATTCTAATGTTGATCCTCCAATTGCTCACCTATGCATATCTATATATAAAAAGTGAGCTAACGCCCAGTAAATAATACCAAAGTAAAAAGGTTATATGAATGAGATTCTTAATTAAGTAATTCATATTTATATATAATACATGTAAATCCAAATCAAAACGACTTCAGGTCCAATCCATCATGCTTAAGGCGTATCAAAGGGGCAAAACGACCTCGGGTCCAAAGCACCCATTCATACAGAACAACCTTGGGTCCAAAATACTTGTCCAATGATATTACAGAACGGCCTCGGGCCCAATTATAACACAGAACAGCCTCCTGCCCAATCACATTACAGAACGACCTCATGTCCATCATTTCCATATTCATATCTATGCGCATGTTCATATTCGTGATCATGATCACATTTGTCTTCAGACGGCCTTAGGCCTGTTTCGTATCCTTGACATACATATCAGACGGCCTTGGGCCCATTTCATATCCTTGTCAAACATATCAAACGGCCTTGGGTCCATTTCATATACATACAGAACGACCTTTGGTCCATGTAATCAAATATACAAAATGACCTTCAGGCCCATTTCATATTCATTCAGAGCGACCTTTGGTCCATTCAGATGATTTCATACTTATCAATTTCATTACAGAGTTTTTCATAATCAGATGAATAGGATGCTCATTCATAATTCGAATTCATAAGTCCAGAACACTTACACATGAGTAGTATTTAAAAATAGCATATATGAACATATTTTTACTAAAGTATTGCTCACAGTGTTCAGATGGCTGGTTCACCCTTGTAGTTGACCCTGACCCTACACAATTCATAACACACATAGAAATCGGATCACAATACAATTCATTCCATTCTTTAATTCATTTAATTCTCTTAGGCTCTCTCTCTAGCCCTTTAGTTCATTTATAATGCTCAATGCATGCCTGAGAGTGATTAGGAGTGAAAGAGAACGGAAATCGAAACATGAAACAGTTTTTCAAAATTTTCTAAAATAGAGCTCTTCGCTCGAGCGCAACATTGATCGCTCGAGTAGGCCCCTTAGTCTACAAAAATACTGATTGCTTGCATTCTACGCTCAAGTGATGAAGTCGATTTATGGGTTTTCTAGAATGTTGTTTGAGCTTCAAAACATAACTTTAAATGATACACTTACATGTTTTGTTCTATATGTCAACCATATAACTTCTAACATGACATAATACCAATTTTAAAAGATTTGAAGTTTAAATCTCCAAGAATTCATCATACGCACTACAACAAAAACACATTTTAGTGACACCATACTAGTGGCATGTTCTTAAAAAATGTCACAAAAAGAATATTTGGTGGCATTTTTTAGAAAAATGTCATAGAGTTACAAACATACAAGGCTTTAGTGGCATTTCAATTTAAAAAAGTGTCATTTCACTACAACAAAAATGTCACTACAACAAATTTACACTTTAGTGACACTACACTAGTGGCATGTTTTTAGAAAATGCCACAAAAATAAAATTTGACATTAAATGTTTTAGAAAAATGCCACAGAACCACAAACATATAAGGCTCTAGTGGCATTTCAATAAAGAAATGTCACATCAATTTTATGGCATTTTATAAAATAATGACATAAAAAATTATGTTCGTGACATTTACCAACAGATGCCACTAAACTTTAGTAGTAATGGCATTTTTAAAAAAATGTCAGGACACTAGGTAGGTGCAAATTACCTTTTATGGCACTTAGGTGAAAAGTGTCATAAACAAATATTTTATAGCATTTTGAGAAATGCCACTAAGTCAAAAACTTTCCAAGCTTATAATGGCATTTTTGAAAAAAACAAAAAATGCCAATATATTTTCTAAATTTTTAAAATGCAGTAAATGATTAAAAATAAATAAATTAAACTCAATATACACTACAGGAAAAAGTACATTCGACGACTAAATTTCTTGACCAAAAAAAATTTAGTCGCTGAAAGTATAGCTTTTAGCGACCAAAACAGCATTAGTAGCCAAAAGTCTACAATTAGCGACTAAAACTAAGTTTGGTCACTGATTATATGGGTTTTAGTGACTAAAAAATTTTTAGTAGCTCAAAGTAAAGCTTTTGGCGACTAAAAAAATTTAGTAGCCAAAAGTCTACAATTGGTGACTAAAAATAAGTTTGGTCACTGATTATATGGGTTTTACCGACTAAAAAAATTTTAGTAGCCAAAAGTAAAGCTTTTTGGTGACTAAAAAAATTTTAGTAGCCAAAAGTCTACAATTGACGACTAAAAAATAAGTTTAGTCACCAAAAGTGGTCATTTTTAGCGCGGGAGAACTAAAATCCTAAGGCGGGAATTAAATTTTTTGGCGACCAAAATTTTGGTAGCTGAAAGTGCATCTTCGGCGACCAAATCCGATTTTGGTCGGCAAAAGTTAAGTTTTTTAGCAACTAAAAAACAATTAGTCGCCAAAAGTGATCTTTTTTTATTTTGCTAGTAAATAGTTTATTTTACATAAATTATGTTCAATAAAATAATTATGTTTATACATATACTTTTATATTAATATGAATGTATATACTATATAAATAATATATGTTGCATATATAATCATGTGGTGCTATAGAGGTGTAGTGGGAAGAGTGTGGTGTATAAGGTTTGTGGTGCGGGAGGTTGGTGGTTCAAGTCTCCGCAAGAGCGGATCAAATTGTTCTACAACAAATTATCGTCACGAATGGTACTTGATAACGTCACGAATAGTGCCTACCATGACATTAAAGTGTCATTGAAAGGTTTTAGTCTTGATGGTGTAATGACACTTATAAATGTCACTAACTCTTTTTTTAATGGCGCTTGATAGTGCCACAAATAATATCTACCATGACATCAAAATGTCATTGAAAGTTTTTAGCCATGATGGTGTAGTGGCACTTGCAAGTATCTACCGTGGCACGGATACAAATGGCACTTGTTCAAAATGCCACAAGACTAAAAAATGTCATTAAATAAATAGTTTTGTGGCACTTTCAAATGTCACTAAACTAAGAAAATGTTGTAGTGTACAAGCCCAAATTATTTTAAATTCATTTCGATAACTTCAAAAGTCATGCACATGAATTCTATATTTTCATGAATTGTGCATGCATGTGAAATGTAGACTCTAATTTCATCTCAAATGGTAGAAATGACACTCAAATTCATGTGATTCAACAAAATTATGTATGCATGTGTGATTTGGTGCCAAATTCTCCATGTTTCAAAAATCATCTTTTAATTCTTTCTTTATTTTATGAAACATGAATTAAAATTATAAAGCCCTTTCAAAAATATTTGCATGTATGAAATTTAAATCAAAATCAAACTAATTTTTGATTCTCAAATATAAATTATAATTTATCTCCAAATTTAAATTTAATTCATTTTCTTCATATCTAGCCCAATTTCAAACCCACAAATTCTAAAACATGAATTGAACTTCTAAAATTCTTGAAAATTCATGATGCATGTACAATTGAAACTCAATTTCAGGTTAAGACCACTAAATTTAAATCTAAAGTGATTAATTTCTAAATTAATTGCCATAAATTTGAACCTAACTCCATTGCATGGATCAAATCTTCAAACAAACCTTGTTGCATGTAATTTATGGGACTCAATTCAAGAATAATTCTCAAAATTAAACTCAAACTTAACAAATTTAAAAAATCATAACTCATATTCTTCAACCTAACTTGATTTTACATGCAAAACCCAATTTCTATCAATTTATATAATTAGTCCTCAAATTACTTCTTAATTTCAACTTTTAACTAAATTATTTATAAAATTTAAATTTAAATTTCTTATCTTAAATCTTCAATTTGATGAATCCCTTCACAAATTCTTGAGCCTCCTCACTTAGGTGTCTTAGGCTTACATCTTTAAGAGTTCTCCAGCACAAATATGATTTCAGCCCCCTTTTCTCTCTCTCTCTCTCCGCCACGGTTTGCTCCAACGGAAAGACTACAATGTACATGTAAGTAATGAAGCTCTCTCATCTTATTAATGGACTTGATTAGATTATTTCACTAATCACGTATTAACATAATTAATCAATTGTTAATCTTAATTAATGATGTCTAGTCTTTAATTTAATTAATCTAACTAATTTCAATTAAGGCCCAATTAATTATATTTAATTTTTATCAATTTGAATCAAATTTTAATCAAACTCTCGAAAGATTCCAAATATTAAATTAAACTTGTTGTCATCATCAATTTTAATTTCCTAAATCGTTTAGGCCTTCAATTTCTGATCAAACTCAAAATTTTCGTCAATAAATTACACATTCAAATTGGACACCTCATAAATAAATTTAATTCATAATAATCACAATTCTCAATCCTCATAACTTAATTAACTCTAATCCCTACCTAATTAAACAAATCTAAATTTTACTAAATTAAATCGAATATTTAATTAAACTCCCAAATGAGTCCGTATTTAAAATTAAATTGATTCAATTTATTAATTTCACTTCCTTAAGCCATTTGGACTAATTTCTAATTCCAAAATAAATCATTATTAAAATTAAATACAAATCAGACTCTAAAATTCTCATAAATCCCAAATTATGTTAGAGTGACAACAAATTAGAATCCAAATCTCCTTAATCAATTAAACATAAAATCTTATACATGATGTGGTTAGCTTAATCTAAGGCTTATGCTAATTAAACTCGAATTATTCATTATGAATCTAAATTTTGCCAAATTTTACTGCATTCTCTAAAAATCATAAATTCTCAGTTCAAAGCTCCAATTGCAACAGATTTTTTCTACACTCAACAAATATAAATTCATAATTACATAATAACTCACATAATTAAACATACAAATTCATATCAAACACATAACCGCATGCATAATTAAGTATATTATGAGTTGGGTTATCACACAAACAACAGCCAAAAACAAAAAGGGCAAGATGTTCAAACTCTCTTAAGCTTAATAAATTCACACCAGCCAATAATCCAAATTAAAAAATGATTTGAACCACACTGCAATTTTCATCTTCCTGACCCAATAGAATTTCTCACCTACTGTAGATTAGCCACAAAATCATGAATAGAATAAAACTTGCCCAAAGAGTGGTTCTTCATCCATATTGTTATCCTTGTCTTGATGAATAGAATAGAACTTGCCCAAAGAGTGGTTCTTCGTCCATATTGCTACCATTGTCTTGATAAGATTAGCCAAGTGAGCACCGTTGAAAATTATGTCATTTCTATTTAAAAATTATGTCATTTCTACTTATATTTAATTTTGTAAAATTTTGCAGATCTAATTCCACTCTCAAACTAGCAATCACACAGAGCCTTATTAGCAATCACATAGAACCTTTTGAACGTCATGATCACATCTTAACATATTGTGTTAAGATGACGATTTTAACAAATTCGATTTCACTTAACATATATTAAGTCTCCTCCCCATGATACAAACTCATTAAAAATTTAAGGATTTAGATAATGATTAGAAAATTAAAGATATCTTTAGTGGAACAAATACTAACAGTCACTTCAACAACATGCATAAAGGGAACAAGTGAAATTGGTTAATTATAAAATATTACTATTTTAAAAGCACGAATATATGTAATAACATTTAAAGTACTTACTCATCAAAAGAGTCGTATCCAATATGATCGCCCTGCATTTGTCTCATAAAGTGTTCGAACTGTTCAAAGCATTCTTCATATGATTGCATTATCCCTTTCAGTGATGCTACCTCTTCTTTAAGGCCCTTAACCTCTTTATCATGTGCTTGTGACCTCGCCGTAGACTTGAAAGCGGATGACGGCTTTGGACCAACCCCGAAACCTTTCAAATACCCTGACCTCTTCCCAAGGACTTGAACAGAAATTTGCTCCTGTGTCATCGGGGTTGCTCCAAGCTGTGAAGCTTCCTCACGAAGTTGGTTCTTCTTCTCCTGTCAATTTTTTATTTTATTTTAAAAAGGATTAATCACATTGTCTTGATACACAAAGTACATGTTTTGTTCTTTATATAAATTATTTGTTCTTCATATATATGTTTTGTTCTTCATATATAATATTATTTGTTCTTTATATAAAAAAATTCCAACTTGTATCATAAATTGGATGGTCTATTCTAAGGCACACAATTCCATCTATTAGCAATTCATCATTGAACCTATTTTCTGGGCAGGTTCATCTAAATTCATTAGGACTGGTTTGGTGATTAATTTGGTCTCTAGTATTAATACCTACTCCTATGAGTGCTTAAAGACTGCAGCTATTCCTGCAATACTTCTTGTGCTCATATAGGTGTGCTTAATGATTGTAACAATTATTGTTGTGTTGCTGCAATGGACATATGTTACTATTGCTGTCATACTTTTGCTATGGATATATGTTGCAGACTCAAGTCATGTATAGTTAGAAGCCTAATGGTTGTTCAGGTTCAGTTTGTATATCATTTCCTAGGTTCCCTAACCCCTGGGACATGGTTTCTGAACAATAGAGATGTCCAAATGTCCTCCATTACTTGTGTTTGGCAGTGTTAAGCTTATTGATGTATTTTTGTAATTTTGGTTTGGCAGGTCTTAATCCAAATCACAAGGACATTATGTATATATTTTTATACTTCATGTGGGTAAAGTGCTTTTGAGTAAAACTAGGAGGAGTTAACGTGTAATTTATCCAAAAAATAAAATAAAAATCAAGTAGGTACTATATTTTACAAGTACACTAATTAGTTAAGCATTATATAGGAATATGAATAACAAATATAGTGAATGTATACTTACATATAAACACCCACAAACTGGTTCAATTCAATCATTCTTTTTCTTACTCCAATGTGAGGTCTTGTAAAAATCTACAAAGTGAGGCTTCTTGCCATTTTCAATTCCCTGCATTAAAATTATAAAATGCAAGCTTAGCAATATTATTAATAAAAAAAATGCAGCATTAGCTAATAGTTTTAAAACAAAAAAATATGTTACTGTAGACACCCTATTTTTGACCGACCTTAAGACTCAGACGTCATCGTTTGTGCACACGATGATTGCGCATGTCTATGCTTGTTTCGAGCGCCCGAAGGTCTCAGCTGGGTGCCTTGTCTTTGTGCCTCTTAACCCTTTGTGTTTTGGCCTTGGTTTTTGGGCCCAACCTTGTTACCTCTTGCCTAGGGGGGGAGAGGGCCTTGCCGACCACTTGTGGCACTTGCCGGCCACTTTTCTCCCTTGTAGGCCACTTTAAGTGGCCAGCCGGCTAATAAAGGGGCCGATAGGACACTTAACTAGCCGGCAGCCACTTTTTCGCCTTTTTAGATATTTTCAGCCAGCTATGGCTCACTGAACTCATCCTCCATACACGTGTATGGAAGGATTGAGCAAGCTTTTTGGCTTGCTTGCTCTATAAAAAGGGAGCTTTCTCCCCCTTGAGAGGGGTTCAAAAAATCTCAGAGCTAAAAAATCTCCCTCTCTCTCTAAAATTCTCACTCTCTCTCTATATTGTGCTATATTGAGCCTTGAAGTGTGTTTTCTTCATACTTTTGCACACAAACACCTAGTCAAACACCTTCATTTTAGAGCTGAGGTCCCTTGAAGCTTGTTTTGAAGTCTTAGGACTGGTTTTAGCTCAGAGAAGTTGTTGTTCTTGCTGTTGTTCTTCAAGGGTCTTCAAGGGTAAGCATATACCCCTTTTAAGCTTTGTTTTGATTAATAGCTTAACCACCTTTGCATGCTACTTTAAGGATGGTTTTAGCCTCTTAAAAACTCTAATTTTAAGGCTTTAAAATGTGGGTTTGAGTCTTGTTTGGTTAGGGGATGTTTCCCCTCTTTTGCTCTATGGCTTGTAAAGCCTCTTGAGCCACCATTCTTAGCCTTTGTTGTGACCTTTGTTTGGCCTTTCTACCACTGAAACTCAAAGGAATTTCAGTGGTAGAAAGTTGGTTTTGAGGCTCAAAATGAGAGGGGGGTGGTCCCTTCTCTTTATGTCTTGTTTGTATGCATAGAGGGCCTACCAAGTGAGCATGTATTTCTCCATTTTTGAAGCTTAGTCCAAGAATGTTTTTGTGACTTTTTGGACCTATCATAGCTCTGTTTTGGGTTGGTTTGGCCTCTTGTTGTTTGCTTTTTGCGCTTGTAGTGTAAACTTGTTCACTAGCCTAACATGCTTCATGAGTTAGCTTGTTATTCTAGCATGTATTGGCTTCACTCCAACATGTTTTTGGTGTTATTATGACATGATTTAACTCTGATTTTAGTCGATGGGGTCACCTCTTGCTTGGTTTTTGTACTTGTAGTGCAATCCTCCTTGTTGGCCTAACATGCTTCATGCCTTATGCCTCTCACCCTAGCTTGTGTTGGCTCCATTTCAGCATGTTTTCACCATGATTTTAGTATGCCTTAGCTCTGTTTTGAATGGTCTTGGCCATGTGAGGCTTGCCTTGTAGGGTTGTAGTGTAAGTGGCTTTGACTAGTTTTGAGTTTCAAAGTCTCTAACATGTTGTGTATGTGGTGATTGCATGCCTTAGCCTAATTTCTTACATGATTTTAGTGTGTATAGCATGGTCACACTCCCACATATTCCACTCTTTCATAGCTTTTGTGAGTTGCGCCTTATGCCTCGTTTATGAGCCAATACGTATGCACGCTTGTCTAGGCTTTTGGGCTACCATTTCAGCATGTTTTGGTCTTTGTTTTGACCTAATTGAGCTCTATCCAAAGCTGGTTTAGTCATTTGTGCCATGTATTACATGCATCTTGTGTAGTGCCCCTTGCTAGCCTTATGCTTTGGGCCTTCTACCATACCTTATTTGTGATGTTTATGTGATATGGCATCATTAAACACATAATTTCAGAGCATATAGCCTTGTCATACTCTCATGTTTATCACTCTTTCATGATGTTTAAGAGTTGTGCCTTTATGCCTTGTTTGTGAGCTAATACATGAGCATATCTTTCTTACCATCTATGATGAGAGCCTAGCATGTTTTTGGTACTGTTTTGACATGCTTTAGGTCTAGCTAAGGCTGGTTTAGTCCATTGAGCATTGTGTTATATAGTCCTAGTGTTGTGTACTTCACTAGCTTTCATGCTTAAGTCTTCTAGCATGCCATACTTGTGTTGTTTGCATGATATGTCATCATTGGGCATGTGATTTCAGTGCCTATATCTTTGTCATACTCTCTTATTTATCATTCTTTTATTGTGTTTGAGAGTTGTGTTTAAATGCTTAGCTTGCGAGCCAATGCATGAGCATGTGGTTGTAGCTTTTGGTGCTTCATTTCCAGTATGATTTTGCCACTGTTTTGGCATGGTGTAGGTCTGTCCATAGTTGGTTTGACCATTTGAGCATTGTAGTGCATGCCTCATGTGTAATACACTTCACTAGCTTTGATGCCTTAGCTTCTAAACATGCCGTGCATGCATTGTTTAACTGATAGAGTCTTGTGCATGCCACTTTAGCATTGAAAGATAAGCATCTTGTTTGCATTGCATTGTGTTTGGATCGGGCGTTAATCCAAACACAAGGAATGTGGCACGTTTCATACTCAAAGTGATGAAACGTGTTGCGTTTCTTGGTCGCCAACCCTCTTGATCATGCATGATAGAGGCGGAGGCTCTTATGTGTTGTTTGTGCATTCACTAATATTGTGCGAGTTTGGCTCTTTGGCCATCATGCGTTGAGATGCGTGATTGGTGGCTTGAGAGTCGAATATTACGCTCCTTTGAGCTTGAGAAATGATAAGGAGAGTAGTTGCACACACATTTCCTTGTAAATGCGTTGTTGTGCCTTTGTTGATCTCTGTTGCAGCAAAGTTGAGGTTCTGGAAAGGAAAGTGGCCGGCCGGCCACTTGCAGCAAATTTGTCCAGAATGCTCCTGTTTTGGGGCAGATGCAACTTGAAAATGCGTTCGATGTTCTAAGGTCACCGCGAGTGCAAACAAAGACAACTTATGGCATGACAATGCATTTCCGGGCAAGGCAAACCGAGCATATATATCTCTCTCCCCTCAAGGCCATTTTAACTGTTTTGTTTAGATAGTTAATTTGCCGATTTTGTAATTAATTAGTTAATGTATTTAGCTAATTTATTTCATCTTTGTAATATTCTAATTAGCTTAGTATAGCTAGTTTCAATTCGGTTTGTAATTAATTAGCTTAGCGTAGCTAGTTAGTTGATTTATTCGGACCCTCCCGCGAGAGGGCGTATTGTTGTAATAAGGGTGCATGTGTGTGTGCATGTTTTCCAATCCCCACTTCTTTCTCCCTTTTACTTATCAGCTTTTGATAGTTAGTTTAGGGCATATTTCAATTAGCATACCTTATGCTTGCATGCGTGCATCATTCATTTGTCTTACATGCACCAGGCTCGGCGCATCATTCAAACTGCATTGTATTTCAATACCTATTTGAATACATGTTATCAAGTGTTGCATTCATATGCCATCTTAGATAGCTGAGCCTATTTAGTTGCATTTTGCATGTGCTGCATTAAGCATCTTAACATAGCTAGGATCATGCATAATTTCTAACTAGTTTTTCTGTTTTGGCTCGGAGTACACTGTAAGTGTTTATGCTTTAGCATCCTTGCATGTGTGTAAGTGTTGCCATGTCAGCATGCTTGCCATGAGACTATTTGCTTAAATGATATAACTGCATGAATGCCTGTGGATGAAGGCTTCATTACTTGAATTAGAACAATTCATCAAAGTGTGAGTTTTAAGCCCACTTGAAGTGGCAAATCATCATGTGTTTAAGCCCACCTTGTTTGGTGGCAAATCCACGTCTTAGCCTACTTGCGAGTAGCACTTCCAAACCATTTTTGAAAAACAAACATGAGATGTTTTGTTCCAAATTGAGTGATTTAGTCTATACTTGTGTGTTGCGCGCATCACATAGTAATTTTAGATTAATAAATTGGAAGAAGAACACATGTGTTTTCAAAATAACATATCATATTTAGTAGAGGCCGATCCTTTGATCGGGCGAACGGAGGCGCTCATTTCATGACCTCCTCCCTTCGTACCCAAGTTTCCGAGCTGAGGTAACTTTGGTGATGACGGACACGTGGCCTTAGGCATGAATCAAGGTTTCCTAAATTTCCCAAAATAAAATATTTAGGTGGCGACTCTGAAATCTAGCAAAGCAGTCCATATTTGGCACTTTTGATTCAAAATCGATTTTTTAAAACCAATTGCCGGATTTGGACTATTTGGTGATTTATCAGTCTTACATTGCACTTTGTGAGATAAGATTCAAAACCGTGACAAGAGTCCGAACTGTAGTAGCTAGAACCCAATTCGCGCCCTCGCGCGCGAAGCGAGTTCGGGCGGTTTACAGTTACCTCAATTGAGATTGCTGTTAAAAATGATCTTGAACCCATATCATGATTATAGGGTAAATTTTTTCTGTTGCCTATGTTTCTTTTTTACCGTTCCTACAATGCAATACAAATATTACTGTATTTACTCTACAGTGCAGAGCAAGAGGTAGCAGGTAAAGGAGCTGAAACTAAGACAGAGACAGCAAAAGAATGCAAACAGAGATATATAGGTGCAGAAGGAGATGAGACAGAAGCAGGATTTCCTTACTCTATAGCACACACATTCAGTTTCCCCTCTCTTTCCCTCTCTCTCTCTCTGCAATTTCCTTACTCTATAGCACACACATTCATTCCTTATATATATACATGCATATATAATTGTATTTTCTTACTCTATAGCACACACCGGGCTCTTTGTTCATCCAATTCAAAGCAACAACTGATACATTTCTATGCAATAGTAACAACTTTGTTCATCTAATACATGGCAGCTTTACAATTGCTTGGAGCACACAGTAATCTTCCAAAACCTAATGTATCTTATTACTGAACTATATTTCTTAGCAGCATCCATTACAATTGAATTTTTACAAGGTATAATAAATGAGAATAGTTTTTATGCCAAATTAAAATAATTGTAATCTACCTCTTATTTGCAAAGCAAACGTGACATTTGCGGTTTTCTAAAATTTATTATTTCCAAAATCTAAAACCAATTCAGCTTAGGTAAACAATAAAAATGAAAAGAAATTAATTCAACTTGGACTGTATCTTGTACAAAGTCAATATACAATTATAATTTTATTTTTTTTATCAGCAAAATGAAAATTTTATTGATGAAAATACAATGTAAATAAAATATTGAGATATACCAAAAAAGATCAATGTGTGGAGCATCATAACAATAATTTTGTTAATCACATTGGAGCAAATTATGGTTTGAGTAATGCTAAGGCTGCATTTGGATTTAGAATTCGAAAAGAGACTTACGGACAGACAAAAAAGGGCATAAAACAAAAAAATTGAATAGATATTTTATTCATATTTCCATTCTCTACAAATCCTTCCCCAAGTCCAATGTCCAAACAAAACCTAAAGACTTATAAATGAATAGAAACCAAAACCATTGATGTTGATTTGTCAAGGCAAATCATGTCCTAAAGATTTAAATTATTTTTTTTAATCAGCGAAAAAACTTTAGAGATAAAGATATAGACATAGACATGGATTTGAATTTGATGATATAACATCTAATATATATAGAGATATAGATATAGATATAGACATAGATATGGATTCTTCACTAGAAATAGAAATGAGGGCAGTGAGTAAATGGTCGTATCATAGATGGGGAAAAGAAATTGACAGATAGTGGGTGATGGAAGAAACTAGAGTACAGTTGACAAATTAGAGAGAGAATTCGATGAAACAGGACTGATTAGAGGGATCTAAAAAAAAACATTGTATATTGTGAGAGAGAGAGAGAGAGAGAGAGAGAGAGAGATCTAGTAAGCACAATGATGGAGCCGAAGATGAACAGGTAGCAAAATAGGGGATGAATTGAATGGAGATGGTGGCTAGGGTTTCGATGAACCGATTGGAAATGTAGAAAGTGAAGAGTTGCAGGATAATAACCAATCTGACATGGGGAGTTCAAAGAGGGCAACGATGAAAAAGGAAGGTCAATCGATTATATATATATATACACGAACAAAGAGAGATAGAGAGAGACACACACACACACACACACACTGACCTAGTAAGTACAATGGCGGACGCGAAGATGAAGAGCAGCAAAAATAGGGGACGAAGTGAGAAGATAGTGGCTAGGGTTTCGATGAACCAATCGGAAGTGTGGAGAGTGATAAAAGAGGAAATGTGTTTTTGATTAAGGAAAGAGGGCAACAATGAAGGAAGCTCAAGACTAAGGAAACGTGCTTTTGATTTAGGAATTTCAAAATTACGTAGTTTTGTTACACAGTATATCCTTTTTTTCTTTTTGTGACCACAATCTACTGGTCACCAAAAGGTTTGACGTCCCGCCCTTTTTTTTTTCGCTCTCCCGCCATTACTTTCTTTGACCACATTTTGTATTTGGTCTCAAATACTTACCTATTAGCCACCAAAAAAATGTTGGTCGTGAAAACACAATCATCCGTGACCAAAATAAATGTTGGTCACAGATTAGTGTACTTTTTGCGACCATCTCAAAAAAAGTGATCGCCAAAGGTATTTTTTCTTGTAGTTGCGGTAAGCAACAAAGATAGGTTATTGCATGAAACGAATACTCAACAAGGGTAATTACCACTTCTCTATTCTCAAATGTTTCTATTAGTGTGTCCCTATACATTAATTAGTCATTAAATTATGTGAGAATCTTGAGATATAAAAAGTTTAAGATATAATTAAATAGTTGAAAGTATATTAAAATAGAGAAATAGAAATATTTAAAAACAAAAGATCCAATACCTTAAAAAAGGACATCTTATAGGCAACAAAAGTAGATTAGTGCATGTAAATCAAGGATGAGCAAAATAAAATACACTAATAGTAAAAGAACTCAAGAAAACATAGTTTATGTGGATATTACTATTAACATCGTAACAAAATTATCAAATAATTTTAATAGTGAAACTTCTAATTAATTGTGGATTGATTGTGTTCTTGTGTAACAGAGAAAAGGATTCAAGGATCACTATCATGACAATCATTAATTAGTAATTTAAGATGGTGCTTGCATCATCAATTTCAATAGAAACTTAGAAAGGAAAATGATTATTAAAAAAAAAATGTAAATAAAATATAAGTTTTTTTTTTTAATTTTAAAATTTTAGTCAAAATTCATGATTTAAACCAAGTTCAAATTTGCTTGAAAATGCATTTCACAAGATTGGTGGCAATGAAAAGTCTTTGCTCATGACAAAATAAGAACTATTGATAGAAAACAAAAGATAAACAAGGTCCAACCATATATATCTCACACTCTCTATTATCCAAAAACCCTATAATTTTGTGGCTCTCCTTCAATCTTCTCACACACAAAACCTCCCAAACAAGCCCAATCTTGTACTTTCTTCATCATCATCAACAACAACAACAACCAAACACACCTTTATCCCCAACTCAACCATGAATGATACAGTAGACAAGCTAGTCATCTTCCTAGCCAAGAGAGATGGCATTGACAAGCTTGTCAAGACTTTCCAATACGTCTCCAAGCTCCTCCACTTTCGCCTCCAATCCACTCACCGCGACATCGCTACCCGAGCCAAGCAATGGGAAGTGGCTTCCGGGCTCAGCCGCAAAGCCTTCCGTACAGGCCGCTTCCTCACTGGCTTCAACTCCCTCCGGCGTAGCCCCGGCTCGACTCCCGCTTTCCAGCTCCTAGCCATACTTTCCAATGCAGGTGAGATGGTTTACTTCTTCTTTGACCACTTTCTTTGGCTCTCAAGAATCGGAGTCCTTGATGCAAAGCTGGCTATAAAAATGAGCTTCATTTCGGCATTTGGTGAGGCTTTTGGGTACATTTTCTTTATTGTGTCTGATTTTATTGCCATAAGAGAAGGGTTGGAGGCAGAGAGAAAGTTGATTGGCGAGAAGGAAAAATCGAAGGAAAGTGTTGGGAAAATCAGAGGTGAGAGAGTGATGAGGTTGATGGCTGTGGCTGCTAATGTTGCAGATTTGGTTATTGCAATTGCAGATGTTGAACCGAACCCATTTTGTAGCCATGCAGTCACACTTGGGATAAGTGGTTTGGTGTCTGCTTGGGCTGGTTGGTATAGGAATTGGCCTTCATGAAGAAGAAAGATTATTTTCAGATGAGTATTTAGTAAAGCTATATATGAAAATTTCACAAGAAAATTAATGATGTTGCTGTGTCTACCAATTTAAGAAGTTGATGGGTTTTGCTTTTATTACTAATGCATGTATGTATAGACCCTCTTTTTTAATCAAATCTGCTGGAAAAATAACTTACACTCCGGTGTTTTTTTTTTTGGGGCCAAAATTGTAGAATGCTAGTTTGTTAGTAAAATTAGATTACAACTAAAAAGATCATCGCTCCTTCATCAGCTCGAACCCCGACCTCTGTTTCCGTTTAAATGGGATGATTTGATGAAATTTTTTTAAAATAAATGACTTATGGTTCTAGGCAAAATCTTTGGTGCACTCCCTTGATGCAAAATGTCTGAAGTTTTAAGTCAATCATATTATATTGTAATTTTAATAATGGGAAAAATAGTGGAGGAGTTTTGAAAAATTATTACAAGTGAAAAAAATTATAATTAATTATTACAAGTGAAAAAATTTATAATTTTAATTATTAGTATTTATTAAATTTATCACTTTTTTTGTAATTTTTTTTTTCTAACACACTAGTGTTGTTGTGTAATTCCCCCTTTAATAATTTAGTTAATTGTTATTCGAAAAGGGGTTGTTTGGGGTGTCCTAAATAAGTGTATTTTTTGTCTTTTTGGACTAAAAATTAAGGGAAAAAATATGATGTTTGGGTTAATTTTTTGACTTTTTATGAAAAATGTGTATTAAAAAATTGTATAAATTAGTGTGTAGGGGAAAATTAGGATTAGAAGTTGTGCAACCGTAATGTTTGACTTTGGTGAATAGTGATAACTTTTTAACTTTTTGAGTAAATTTTTGACTTTTTAACCTTTTTCCAAGTTGCCAAACTTGGCCTTACTGTAATTTCAACGACATCATCATAATATTGATATTATAATTTTAATAATTTATTGAATCATAATTCCAAATTACAAGCCCATGTGATTGTTTAATTTGGATCACGTTTCATCGTAACAAAGCAGGGGTGTTTGGGATGTAAAGTTTAGCTAAAATAGTTGATAAAGATAAAAATTATTAAAATAATTAATATTAAAATGTTATATTTTACACATTAATCAATTATTTTTTCTCTCACAATTATTTATTCAATTACAAAAATAAAAAATAAAAAAATCAACAAATCATCTCAAACACAATTTTTTTATCTTATAAAATAGTCAAAAAAATAAATTAAAATAGCCAAATTTCTAAATGTGGGAGTTAGACGACTGCGTATGGTTACATACCATATTGATATATATGTTCTATTTAGAAAGACCCCTATTAATGAGCAAAAAATTCAAAAAGTTTATTATTATCAGGCTTAAAAATGAAGTTGATGAGACGTTAGGCAACCTCTAGTTGGAATGACTCGAATTGAAGAATTTGAATCTTATTTGTAAGTTTTTACCACACAACCAACTCATATACTAAAAAATTACATATTACAAAAATGCACAAGGTGTATACCGTATCATTTGTCAACTCATAGGCATTGTGACACTTTACTCAAATAGAAGTTTTGTATCTATAACTTTTTTTTTTTAAACTACCAATATATAGGGTTTGGAAAGAGACTGGATCCTCTGTTGTGCATCTCTATAGTGCTATCTGTAGTGCCCCAAATTGACATCGTTTTGGAGCCAAACTCCCCCCCTTCGCCCGCCAAAAAAAAAACAAAAAACAGAAGCTAAAGAGAAGAAGGAAGGAATCGAGAAGAAGAAACTATTGGAACAATCTTCTGTGTAAATAAAATAAATTGAAACAAAACCAAACAAATAAATAAATAACGTATCGAATTTATTTATTGAACCGAATTAAAAAATAAAAGACCAAGTCGAGTGTATGACACTCTGTCCTTAAGACAAATTCACCCCGCTACGGTGCTTACGGTTAAGTGGCGTCTATCTCCCAAGATACAATAATCTTCACAAATTGTAGTAACACTCCAAACAATTTGTTCGGCAAACAAAACCTTATGTTCTATACTCTCTCTAAATTTCTCTAAAACTATAATGAAGAATATATAATGCAAAGGAGTAAATAGGATAGCAAAATGAATTTTGTTTTTCCAGACTGTTTTTCAACCTTAGAACACTACTGGAAATGTTGGTATATATAGGCATACAAAGGCTGTCCGAACAGGTAAGTGTTTTAACTTGAACAGATGCTAAACACTTGAACAGATTTAGTATGGAAACTGGACAGGTCTGCAACTGTACAGATTTTGAATCTATCCAGAATTTCAACAGATTGAAAACTTGTCTGGACAGAATTTACTGGATGTTTTGATCAACCAAAATCTGCTGGAACAAGTCTAGAATATATAGACCCGAACAGGTACTAATAGAAGTGAACAGGTGCAATAAAAACTAGACAGATTCAATTTTGAATTTCAAACAAATGCAGTGGCAGTTTGAACAGATACTGCACAGCAGTTTCAACCTGTAACTGCATGTAACTGCTAGGCAGTTTAAATACTGTTTGAAACAAATTGAACTGCTGGAATTCGGACTGGAGAGGTAACAAATGGACAGAAAAAATTAAATTCAAAAATAGAATTTATTTCGATTCAGAAAATTAAATTTTCCCGCAAGAATTTTAGAAAAAAATCAAATGAATTTTGTCTAAAAAATTAATATTAGAACCAACCCACAACCCACACCCGCGCCCGACACAGCCGGCGGCACGCGTGTGTGGTGGTTTGAGCCAAGGTTTCATTTGTCCATAACTCCTCCATTCTACAAACTTGGGGTGCCCCTTGGGGCCCAACCCAAGTGTTGTAATCTAGAGCTTATATACATACACAAGCTCTCTTAAAGTTTCAATGTGGGACAACTCAATTCAAGGAAACCCACATTTACTTCTTTAATTGTCCATTCCACGAACCCGAAAATGATGTCAAATTCCCATTCACTCATAAATAGTTTTGACGAACCGTCTTCACCGTGTGACTTGCCACGCGGCAAGGAACACGTCACCTCTTCGGACCCACCCCAAAAGACGTTTGAGGCCCACTCTATTTTGGGCTCAAAGTTGGCCCAAAATAAGCATAATAAAACCAATTTTCCAACAGAAACAAAGAAGAAGAAGAAGAAGAAGAAGAAAGGAACAAAGAGAATTATGTTCCATTGAATCACACACATATTTAAATCTTGCTCTAGCTTTAGCAAAAAACTCATGAATTTCCTTCTCAATACAAATTAAACTCAACCCATCAATTTCACTTGGCAATACACCAATTTTTCCTTTTTGTACGCACTCTGTGAAATGGCTAATGGGTTCCAATCAATAATGGGTTCCTTTTCCCTTTTTCTTCGCCAAATCTCCTTTGACTCTTCTACAATTTTCTTCACTAAATTTGAGAAAATAGGTATTCTAATCTGAATCAGCTAAGTTTCAAAGAAATATAGGAAGGCAAGGAGATTGCAAAATGAGCAAAGAGAGAAATGCGTAGTAGAAAGAGAATAGAGGATATTGTTGGAGTTGTGTTATTTCGCTTCCCATAGTGATCGAAGTTATCGGAGGTGGTGTTAGTGACAACCGGGGTGACGAGGGAGAGGAAGGGGAAGATGATGAGTCCTGCCAAAAACGAAAGTCATCGAAGGAATAATGGGGCCAGAGGTGACTATGTTCCTTCCTTCCTTTTCTCTTAGCTTCTGGGTTTTCTTTTTGTATTTGGCTCCAAAATGACGTCGTTTTGGGGCACTGTAGAGAGCACTACAGAGAAGCACGACAAAGGATTTGGACTCGTTTGAAAAAGGCTTTTAAGCCTAATTTTTAATTTTCACATCGCAAAAAAGTTTAGGGTGTTTGGTAACATCTGGCAAAGTATTAAAAAAAAAATGCACTGCGTTGGTTTAGTTTTAAAATCAATTTTGAGTTTTGGGTTTTGAAAATTAAAAACTTATTTGGTTATGAGTTTTGAAAATAGTTTTTAGAAAATTGAATTCAAAACTTGTTAGGTTATGAGTTTTTAAAACTAGTTTTTGAGTTTTTTTTGTCTTGTAATCAAAACTTTTTTGCAATATTACAGTCAAATTTGTTTACTTCTTTTATATATCTAATCTAAATTTACTTTTTAGAGATGTATCTAATCTAATTTATGTGGCAAAGTTTCACTCCATATTTTTTTATTTTTTATGAACGATTTAAAAATTTTAACACTTCTTTTTTGATTTTATATCCACTCAATCTACATACATTTAAAACGTTTCATATTTAAAAGTTACTTTTTATAAAATTACTGTATAATGAAAAATACAAAAAAAAAAAAGACCTAAAAATTAATACAATTTTAATGTTTTATATATTTATTAAATTTATTTTTGCGTTCTTTACATTTTGTTTATTGTTTAAGTCTATCTAGATCATAGCATTAAAAATTATTTCATCAATTTATGAAAACCCAACAAAATTGATTTTGTAAAAACCCTAAACCAAACAGATTTTGGGTTTTAGAATGAGTTTTCAAAATTTCTAAACCAAACAAGTTTTGAGTTTTGGAGTGAGTTTTTAAAAAAGTAAACCAAACAAACTTTGGATTTTGAAAAATTGATTAAAAAATTGAACCAGACAGATTTTTGTGAAATATGTTTACATAAAAAGTCATTATAAAGCATTATTTAAAAAAAAAAAAAAGATATAAAAAATTATTTTTTTAACTTTTAGACTCAATAATATATAATAATTAGTTAATAATTAGAAAAGATGTGAGAAAGAGTTGTCATAAATATTCTAATAGACTATCCGTTTGGGAAGAGCTACTTTGGGCTTTTTTGACTATTTTAGCCACAAAAGACAAAATATGCTATTTTAGCCACAAAAAATAAAATATCATATCCAGTCCATAATCATTACATTCTTCTCTTACAAAAAAAACTAAAAAAGCCAAAAAGTCAAAAAGTCCTTCCCAAACCAAACTTTTTAACCCAGGCTAAAATAACCAAAAAAAACCAAAAAACCAACCCACTTCCCAAACGACTACATCATTAAATTTAAAAAATAAACCTAATTTTTAGATCTAAATAGCACACCTTCTTTTTATTTAGTGGGTATTTGGAAAATTGCTATTTTAATAGGCTATTTTCGTTTTTAACTATTTTAATAGGCTAAAATTTTTATATTTGGAAAGATGATTGAGTTTTTTTGTAGTTAGATGTGATATTTATAAGAGAAAAAGTGAAATGATTATAAGTTTGATATAATATTTTATCTTATTAACTATTTTAACATATTTTATCTTTTTATAAATTTTAACCTAAATTAAGTTAAAATTTCACTTCCCACACAGTTTGTTAAATGTCAAACGTTCAATTTTTTAACCGCATATTTTCCACTAAAAAAATCAGCTTTCAAACATTTGTCAAACCTAAGAACTGGAATGGGGCTGGTGAGAAAGAACCAACCACGTGTTAGATTAAAGCAAGACATAATATATTTATTTTAACCAGCGAAAGTCGGTAATTAATTATGAATGTAATATATAAGACCATCTTTAACGGTGAACTAAATTTGACATCAGATTTAAATTTTGGTAAAAAAGTCACTTTTTTATGTTCTAACGGTTTCATCAAATTAGTATCAAAATGAGAATTCAACAAAAACAATCATCAAATTGAGAACAAGCTACAGATTTGACTAAATTACTGTGCGTGACCGTTGGAGGAGGTAAACCGGTCAACCAACCGGTTGCCCGGCCGGTTGACCAACCGGTCGACCGGTTTCCTTTCAAATAAGTAGGTTCAAACCGGTCAAAAAAGGTTCAAATAGATAAAAATAAAATAAAATAAAATTGCCCTTACCGGTCGACCAACTAGTCGACCACTTCCTCAATTCTGCTTTGATGCTCACCATTGGGAGAAAAAGTATCAAATTGAGAAAATAACCTATTTTTTACTCAAATTTGGTGAAGAAAGAAGTGAACGGTTGGAGATGCTCTAAGGGAGTTGAATTTATACTCACTCTTTACAAGAACTTGTGTCTTGTCTTTCTTTTCATTTTTAAGAGTGGAATCCAAATCTCTGGCCAAAAAACACCACAAAGGTTACAACCCTTTAGATTAATTAAGGGTTTTGATATAGACCCTCACACAATATAATCCCTACGACCCCTTCGTACTTGTGAGAGAGAGGGAAAAAAAATATATACATACGTTGTCCACATCAATTGGGGGCCATGAGAGTCACCCATTTTGGGGTTTCAAGCATTATTCATTAATTAAAACGTTATTTTAAAGATTAAGGGTTCATCAAGTAAATAAATTTTGCAATTTTTATAGATAAGTCACTATAAGTATAAATTTAACAAATTCTATGGGAAAAAAAAACCTTTAAACTAAAGAACATTTTGTTTGATTTTAAATTTATAAAAACAGTTTAAATTTTTTTGTTCTCGTATTTTTTTAAGTTTTAGGAAAAAAATTTCATATTTTAGTTAATTTTTATTAGATGCACCTATTTGTGGAAAAATCTTTTTAAAAAAATCAATAAATACAAAAAAAATTAAAATGTACTTAATTTATATATTTTTTGTATTTAGTGATTTGTTTAAAAAAATTACAAATATTTTGCTTTTAAAATATATCTAAATAAATAAATTAAAAAAATTACTTAAAATATTAAAAAAATAAATGAAAACCAAAAATATAGAAAATAAAAAACTCAAAAAAGAAGGATAGACACTCTTTGTGGTGCCTCTTCAGATGAAAATGTTCGACTTAAGAGTTATGACCTTTTAGAATGATTTTAACCAATTCTATAACTTCTATATCCATGTCATTGAGTTTTAAGATTCATTCATTATGTCTAGTCAAATATGAAAGAGAGAGTGCATAGAACAAATTAGTTCGATGTATTCATAGAAAGTTGTGTAATTTTGGTGTGATGATCGTTGTATTTTAGAGACAGAACGTCCATCAATCGCAAACACCAGAGGTGAAAGCGAAGGCGAATTTTTTTCTTAAAGATACAATGTTCAAACATTGGTCTCAATCACAAACTGTTTTAACTTTCTTGTATTTTGTTTTATTATTTATTTGCATTAAATTAATTTTTTTTAAAATATTTTCCTACAATTAGTGTTGGAGCAATCTTCTGTGTACAAAATAAATTGAAACTAAATCAAACAAATAAAAATAAATTACTTACAGAATTTATTTTACCTAACTGAATAAATATTTAAGAGATCAAGTCGAATGTGTGACATTCTGTCCTTAAGATAGATTCGTGCCGCTACGGTGCTTACGGATAAATGGCGTCTATCTTTCAAGATACAATGATCTTCACAAATTGTAGTAGAACTCCAAACAATTTGTACGGCGAACAAAACCTGTGTTCTAAACTCTCTGGATTTTTCCCTAAAAATTAAATATGAAGAACAATACAACCAAATAGCAAAACCAGAAGGAACCAAGAGAATTTCAAAGTTTTTTGGATTTTTCTCAAGATCCTAATCTGCTAGAAATGAATCTGAATTTATAGGCTTCATGACAAACCCGGACAGGTTTGAAATTTGAATGAATAGATGCAAATTCAAATTAGACAAGTACAAACAGATAATTGTTGGGCAGTTTCTATCTGTTGGAAAACTACTGGCATATTTGAATTGAATCTGTCTGGCAATTTTTGAATCTGTCCGGGTTCCAATAGATCTGAAAAACTGTTTGGACAGTTTAATCTGTTTTGAACAATTGGACTGGAAGAGGTAACAATTGACAGGAAATTAAATTCAAGTTTGAATTAATTTCGTTGAGAATTTTGGAAAAAATTCAAATAAATTTTCTCTAAAAAATTAATATTAGAACCGACCCGACCTACAACCCACACCTGCGCGACGACGACGGCGTGCGCGTGTGTGGTGGTTTGAGCCAAGGTTCACTTTATCCATAACCCCTCCCTTCTATAAACTTGGGGTGCCCCTTGGAGTCCAACCCAAGGTTGTACACCTAGAGCTTATATACTCACAAAAGCTCACTTAAAGTTTCAATGTGGAATAAGCCTTACAAGGAAATCCAAATCTTCCCACAGGTGTGGCTACAACACCACATATCAAATTGAAGTCTAAAGGCGCAAGGGTAGTTAAAAAGATTGAACTTAGATCATCTTCAATGTTTCATCAAATTTTTTTTTTTTTTTGTTTCCTTAGGTATCCTAAGCTTCGCCCAGGACTAATCCTCCGAAGTACAGTCAAGCACTAAGGCAAGGACCTCTCTAAAAAGGTTTGCTACATCCACAAGAGCTAGAACCCGAAACTACTTGCTTAAGCGACCAGGCCATTTCCACTCAGGCAAACCTTTGTTGGTAATGTTTCATCAAATTTAAATTTTATAAAAAATTAATTAAAACAATACTATAATAGTTCATCAAATTAAAGAAGAGTTAAATAAAAATTTGGGTAGACTACTAATGGGTCCTAATAGTTAAACTTAATTCTCATTAAGTCCTATTGAAAATAAGTCCTAGTAAAATTGTAACTAAAAATAAATTTTTGTATGTCGCTAAAAATTAATAATTAATGACTTTTTTTTGTCAACAATTTTTATAGATTGTCGCTAAAACTTACAGTTAGTGACGTTTTCCTGTGACAAATTTTTCAAACTTTTATAAAACTAGTGACTTTTTTTGTCATGATTTTTTTAAACCGTCGCTAAAACTTATAATTAGTAATATTTTTTGTGACAAGATTTTTAAACTGTTATTAAAAATTAACAATTAATGACATTTTTTAATAATATTTCACTTTGCTTGGTTCATCTTTTCCAAAAACATTTTTCAGAAAATTTACTTTTTTGTTTTCCGTATTTTTTTGTTTTTACTAAATTTTTAAAATATTTTAAGCAATTTTTTTTTACTTTTTAAACATACCTAACATAAATATACCTAAGAAGTAAAAAAATTGTGAAACAAACCTTTTAAAAATTCACTAAATACCAAAATTTTTTAAAAAATACGAGAATTCAATACATTTTTTAAAAATATTTTTATGTATTTATTAATTTTTTAAAATATTTTTCACAAATTTTTTACTTTTTAGATACATCTGAGTAAGGTACATCTAAAAAAGTAAAAAAAAAAAATTTAAAATTTTAAAAATATTCACTTAAAAAAAAAACAAAAAACAAAAATCAAAAATCAAAAATCAAAAATAAAAAAACTCGGGTATGTTTGGTTTGAGTTTTAGAAAAAAAATTTCCAAAAAATTGTTTGGTTTGAGATTTTTCTCAAAAAATTTCCAAAATCACTTTTCTCTCTCTTACACATCAATCAATCACTTTTTGTCTCACACACATCTACTCAATTACAACAAAATATCAAATCATCCCAAACTCCTAAACTCCAAAACTACTTTCAAAATATACAACCAAACAAACCAAAAAAATTTCTAAAACAACTCTCCCAAATTTTTTTCAAAAACAACTCTCCCAAAAACAAACCAAACACGCCCTAATTTCTAAAAACCTTAATCCAAAAAACTCAAACCAAACAATATTACAAAAATTGATTAAGGATCGGATGCTCTCAAATAACTTGTAATAAGATATGTGAATTGAGTTGGCTAAGCATTACACTTTCATCAATGGCGCCCAAGACCCTTTCTCCTTTTTATCTTCTTCCCTCTCTCTCTCCACTCTCACTCCCTCACCATCTCATGATTCCCACCCCTACTCTCAGACTCTACCCTTCGAAACCAACCCTCATTTTCTGCAAATCCCTACAATCATCTCAAACCCATAAACAAACTTCATCAACATTTGACACCCATCTTTCAGTTTCCACACCTGAACTTGAAGGAATCGGAGCGGCCAAGCCAACCCGAGGGGAGGTCTTCCTCGAACACCAAAAATCATTGGCAGATTCAGCTCAGGTGCTCGCGGCGAGCAAGAAGAAGAAGAAGAAGAAGAGAGAGAAAATTAGTGGGTCTTTGAGAGCCTCTACGATTATTCAGAGCTGCTATGGCTGTGGAGCTCCTTTACAGACTTTTGAAACGGATGCTCCCGGGTATGTGGATCCAGATACGTATGAATTGGTACGCACTCCTTCTGGATGATTGTGATTTGGTTGTTTTGGGTCATTCAGAAATTGAATTCTACGTGTTTGGAACAATGCCCACCAAGTGTTTGTGATAAGTCAGAAGCTGGGTTTTTGTACAGTGTCTTTGCTAAATTTGAGTTAGATGGAGTGAAATGGCCATGTCTTTGAAACTATGCCCACGAATTGTTTGCGATAAGTTCCTTTGTGGGCAAATCAGAAACTGGGATTTTATGCAGTGTATTCGCTAAATTTGAGTTAGATGGAGTGAAATGACAATGCATATTAGATGTTTGCAGTTACTTTTGGCTACTGAGTTTAATGAAGAATGAAACCATTGGTAATGGGGGTTGGTTTTTGTCATATGAATTCTAATGTTAAAATTTACAGTTTGGATTAGTGATGACTGCATTTTTTATATTATTTCATAATTTATCTCACAATTTAAGTTAAATGATTTGGCATTTTGTTTGATATGTCATACTACGCGAAACATTAGGGATAGGTAAAGTGATATGATAATACCAATTACGAGGTAACATCTGTGATATGATGGTGGGTATTTCAGAACTTGGGTTTGGTTAATTGTATGATATGGTATGTGAAACAACTTTAGTTATATTGAGGTAGAGGAAGATTCCCATTGTTTTTTGTTTTTTGTTTTTTTTTTTTTTCTTGGGATGCAGAAAAAGAAACACCACCAACTTAGAACCGTTCTTTGTGGAAGGTGCCGACTATTGTCTCATGGACACATGATTACTGCTGTTGGTGGAAATGGAGGTTATTCTGGTGGGAAGCGGTTTGTTTCAGCTGAAGAGCTTCGCGAGAAGCTATCTCACTTGCGCCATGAGAAGGCTTTGATTGCTAAATTAGTAAGGCTACCTATTCATAATTTCATTATGCAAAAACTTTCATGACTTGCCCTTAACATGCTACTTTCAAAATTTAAAAAATGAGCCCCCTAGAATTGAATGAGATGTTAATTTCCTTGTTTATGTATTTATTTATTTATCATTTTGTGCATAATCATATGTAGGTTGACATAGTGGACTTCAATGGAAGTTTTTTGGCTCATGTACGTGATCTTGCTGGTTCAAATCCAATAATATTGGTTGTGACTAAGGTAATAATTTGTATTGATTAATTTTCAAAATTATATAGTTTCATGGTGTGTTTTTTTCCAGCTAAGATGCACAATTTTCATTTTTGACAAGGTTGATCTCCTTCCTAAAGGGACCGACCTTAATTGTATTGGTGACTGGGTTGTGGAAGCTACCATAAAGAAGAAGCTCAAGTAAGTATTGCACTTTATGCACTTTCTTCTCTTCTGGTTAGATGTTAAAGTGGTTTGTAATGAATGCAAGTTTTCTATAGCTGATCAATCTTTAATTTTGCAGTGTTCTGAGCGTGCACCTAACAAGTTCAAAGTCTTTGGTTGGAATTGTTGGAGTTGTGTCTGAAATTCAAAAGGAGAAAAAGGTTTGGCATGTCTCATTTATTGAATATATAGTTTAAAATTAGCCGGTTAACAAAAGCTATTGACCATGATATTTTTCATGCAGGGACGGGATGTGTACATTCTGGTAAGTAACTTTCTTTTGAAAGCTTAAATAGATGTGCAAAGTATGATTGTCACATTGTAGGTCTATATTTGATAAAGTAACAATCTAGTTGGATTATTATGTTATTATTTGAATGTTCAATTGCATTGTCATGGCATTGTTGCTTTTATTTGATTGCCCTCTCGAGGTTAAAAATAATGAAAGCATATCTTTTGCGATAGGGAACCGTACCCTTTTAGGCATAGTACCTGGAGGTTGGAAATGACAAGACATATATTCAAAAGAGCGGCAGTTTTGCGCACAAGCCATAACCTAGTCGGGAAACATTTACTAGTACAAAAGTATAAGGCCAAAAAGAGTGATGCTAATAACCCCCACATGTTTTCTTAAGACTCCCCACCAAATTGCTCCCCACCTTCTTGTTCCTTAGAGCCCCATTGTAATCCAAAAAATATCCCTTTCTTTGGAACCCCACCCCTGCCACAACTTTTCCACCAACAACCCTCCCTCTTCATCACCACCACCTCTAACGACCTCCCCCACTACCCCAACCATTGCCCACCACCCCCTGTGCACTTCTGTCATCGTCCAACCCTCTTTGGTACCCTTTCCCCGTGACCCCCACCCTAGCCCTCCCCACGCTTCGGCGACTTATATATATATATATATAGAGAGAGAGAGAGAGAGAGAGATTACAACTAGGGTTTTCATAGAAGGAAGGAGGAGGAGGAGGAGGAGGAGGTGCGGCTAGGGTTTTCACGGTGAGGTAGGGAGCCTATTAGTCAATCTTGAGGGTTGGGAAGGTGGCAGAGAGGGGCTTGAGGGTGACAAAGAGGGGCCGCGGGAGGGATGACGGTGGTGGGAATGGGATTTGGAGGGACAGGAGAGGGGTTGGGGAAGGTTGCCGGAGCTGGCGGATGGACAGGTTGGTAGGGGTGGGGGTAGAGTTAGGGTTTGGGAGGTTGGGGATAGGGATAACGATAAAATGGGAATTTTATGTTTGGGTACAATTGTAATAGGAAAAAAAAGAAAAAAAAAAAGAAGTAAAAAAAAGGGAGGGGTGGGAGTCCCAAGAAGAAAGGTGGGGGGCTATTAGCAGCACTTGGCCAAAAACTATATATGGATTAAGAAATGACTTTCTAAAGGTATGTTCTTGTAATTTTGCTATGTTTGAACCTATGAATTAATTATATGCCTTTTGTGTTTAGAGGTTGATTCAATTAAGAATGAAGAGCCAGAAGTATGACTGGTGAAGTGAACAAAGATCAATCACTAGCTAAGATGTATGTAGGTTAGATCTTTGGTTGATAGACGGGTGCCTTGTGCAATGGCCAATGGGCATGACATTTTTTATTAGTTAAATTTTAATTAATCAATTTCACTTTAATTTTTTGTGTATTTTTTTTTGTATTTACATTTATGCGTTATAGGTTTTTCTTCTCGTGGTTGTGAAATCCAACTTCAAAAGGTTAATTGTACGAGTCAGTAACTCGTGATACTTCAAACATTTTGCTTGTATGTTTTCTTTCACACCTTTATAGTTTTAAAATTGCTACTCCTCTAAATCTGTTTGATTTTGTCAAACTTATACTCGTATTTATTTGCAAAAAGTGTATAGTGGGAGTCCTATATGATTTGTAATCTTTGCTTTGCTTTTCATTTGTTTACTAGTCTCTTCTTTGGTATGTAAATTTTTTTTGCTTCAATTTTCATCCTGCTTCGATTTTTTAAAAAATTTGCATTAATTTTTTATTACTATATTTTGATGACAAATATGAATTCAAGCTTCATCCTTATGCAGGGCTCAGCTAATGTTGGAAAATCTGCATTTATCAATGCACTATTGAGTAAGTCAATGTCATAGATTTATGTGTTTGCTTGAGGTGACTGTCAAATAGTTTATTTGTGGATTTAGTAGTTATGCCATTTTAGTAGATCAGCATTTGATTTCATGTCAAGAGCAAAATCACAATAGCTATTACTGGCAAAGAAAATCCCTTAATCATGAATTATTTACAAGAAGAAATTTTAGAGCTGCAAAAGCCTGTTCGAGTAGGAGATCGTTAAAGTACATCTGGTTTGCATCTAAGCAACAGCTGGTAATTTGTTTCAAGCTAACGATTCTTCCCCAAAATGCCAAAGTACAGATATCTAGCAAGATTTACTTGGCAGAACATGATGAGGCATCTCTTATCTCTCTCTTGTGGCACATGTACAAGTATTCTACCATGAGGAACCGCTACCGTCACCACTATGTTGAATCAGAAGCAGCGGCACCCACAAAATAAAATAACAGGAGGAAGCTCTTAAAATCCGTACACATATAAGGGTTGCACCTCTTTTGATGCTCTTTTATATATGAATACCTTTATTTATCAAAAAAATAAGAAGTCATACACACGTGGCACACGCGACACACAATGGATGCCTCACACTTGCGTGCTCATCACACTTGAACCTTGGCTCGCACCGTAGTGGTGTAGAACTAGTTGGGCGGGGGAAAGAAGCTAAGAAGAGGAGAAGAAGAAAAGAGGGAAGGGAATGAGAAGAGGGGAAGAAAAACTAAAGAGGGTGATTGATTTTGCTGAGAGAGAGACATGCAAAAACCTTAGTTCTTAGTTCTCATAGTTAATTATACCATGCCCTATATGCATAGGCTTGTCCCAAGAGGGAAATAAGTAAATAAAATATATAAAAAAAAAAAAAAATTAAACTAGAAATTGAGAAAATAGAATCCTAACTAGATTAGAACTCTTTATTGACACCTTGTTCGCCCAAAATATGTGTGAAGCTCTCTTTCTCCTTGATGCCTATTATCTAGGCTTTCACTTATAAGACTTCATGTTATCTTGCTAGTTTTATTGTTGTTTTAGAGGTGAGGATATTATTGTAATTTTTGGATTATTGTTTGATATAAATACCGAATCAATTTATCTTAGACCAAAAAACCCTGTTTGTTTTACCTTCTCATTTCTTTCATTCTCTTCTCTTCTCTCTCTTATCTTCCTTCAATCTTTAGCTCTTCCAATGTAGACCCATGTTGTTTCTAGTATAGCTCACGGTCAGAGGTTCCCATTTGATTTCCCCAAATTGGTTTATGGCTGACATTGTGCACTGAAGCAGTGTGATTACTCTAATAGGCAATGAGTCTCTAGAGAGAGGGGAAGGTTATGCCAGTGAAACAGATCTAGAGAGAGAGAGGTGTGGAGAGATTCTAGAGAGAGATGGTGAGACAGAGGGAGGTTGTGATGCTTCTCAAATTCTCAATGCATTAGAATTTGAAGTCAAACTTGAGGTCTTTTGGAAGCACACAAGCTAACATGAGCAACAAGGCCTGTGGTTCAGTTAGGTCATAAATTGGTCCAATTTATTTCTTAAAATTATGTGGACTGATATGATTGTCAAATTTTCGAGAATTCAGATGACATATGCTAAATAAATGGGTTGTGAGAATATTCTTTTCTGCATGCCAAACTTGACATTATGACTTGGCAGTGGATGTTGTTAGAATTAGTCCACCCATGTGATAAAGGTGAGTCCTATATAGTTATTAGGTTGGTTTATACATGTATTTGGGTTAGGATATTAGAGTTTGGAATCTTTTAGGAAACCTAGTATGTGTAGGATTTGGTTACCTAATTGTCTGGAATTAGGATTCTCATGGGTAGACTATTATAAATAGTCATGTGGACTGTAAGGTTTCTCGAAGAGAGATTGAAAGAGTGGTGAGGGAAAAAATAAAGATGTAAGGGTGAGAGAAAAAATACCGTGAGGGAATCAGAGTGAGCAATGGCTCAATTACCCTTGAGCATGGAGTTTGGATAGTGGTGTGGGTTTTGAGAGTTTTAGTCATCTCACATGTATTCTTTTTTTTTATTCATAGTGGAAACCCTCTCTCCCGTGGATGTAAACAATTTGGGCCGAACCACGTAAATATGTGTGATTATTTTCTCTTTGTTTTGTGCGTGGGTGTGCTTCGGTTTGCATTGGTGGGATGTGGAATAAGTGGTATCAAAACGAGGTTAAAACGAGGTTAAATATTCGCATAGAAAAAAAAAGGGTGGGTTTGCGGTCGTCGTCTCAACAATAATACAATAGCGGCATTGGTAGATTTGACCACAGTACGGGAATTAATAGAAGATTGTTGTTGTATTGTTTGCAAGGAAGAAAAGTTGCATCATCAGGTTAGTGGCTTCAAGTTGCAAAGGAGTTGTGATCTAGTGTGGCATAGGCTTGATTCTTGAGCGGTTCACATATTTTTATGTTAGATCGGTGTGTATATATAATAGAAAAATTCATGGCAAGGGCTATCTCTAGGTTTTCAGGCATTGCGGATTCATTGGTACGGTCACAATTTTCAAATTCTGAATTAGTTTAAAGGGATTGGACATATTCGGCGGTGATCTAAGTGATTAGGTTTGACCGTAGGTGATCTAGGAGTAATCTGATTCAATCAACAAGGAAGTCCAATCTTTATAGGGCCAATTAGTTGGTGTTTTTTTCTGATTAGACATCATGATTGGTAACTTGTACTGGCTCGTGGAGTATGTTGTGACAAGAGGGAAGTTGCTATCAAATCTCAGACGAGCAGTACGAGTCATGGGTGAACAGTGTGAACAACAGTTGTAGGATACTTGCCAAAGAGGAAGACAATGGGTTGCAGATTGTTCACGGAAGGAAGCTTTGGGCGTAGAACTTGAGACAATTTCGTGACAAGATGGTGTACACCAAGGGAGGACACGGGTCTTTTTTCTATGAAGGTTTTGGTTCGTGGCAGCGGAGACACCTCAGGGAGGTGCGGTGGATCTCATCGGCTCGAGCATGAGGACAAAGGAAGCCACAAAAGACACGTTTGGCCATTATGGTGTAAGGTGCAAATAACGTAGCACTTGGTTCAAGGGAGTGCAACATCTTCTAGGTGAAGGTGAATTGTATCACGCAAACCAGGACATCCAGTTTGGAGGATGTATATAACATTTAGCCCACATGGGTGGAGGGTGCGATCCTAAAAACCTTTATCACATGGGTGGACTAATCCTAACAGATGTATCTGTTGTATTTTTGTACTAGCAGCTCTGCCGTCATGTATTAATATTAGGAAATTTCATGTCATCACACTCTTGCTTTAAGTGAAGTGTCAATGTCAGAGATTATTTGTTTATTGCTCATCATTTAAAATAAGCATTATGCTCAGATTATACATGTGTGCAAAAATTTTGCACATTGATGTTTTTGTCTATTTAGTTGATTTATTTTTTATTATTGTCATTATTCTCTGTTGTGGTCTTCCCTGCTATTGATTAATTGACCATATTGTGATAGGCAGCTCTTGATTGATTGATTTAAACAACTGATTGTAAGTTGCTAAACCTTGGACCAGATATATATCACTCACTCTTCTTCTTAATGATGTGGAATGCTGAGAAATTAGAAAACCCTAGAATTTTGGTTTAAGTAACTGCAGATGTAAACCTCCAATTGGAAGAGTTAATGATTTATGCAGCATATGTAATGATAAATGTGAAAAATAGGTTTTTAGATACCTTATTTTAACAGGCTGGAATTTTTGCATATTCAAGTTGTTGTAAACACTATGCTGGGAGCCGGTGCAGGCCAGTTCTCTTGTATTTGACTAGTATGCTCGGCAGGCTTGCTAATTGAACTTTTTTTAATATGACTGAAGCGCTTTCATAGTTTTGTGCAAGAAAATATTGGTGATAAGAGTTTTGCATGGATAATATCTTATCTGGTTATTTCTAACATAAACTATCTCTTTTATATTTTGTAGCAGTTCTGTCCCTTATTTCTGTTTTGATTTTAAATTTAGAATTTTATATGTAACGATTTGAACCATTCAACCCATGAACCAGCTAAATGGAAGGTGGGATATGTCTTTCTTTTAAAAGAAGTGGATTATTGAGATCTCTTGCTGCTCTCGTTCAACTAATTTCTATATCTTAAAATTCATTTCTCCAGAAAATTCCCTCTTTCCTTTTCCAATTCAAATCTGTGGATTTTTTTTTACCACCATCCTGCATATCTTGTTCAATTTTTAAAATTTTTATAATTTGTACTGATACATGGTGATTCTGTGAGCTATAGAAGGTTAACTACCTTTTTTTTGTTCTTGACCGATCCAATAACTGCCATATCGCTATCCTTGTCCTTCCGAGCACTTTTCCGAGAAGCCGTATAGCCCACCCTGTTGGTGAGAGAGACCCTACTGGACTAGACTGATAGCCTTCCTCTTGGCAGTGCCTGAACAACTACCTGACCTCCTAGCCCTACATTGCCCGCTTGGAGCAGGGGTTCCACATTCTATGGACCCTGTCTCAAATGGAGCAGACTTACTGATATTAAGAGGAGGGTTTTTTATTATTATTATTATTTTTTATATATGAAAAAAATTAGGGGCAGTGGAGAAGACAGAACTGCACTGCTTAATCAGACTTGTTTTTTGAATTTTGAATCATTATTTTCCAACCTTGATCTTAATTTTGAATTGTTTTTTTGCACATGTTTGTTCTTTAGAATATGTATGAATTCATTTCCTTTTCCTTTAGGTTGCATTGTTGTCTATGTTCTAATACTCTGAAGGTGACTCATTGTTTGTCTATTTTGACTTGTTTGTAATTTTTGAAAGCCAGAGATGATGTCGTATAAGGATCCAGTTGCTGCAGCAGCACGAAAATATAAACCAATACAATCTGCTGTTCCTGGGACTACTTTAGGTCCAATTCAGATTGATGCTTTCATGGGAGGAGGGGTATGTGATTTTCGTCTCTGTTCTGCAGGGAGTGATGACCAATAACACAAGTAATGACTAATTAAAACCACCCCATTTACCTTTGACTAGTGGAAGCCAATGGTGAAATCATCCAACTGTAATAAAATTGAAAATCATCCAATTGTATTGACTTGCTCAGGGGTTATGTGTTCTGCTATATTTTTGCATTTTACTGCTTAACAATGATATGCCTGCTTACTGGGTTCTGTAAGCCTAAACATATTTTGGATTTTACATGTGATTCACTTGATGTTTTCTTTTGTTTAAGGGATCAACTCTATCTTTTTCTTCTTTTTCTTAAATGGCTTTGTGCTTCACTGATTCAACTTTAATGTTCTTTGTCCTCCCACAATTTTTTTTAATGTTCTGCAATTTATTTTTTTTTTTTTTAAAGCTAATATGTATATATATTTTAACCATCATGTAGAAATTATATGACACACCCGGAGTTCATCTCCACCATAGGCAAGCTGCAGTGGTTCATTCGGAGGACTTACCTGCCCTTGCTCCCCAAAGTCGGCTCAGGGGTCAGTCATTACCAGTATGTTTTCTCCAATACTTCATTTAGCATCTCTGTCCGCTGAGTTTTTTCAGGTATGCTAAGTCCTTTACCGTACAAAACCAGAATTCTCAGGTAGCCTTAGACGAGTGGACGGCTGAGAAAATTGGATCCAATGGCTTGAATGGGTTTTCAATATTTTGGGGAGGTCTTGTCAGAATTGATGTCTTAAAGGTTTTTAAACTTATAATTCTCAAGTTTCTATGCTGGAAAACAACTATGGCCCTTATGGGTAGTTTGGAAATTATCTGGTTTTGACTTATAATCACTATGTGATTTTTTCAGGTTCTCCCTCAGACATGTTTAACATTCTATGGACCCAAGGCATTGCAGATTCATTTAGTTCCCACAGATAAAGCAGATGAATTTTACCAGGTAATTCCAAATTCCATTTACATGGTTTGATGACTTCTGCCTTTTCTTTTTCTTTTTTACCATGCCTTCCCTCGATGCAATTATTGATGTTGCTTTTTGACCAAAGAATCATTCGCTCCACCAGTCCTTCCCTAATTTTCGTCTTGCTTTATATACATTCTGCCATCAAATTGCCAAAGGAAAAAGTTCTAAGGGCATAACTAGATGTGTTTCTAGATGACTTCATCACACATGTGCAATTTACATGATCAGCAAATATATTTAATTGGATTAATGGGAATGAAATTGCATTTGAATATTATGGCACATCAATGATGTTTTTGGGTAACATCAATGATGTTATCTAAAACTTTTGATTACATAATAAAATGTAGTGTTTATTACACTTTATATTCCTGAATTATCTTCAAATTGTTCACTTAGTCCCTAAACTATCGATTGAGTCTATTAAGTCCCTAAAGTATATATAAATCAAAATCTATTTAGTCCCTAAACTATCAATTAAATCTATTAAGTTCCTAAGTTTTAATTCAAACCTATTTAGTCCCTGAAAAAATTATAAAAATAAAATATAAGCTCATAACTATTATAAATTAGTAAAATATCCTATCTAGTTAAAATTTTATTTCAAAAAAACTTTAAAGTTTTATTGTCTTTGAAAAGTGAGCGTCAGTTCGTATGGTGCTTTTTTTATTTTTTATAATGGTAAGAGTAATTATTTATAGTATTTTGTTACTTAACTTCTATAATAGCTACAAGCTTGCTTTTATTAAGTGTTATATATCAGATTTCGTTTATAATTTTTAATTGATGGTTTTTAAGTTTTTTGCTATGTTCTTTTTGTAACTTAATTAGGTCTCTTTTGTTTTCAGAGGTAGAATGGAAGGAATTCATAGTAAGGGGATTGATAGTGAGGGGATTAAGTAAAATTGTGTTTGTTTTGATGATAGTTGTTAGTGTAGGAATTGTTAAATTATTTTTATATAAAATAATAAAATAAAATAAAAAATATAAAAAATTTAACATTAATGTTAAAAAAAAAAAAAATACCCAACATGTAAAAAATAAAAAAATAATAATAAAATTCTAGTCCGGCGGATTATTTTTCTAATACCACCTCCACCTTCTCCATGCCAATCCTCCTTCCAACCTCCATCTTAATCCCCTTCTCTATCTCAATCCCTTCCCCAACTCTACAAACAAACACAACTCTCATCTCCATCCTAATTCCATTCCACCCTCTACACCCCAAAACAAATGGGGCCTTAATGTATTATTTTGTTTTATTACTATTTTTAGTGAAGTGTTATTATTTAAATTATCTAATTCTGTTTCTTTAGTATATTTAATACTCATATAATTTTGTTGAAAAAACTGAAAAACTAGACTCTAATACTAATTTAAGTACAAAATGAAATAAAACACCTTTCAAATACAAAATTAAAAAAAAATAATTTAAGATTTTTCGGTAATAACTCTTAATGGGTAGGGTCTTTTATTAATTTTTAATACTTATTCTAGGCACCCCATCAATTATTTTGAACCTCCTATTTTTAAAATAATTGATGGGGTGCTAATAGCAACACTTATATTTTATTTTGGTAATCTTTTTAGGAACTAAATAGATTTGAATTAAATATTTCAGGGACTTAATAGATTCAACCGATAGTTTAGGGACTAAATAGGTTTTGATTTATATATACTTTAGGGACATAATAGACTCAATAGATACCTCAGCGACTAAGTAGATAATTTGGTGATACTTTCGGGATAGAAAGTGTAATAAATCCTAAAATGTATTATGATTATATGGATAGCTTCAGGAAAGTGTACACATACAGATACATGAACTTTATCATATATTCCGATATATTTATTTATAAAAATAAAATAAAATAAAATAAAAACAGTATCATGTAAACTTCCCCTACTCATTTAGGATAGTGTAGAATTTCTCAATGGATGCCCGACCATCAGACTCTTTACGTTGTTTCCCCATCATTAGATAACTTCAACTTCCATTTCAATCTCCCAAGTCTTTAATATATAACATTATTCATTTTGGACGTAGGAGTGCTCAATAGTGAAAACGAAATTATTATTGAATGAATAATATTATATATACCAATTAATATATTAACAGATGATGTTACATAATTTTAAAAGTTTTAGATATTTGTAATTTGTATAATAGGTGGAGTCAGTAATAATGACACAACATTAGTTGGTATACTAGTGTATATATTAATCGGTGCATGTAGCACCACCGATTATTGAATACTTAAAAGGCTCCGTTTGGTTTAGTTTTGAAATTATGATTTGAGTGTGGAGTTGTGATTAGTGTGGAATTGTGAGTTGAGGTTTGAAAGAAAAAATTTGTTTGGTTATGAGTTTTGAATTTTGAAAAGAGTTTTGATTTGAATTTTGAAAAGAGTTTTGATTTGTATTTTGAGTTTTTAAATTTTGAGTTGTATTTTGAAATTTTTTGGATTTATTTTTTTAAAATATTAAAAAATGTTTAAAAAAAATTATTTTTTATTTTGAATATATAATTTTTATTTAAATTTTTTTATTTTATTTTGTAAATATTTTAATTTTTTTAATTTTAATATATTAAACTCAAAACACAACTCCACACTCAGATCGTAACCAAATACATAAATCTAAATTCAATTCAAAAATTATTTTCAAAACTCATAACTAAATACATAACTCGAAACTTTACACTACTTTCAAAATTTAACACTCAAATCGTAATCAAACATATAGTAAAAAAAATTAAAATGTTAAAAAATATATTTTTAAAATAAAATAAAATATTTATAAAAAAAAACTAAAAAAAAAATAATTTTTAATATTTAAAATATTTTTAAAAAATATAGTACATAAATGTATGAAATATAATGCACATTAAAATAAATAAATAAATATTTACCCTAAAAAAATAAAATTAAGAAATTTTTTAAATATTTAAAAAATAAATCAAAAAAATTTCAAAATACAATTTAAAATTTATAACCAAACGAATTTTCTCTTTTCAAAATTCAAAACTAGACTTCACGCCATAGTTTTGAAAATCGGACCGGACCGGACGGTCCGACCAATTGACCTGTCGACCGGCCTAATTTTCGGTCCAAATTATCCCACATAACCGTTTATATTGAAAACTTGATTTAGACCAATTGAACCGGCAACCCGGTTAAAAACCCATCCATTGAACCGCTGGATTGACAACAACCGCCGGGTTGATAACAGTATTCCCAAAAATAATTGACGGTAAAAGGAAACCTTTGGAAATATATTGTAAATGCTAACTACCAAGTTATTCATGCATCTGTTGCTTTTAATACTAAAACAATTGTATTATAAGTTTGTTTTAGTTTGTTTATTTTATATAAGGGGTTGGTTTGGGATTATCTAAATAAGTGCACTTTTTGATTTTTTACGAAAAAACGTGAAATATGAGTTGGGTTTGAAGTGATGTTATAGAGAGATGATGTGACTTAAATAGGATGATGTGACTTAAATAAGATAGTGACTTTTTGACTTTTTGGCTATTTTGGATTATGCCAAACTAGCGCTTAATTTTTTTTACAAAATTATAAAATTATTTATGACATAATTATGACATTACAGTTTGATTCCGGTTCACTCGCGGTTGAACCAGTGACCCATCCACCCGCTCACTTTTTCGGTTTGTTCACCGGTCCGATTTTCAAAACATTGTGCTCAAATCATGATTTTAAAATAATTTTAAAAAACAAAATAAAAAAATATTTTTTTGAATTTTTTTTTAAAAAGAGTTTGGTTTTAAGTTTTGAAAAGAATTTTAAATTGTGTGTTTGGTTATGAGTTTTGAAATTTTTTTTATTGAAATTATAATTCCAAAAGAGAACCAAACGCAGTCTATGAACCATCATTTTGCTATTTCCATTGTGGTGGGTAGCTGAAGCTATTGATGTAGAAATTTTTGCGATTAACAAATGCCCAATGCAGGCGCACACAACACCAGCCAGAAGAAATTTCTCTCCCCTTTACAACTGTTAAATTGGCTTTCTTCTCTTTTATATCTCATCCATTGTTGTCAAATTACGAATGAAATTGTGAATCGTTTTGCTAAAATAGTGAATCAAGAATCGTAAGATTCACTTTATTTAGAATAATATATAATTTTATATATGTATATATGTACATATAAAAATATGTAATATACATATAAAATCACTTAAATCAATATAATTAATTGATTTTTTTTTTTTGTTGCAAAAACAGTGTTTCATGCATTAGCCAAATAGAATTGAATCACACTCAATCATATTTAAATCGTACAATTTACTGAATTTAAGATTCTACCGCATGAATTGAATCGTTTTGGTTGAAACTCATATTGAATTGTCAATCGTAATATTCTAACCACCATAATCTCGTATTTTCTGTTTGAATAATTGGGGCTCTCTCTGTCATTGCAGAGAGAACTTGGAATTCTATTGACACCTCCAACTGGCAAACAGAAGGCCGACAACTGGATAGGACTCGAGACAGAGCGCCAATTGCAAATAAAATTTGAAGATGCACAGAGGTGTGATTGATTTTTTTTTTTTTTTAAGTACTAATACTCCGGAGTTGCTATTTTCATATTCTTTTTTTTTTCCCCCATTTTCCGTAGATTGATTTATTTTAAATTTCTTGTTATGTTGCCTGAGCAGACCAGCTTGTGACGTGGCTATATCCGGACTTGGATGGATTGCTGTTGAACCAATAGGTAAATCTCCTAGAGTTTGTGACTCGAATTTGGCAGAAACCGAAAAAGAGTTGCTTCTGGGAGTCCATGTCCCTAAACCAGTTGAGATTTTTGTTAGGCCACCTATGCCGGTGGGGAAGGATGGAGGAGAGCGGTACCGGTACAGGGAGTTAACAGAAAAGGAAGCAGAAGTAAGACCAAAATGGTATTTTTGATAAAAATGATTCGAAATTCATTTGTAAATAATCCAAGTATGTAGAGAAGCATGAGAGAGAAAGAGAGAGAGAGAGCTACATAACATTTTTGCTGACTTGGGTTTTCTATGAAGTTGGTATGGTAATATATATCACCGGTTGTGAGATTAATTTGCTCTAGGAAAGCAAGGTAAATCACCCACCTTAATTTATACATTTTGCATGGGGTAGCAATAAAGATACCTTATTCCATCTATGTCGTTAGTGATGTTCACTATATGTTGTCACCTTTTTGTTTCATTGTGTACATATATTCATTGGGAAAAATGTCAGGAATTCTAAATATTTTACTAAATATGTCATATGAGTGTGAGATTCACACCATGTGAGACATTTGGCAGAACATTTAGTAAAATATTTGAGGTCCTTAACATTACTTAATTCATTGGTGATTAGTTCCCTGTTTGGAAATAATCATTAACAATTTATATAAATTAGATCTTCTTATGTACCTAGTGAGATAAAAAAATAAAATAAAATAAATATAAATAATAAAAAAAAGTGCAGTTAAGTTTCAACTTAATTTCTTAGGACTCTACTTTTTTGAACCTTCACCTCCAAAATTGCTCCCCATCATCTTTTTCTTTGAACTCTTATCATAATATCAAGAATACCCCCATTCTCTGGACCCCGCCATTGCCACGAGTTTTCCTTCAGCATCCTCCTCCACTATCTCCACTTATGGCTGTTATTACTGCCACCACCTCTGGCAACCCTCTTCAAGTATTCCCTACCTTCCTTTTGCCACTCCAACCACCTTACCACGCTATTCGTACATCCAACAACCTTTGTCCATGCTTGTCTTCCATCTTATCCCCTCTTTTGTACCTCTGGTGACTTTTTTCTCTACTCGTTTGCCACTCTAGCCCCTTTCAACCACCTCTTTCACACCTTCGACAATCCTCTTGTGACTTGCGCACCACCTTAATCCTAAATGACTAAGATAGAAAGTGATTAGTAGAAATAGAGAAATAATGTAGCTAGGGTTTCGCATAAAGAAAGATTGTAGCTAGGGTTTTCAAAGGAGGATGGGGAGGATGAGGAGTCTAGGGTTTTCACCACATGTGAGAATAGAGAGGGTGAATTGGTTGCAGAGGCTACAAGAGGAACAATGGTGGTAGGGATGATACATGGATGATCAGGCGAGGGTCGTAAATTTAGAATAAATGAAAGAGGTGAGGATCCTAATAAATTAGGTTAGGGTTATTTTGAAAGGAAATAAGGGCATTCATTAAAATGGAATAGATACAGTCATACATATTCGCATACAAAATAAAATTAGTCCTTACCTAAGGCTAACTTCACTGCCTCATGGGCAAATTGAACATCCTTTGTATTTACCTTAGTAATACAAACATGATCCAAAACACTACAAAAATAATTAATATCCTTCAAGATAGAATCCAACTCCCATTCTATAGCCATCTTTGATTTAATTCGCATTACCAACATTTGACAATCTGTAAGAATATTGGCTGACATAGTTTGGTGTCGTGAACACCATTTGAGCATCTCCAAACATGCCTTATGATTGGATTTCCGTTGTAGTTCCTCGAAATCCACGTAGCCCTAGCTTGAGATGATTGTTACCTCCATGCTCCATCGATCAAAAATCTGTGCATAATAGAATCTGGACACCAACTAGCGTTGTTAGTAATAATAAAAGAAACATTCCCGTTATTTTGGACAGAATTAATCCCCATCAACTTAGCATGAAGTTGTCTATTTGAAGGTAAATCCAGGAGATTAATCCACTCAATAGTCCAAATCGGATGCTCAATATCCTTTTGAAATACAGCCTTGTTCCTGTGGATCCATATTCCCAAAAAACCTTGATTGCATCCAATATAGCCTGCTCATCTGGTGCATTTGGAAACCACCACTCAGTCCATTCCTGAACCAATAAACTTTGCCCAAATTCAAAATCCAGCCCCAACCGTGAACCCCTCCAAATGTGCTTGGCAAAAGGGCATTGAAAACAAAGATGTTCCACAAATTCTTCTTCCTTCAAACATCTTGGGCATCGAATATCAACCCCTACTCCTCTACTAATTAAAGCAGCATTAGCAGGTAAAATTCTATGAATTAATTTCCATAGAAATAAAGCCCATTTCACCGGAATATGAAGGTTCCATAACTTCTTCCAACACCAACAACTGACCCCTATTCCATGAACTTCAGAGACTCCCCTACCCATTGCCATGAAATAACCAGATTTAACAGAGTATCTAGTATCTACCATCTTTACAATATTTCCACACCACCCGATCTGCTTCCTCCTCCCTAGACAAATGGATACTCTGAATGTGCTTTACCATATTACTCAGAAAAAGAGTGTGAATCAACGATTCCCTCCAAGTCCTAGTACCATGACCAATTAAATGAGATACTGAAAAGGAAGAGAACATGCTTCCGACATTTCTACCTACCATTTCATTGTTTGTAGTAGGTATCCATTGATCCTCAAATGGGTTGATTCTAGACCCATCCCCTACAATCCAAAAAAGACGTCCCCACAGGATGCTTCTCCATCCCTAAGAACATCCACTGCTTGGCTGAACCTCTAGAAACCCCTTATGACAACAATATTTTGCCAATAAGACTCTACTAAGAAGGGATTGTGGATTTTGGAGTATACGCCGTGCAATTTTAGCTAATAAAGATTGGTTTATCCATCCCGGATCTCTGAAACCCAACCCACCCAAAGCTTTAGGTAGACACAAAATGCTTCATTTCCTCTAGACAAGACCACCCTCATCCTTATTTTCCCAAAGAAAACGACTAATTATACTCTGAATTTGCCGAACAAAATATTGGGGAGCCTTAAAAACTGACAAAAGATACACCAGAATAGCAAGCAGGGAATGTTTGGCCAACACACATTTACTCGCAAAAGATAAGAAACCTCTTTTCCAACCTTGAAGTTTCGAATGAAATTTAGACACAATATGGCTGAACAACACTCCTTTCCTTCCACTTAGATCTAGATGGGCGCCTAAATATATTCCCAGTTTAGCAACTAACTTCACCCCTAGGCAATTACTCAAGAATTCCCTGGAAGAAGCCAACATATTCGAGCTATTGAAATTAATAATGAACCCAGATTGATGACAAAAGGCCTCTAAAAACCATTTAAGAATCCATACTTCCTGCATGCTGAACTTCATACAGATAAAACAATCATCCGCAAACAAGTGATTCATTACGGGAGCATTTCTACTTAATGAGATACCCATCTCAAAACTGAAAGATAACGCTTGAATCACCAATAAAAAGAGATATGGAGACAATGGATCCCCTTGCCTTAGCCTACATCTTGGCTAAAACCACTCTGTTCTTCTAGCATTAATCAACACAGAAAAAGATACAGTAGACATACACTGATGAATCAAATGAATCCACCAATGACTAAAACCCATAGCATCCAAAATATTTTCAAGGAACTCCCAATTAAACCGGTCATAGACCTTATTCATGTCCAACGTAAGCACATAAAAAGACTGATTACCTGACTTCCTTTTCCAAATAAATTCCTACACCTCATGGGCTAACAAATTATTATTTGAAATTAATCATCCGACAATAAATGCATTTTGCTGAGCAGAGATTAAAAAAGGAAGAACATGACGAAGCCTATTCGCCATAACCTTGGATATAATTTTATACACCACATTACATAAACTGATGGGGTGAAAATCATTCACCGTTTGGGGATTTTTAACCTTGGGTATAAGAACCAACAGTGTTTTGTTCAGTTCTTTACGCGTATGGCCAAATTCAAAGAAAGAGAGGATTGAAGCAACCACAGATTTACCAACAACTCCCCACTATTTCTGATAAAAAGCTGCAATCATACCATCTGGTCCTGGGGCTTTCAACCCTCCCATGGTAAAAATAGCATCTTTTATTTCATATTCCAACACAGGTTGATCTAATCACACCTTATGTTCCTCCGAAATTCGACAATTAATTACAGATAAAAATTGAAAGTGATGAAGGTAAGTAAAATGTGGCAATGTACCTGATGTCTAAGATTTGGAATTATGAACATGATAAATCTCTTTGAAATGCTGCAAAAACGCTGCTTGAATCCCCTCTTGACCCATAACCATCCCACCATTTTCCATTCGAATACAAGTTATCCAATTCTGATTAGCCCGAATAGTAGCCGCCATATGAAAGTATTTCGTGTTTCGATCACCAAGATGTAACCAGTTTAGCCTTGCACGATGCACCCAATATACCCCTTGTTGTTACAACAGATCATCCAACTTGCGTCTTAGCCCATAATCTTGATAAGACTTCACTCCCAAATCCGAAATCTTCTGCACTTCTTCTAATTTTCTACAAGGTTGAGAGATTTGAATGTCCAATCTCCGAGTGGGTTGGTTATGCCAATTTCTTAGGTGTCTAAGCACAATTCTTTGATGTTGCATAAGTTGAAACGCATCTGATCCCGCCATTGAAACCTTCCAAACCTTCTCAACGATCTCTCCCGTGCTGCTTTTTAACAACCAACTATCTTCAAAACGACCCCATTCTTTCTTTTTTGAGCTAATGGGACTTGTATCCAGTACAATTGGTCCATGATCCAATCGCTATATAGGCAATGCCAGTAATACTGCCTGCCAAAAAAGATTTAACCAATCGGTTGAAACCATTGGTCTATCTAAACATTCGTAAGTTGCCTTGGCACCCACCTGATTATTCATCCAAGTGAAAAAATTCCCCGTAGCAAAAATATCCACCAACCCATAATAACTCATAAGTCATCCCATGCTGCCCATAAACCTTCTAATCTGCCATAAGTCATCCCATGCTGCCCATAAACCTCCCTCATACCTAGAATTATCTACCCCTGTCCAGAATCGAAAACCCATGGTCAAGCCCAGCCATTCCAACTTCTTAGCCTCCATAAGAAATGCAAGATTAGGCTTATGAGACTGTGTCAAATTTCGCGTTGTTCGAATTGTTGAGGGTGACCCATCTCTCTATAGTTCTAGCTCATAATCTTCATGGCGACTGAGGAGGTTAGCTGTTGCCAAAATCAGATCCATCATTGAAGCTGTCTGGAATTCAAGCATGAACATGTCCTCACGAGATGGTACATCAATGCTATTACCAGGTAGGTTTTTAAGGGTATATTTATATTATGAAAAAAGACTTGTACCCCCTTTTTGGCGAGCAAAGATCCTCGGCCGCCCTTTTTGGGCAGCCGTTCCATCAGCCCCCCAAAACGACGTCGTTTTGGGGGGAAAATTTTCAAAAAAAAAAACGCAGAGGAAGAGGGAAGGGAGGGAGGAGGAGGGAGGAAGGAGGAGGGAGGAGGGAGGAGGAAGAGGGAGGAGGGCCGACTGGAGGGGGCCATAACCACCGGGGAGGAGGAGGCGGGGCCGGACGGCGAGCTCGGAGCTGCGACCATGGGCTGGACGGCGAGCTCGGAGATGCGACGGCAAGCTGCGACGAGGTGCGACGGCGAGGCGACGAGGTGCGACGGCGAGGCGACGGCGAGCTCCCCCCTCCCTCCCCTCCCCCCCCTCTGGTTCCTGTTCGTCGGCGACGAGAAGAAGAGAACGAACCAGTGAAGAAGAAAAGGAAAAAAAAAAAAAAAAAAAAAAAACCCCCAAAACGACGTCGTTTTGGGGGCTGCTGGGATGGCTGCCGGGTAGGGCGGCCGTGGATCCGAATTCCTTTTTGGCAGCACCCCCATGACCCCCTCTGCCTCCTATTGGTCCAATTTTTTTTTTTTTTTTTTTTTTTTTCTCTTTTCCCCCCACTCACCAACCCCCACGTGTGTGTGGGGGTGGAGGGGGTGGAATCCTGAGGGGGTCCCAATCGGGACTGTTATATTATTATAGTGACTACCCTCTCAAGTAATAAAATAATGGGAGATTCTATTTACATACCACTTATTTTCTCAATAGCCACTAGGGGTGGTGGCAGATCGGATTTGTGCGGTTTGTGATTCGATTTTGACTCGCCTGCATCTATGTAATTTGAAAAAAAGTCAACCCGCAACCGCCCGCAGTGCGGTTTGTGGTTTGTGCGGATAGAGTTCGCGATGTGCGAGCGGTTGTAGGCAATTTGCAGTTTGGACTTTTTTAAAAAAAATATATTTTTAAGTTTTTTTCTTCCCATTTTATAAATATTTATTTTGGACTATTTTCTCTCAATTTTCTAAATTCCAATTCCATGCATCACGATTTTGTTCAATGACATAAGCAAATGTTAGGCTAAGCAGTACTCAATCCAGAGATTTTTAGTTATAAATAAATACTAACACATTACATTTTTGGATATTACACAAAATTTACATGATTCATAAAACCGTTACCTGATTCATTGACAAGACTAAGGCATCATTCTTTTCCAAGATAACTTATATATATATACTTTCAAAAAAAAACTTATGTATATATATATATCTAAGAGAAAAATAAACACACACACACACACAAAAAAAAAAATTTGTATCTCTTCATCAATTATGATTCTCAACATTTTTGCTTATTCATGTTTCAAATAAGAGCTTATGAAAATTGTTTCCTAATGCATTACGGTTTGATTTGTTTGGTTAAAACAAAAATATTTAGGATAGATAATAGATGAGCGGCCTAGGTTTAAAAAAAAAAAATTATATATTCTAAGTGTGGACAGTTTGTGATGGGTACGGTTCAAACCCGCAACTCGCCCACAACCCTAAAACTTGCTATATTCCAAACCGCACTAGTGTTTGGGAAGTTGCTATTTTAGTAAACTATTTTAGTTTTAAACTATTTTAGAAGGTTAAAATTTTTGTGTTTGGGAAGATGATTGTATTTTTTTGTAGTTGGATGGGATGTTTGTGAGAGAAAAAATGAAATAATTATGAATTTGATGTGACATTTTGTCTTATTGGCTATTTTAACCTATTTTGTCTTTTAGTACTATTTTAGCCAAAAAATCTAAAAAGCCTTCTTCCCAAACACCTATTGTATTTGCAAAACCGCCCATACGCGTACGGGTCGGATCGGGTAGGGCGGATTGTATAGGTCGGATAACCCTATGCCCAGCCTTAATAGCTGCCATTTATTAAATTTTTTTATTGCAATTTCATCCCTTAATAAAAGGGACGTGCTACGTAGCTCAAAACATTGCCCCCCCTAATCCCCCGAAACCAAAAACGACGCCGTTTTTGGTTCAATCAGAGAAGAAGAAGCAGACGAAGGGAAGAAGATCGGGAAGAAGAAGAAGCAGAGGCAGACGGCGGCGTGGAGGCAGACGGTGGACCGACGATCGGCGGAGCTGCGACGATCAGTGGATCGGCCGGAATGCAGGGGCCTCTGTGTGGTGTGTCTCCATTCCCTCTTCTCTCTTCTCTCCCTCTCTTTCCCTCTCTCCTCTTCGCTCTTCTCTCCGCTCTCCCTCTCTCTCTCCCCCTCCCCCTCCCCCTCCCCCTGCGTTTCAGATCGAAAATGAAAGAAAAAAAAAAAAAAAAAAAAAAACCTAATGCCCAAAACGACGTCGTTATGTTTCGAGCTCTCAAACATTTTACTCATTTAGGCATCCACATCCCATTCAATCACAATCATCAGTCCACTTTCGGTTCTGGTTCCAATTTCGAAGTCAGTCACTCCTTAACCTCCTTCGCGCGTCCTCCTTCTCTTCATCTTCTCCACTCAGTCTCCATCGTCTCTGTCTCTGTCTCTTTCTTTCTCTTCTTCTTCTATAACTCAAGCATCGCGCTCCCCACCACAGTCGCCGCGACTTCTCACGCTGCCCTTCCCTCCACCACTAATGCTGAAACTCACATATCTTCCCCGGTCAACCCTTTCCAACCTCATTGGCCACCCTCCGTCGCGATCCATCCTCCAGATCCCTCCACTGTTCGATCGAATCATTCTTTATTGCTGCAAGAGAGAAAGAGATTGATTTGGGTTTCTAGATCTAGGGTTTGAAGAGAAGAAGAAGGAAAATGGGGCTAAGGGTGGAAATAAGGGAAGAGGGGAAAGGCAATAAGGTGAGGGTTATGGGCGGCTGCAATGGGGGAGGGTGTAGCAGTGGAGTGGGGAGGGGGATGACTTCGGCAGGAGAGGAGTGACGGCGAACGAAGGTTCGGAGGGACGATGCTCGCGGTTGTGGCTTAGGAGGGTGACAAGAATCCAAAAAAAAACAAATCCTCCAAAACGACGTCGTTTTGGAGGGTGACAAGAATCCGCCGCAGGAAAGGGCGACGGAGGATCCGGATTCAAAGTTGGGGTTGGTGAAGATGAGGATATTTTGAGAATATTTAAAAATTAATGGTGTGTATTGGGCAAAAATAGAAGAGTCAAAATTGTGTGTGATGTGGTGTGCACTCAGTAGTTTGTAGTGTGTAAATAGACTTATTCTAATAATAATGTTTGAGATCACTAAAAGTGCTGACTACTTAGTAATGTGACAGTGATGGGATCCATTGCTTATGTCTTGTTTTTTTTTTTTTTCTTGTTTAAAGTGCTTGCCAACTCATTACTTTTAATGGAATGTATCATTACCATTATCCTAAAATAATTATAACCAGCCTCCTAATTTTAGCTAAATTATATTAATTCATTTTATAACTACGGAAACTTTAATGGTATTAATGGACGTGATAAAAATATTATATTATTTTATAATTTTTAAATTTAAATATTTATTGATATCAAATAACACAATTATCAGTCCTTTTATCTAATAAATTTATTTAATAATCCTTATTCATTCACTCAAACCGTATATACTACTCAAAGATTAATATAATCTTTTGTAGACATGCAATGTAGGGTTGGGATCGACTGTCCCGGTCGTCCTCAGTCCCTTTGTTCTTTCCTATAACTCTTCTTTTGCCACGTGTTCAGCAGGAAAAAAATTGTATTCTATAAACCCATCCTTCTTTGTCGTCATTTTTATCTTTACTCTATTTTGCTTTTCTTCACTGCCAAACAACAAATTGATCAAACAAAACAGTGTGACCACCTCTCTGTCATCTTTCTCCTCCCAACTATTTATTCCTCTCATTCATCTTGGCAACAGATAGATTTATTGTAAAAAAGGCAACCAAAATTAATACTTCGACAGTTCCATCTGACTCATAAGCAACTTGATCAAGCGAAAAAAATATTTTCACATGGTTTGAGATTGATGACATCATCATTTTTCTATATCTTTGATTAAGGCCTTATTTGGAAAGTTCGCTATTTTAATTGATTATTTGACTATTTTGACTTGCTTAAAAAAGTTGTATTTAAGAAGTTAGTTTTTTTTTATAGTTTGTTTTGATGGGCGTATAAGTTTTTTCTTACTAAAACAAATTTAGGTAATTTGTCATGCCCATTTATTGTTTAAAAAAAAAAAAATCAACTTTGATCACTTAAAATAGTCTAAAAAAAAAAAAGGTTAACAATATGTTACGCAAATTAACTTATTTGTAGAAGTCTATTTTGCTAACACAAAGTTTTAGTCAAAAAGTTATTAAAAAAAAAAAAAGTTAATTTTTCTTTCTATTTTTTTGCGCCTTTTTGTAAATTGTGGCTGTAAATGCACCTTATCTTTTTGGTTGGACACCCCAATTTGGAAAATTTGATCATAAACCCCCCTTAGCTTCTTTTTCTTGTTAAAAGGATAGAAAAAAATTGAGTACTTTCAAAACCCCCTTATAATTATAAATTTTGTATAAATGACAAAATTTGTTATTTGAATATTTTATTTGACCATTGTATCCTCTCTTTCTTCCATTTCTTTTACAGCACTCTCTCTCTTTCTCTCTTTCTTCACTAACTCGATGGTGGTTCATCATCTCCACAATTTTCATCATCTATCAACGTCGTTCATCCTCAGTGTCGGTCGGCAACCACCATTTTTACCATTAAACCACTACCATCTCAGATTTGATACTTACGAACTCATATTTGAGATCAATAACTTCAGATCAAATATTTAAAAAAAAAAAAAAAAAAACTTAGATTTGACAGAAAAATAAGAAATCGAGATATTGCAATGAAAAATTAAGAATTTTTTTGTTATTTGTTCATAGATCTAAAAGTAAAATTTGACTCTGGTTCGTTCATTTAGTATGTACTCTGTTTTCGTAATATTAAAATTTTACTCTGATTAACAACATACTGATCTACTTAATGACTGTAAAATTTTACTTTAAATCATAGTAAATTTTACTCTGAATCAAAGTAAAGTTTATTATGATTCAAAGTAAAATTTTATTCTGAAACAAGCTACGAGGATGTCTTTACAGAAAAGTGTTGTGTCATGAACTAAAGTAAAATTTTACTGTTGAAAGAACAAAGCATCATGAGAAGAAGAAAGAGAGATAGAGAGACATAGTTCGAAAACAGATGAAGAAGAAGAAGAAGAAGAAGAAGAAGGGGAGAGAGAGAGAGCGAGAGAGAGAGAGAGAACACGAACCATCAAAACCAAAGAAAGAGAGAGAAAGAGTGAAAGATATTAGATTTGAGGTTTGTGAACCGTCGCAAATCATCATTTTCTGGTGACGACAATTGTAAATGATCTCAGATCTGAAGTTATGGATGGTGGTAATGAAGATGGTAGAGAAAGAGTTCCATGGTGAGCGGTGGTGATGCCAATGGAGAACAACGATGGCACCGATGAAAAGAATAATGATAAGTGCGAGACAGAAAGAAGAGAGATTGGGATGAGAGAGTGATTACAAGTTGATATACACATATACACATATATGAGGGTATTATAGTAAAAGAAATAAGTTTTAAAATACTAGGGGGTTTTAAAAGGATCTATATAATTTTTATCCTTTTGAAGGATAAGTTAGACACTGAGGGGTCTATCACCAAATCCTCTATTTTATTTTATTTTTTTAATACCATTTGACCCCTCAACTATATTATTAAAATCCTAACCCTAACTCCAGCTTCCCCTTCTCAGCTCTGACAAGACCTCTAGCAACCCTCTTAGCTTTGGTAAGCATTTTTCAGTCCCTTTTTCTTCGTCGTCGTTGTCGTCACCCTCCAACCTCTCATCGGCCTACCTATTGCTGTGACCTTTGTTTGTTAGCCCCAGTCCATCCACTTGCACTACCCCACCATGTCATCATCGTCGGCAGACCTCACTCTTCTCTATCACATGTGAATCGTTCACTTTCCCTTCTACAACTCGCAAGAAACCTGTTCCGACCAACTGCGACTCCCGATCGCAAAACCTCACCCACCCATTACTATCTACAACTCACCCTCCGTACGCCGATTGTGACTCGCAATCACCAACCCGCCCTCCTAGATCTGGCATCTTTACCCGCTCTCCGACTACAACCCTCTCATTTCTTCTTTTTCTTCTTCCTCTTCTTCTCCTTTGCGACTCTCTCTCTCTCTCTCTCTCTCTCTCTCTCTCTCTCTATCTTTGCCGATGATGGTAGGTGGTGCGGTTAGGGTTTGAAAGGAAGGGATGGAAGTCGGCATCAAAGAAGGAGACTAACTAATGAGATGGCTTTGGCGAGGTGGCTCTGGTAGCGAAGATAACATCAATGATTAATTGGTGAATAGGGATAAAATTGGAATGATTTGGGATGTTCAACAAAAATATAAAAAAAAAATACAAATTTTTGGTTGGGGGTGTTCGCTTGTTTTGGGAAGTAGGAAAAAAGCTAGTTTATTGACTTTTTCTTTGTTTTTGTTTTAAATACAATAAAGTAGAGAAGTGATGTGACCCAAATAAGCTAATAAGTCAATAAATTGGCTTTTTTCCTACTTCCCAAAATGGCTCTAAAGAATTTGGGTGCTCAACCAAAAAAGTTGGGTGTATTTAGAGGTACATTTTTATAAAAATTTAAAAAGTTACTAAAAAAAGTCAATTCCCAAAACTACCCTTATTTTAAGTAAATAAGTTATGGGTTAGTTTTAAGACTTTTTAACTCTAAGTTAATATCATTTTATCTCGGGTAAATTACAAATACATCTCCTGATGTTTGCTTAAATTACGAATTGTCTCATGTGGTTTGAAAAATTATAAATACCTCACTGTCAGAATTTTTTATTTAACAAAATTAATTGAACAAGTAAAATTTCTAATTGTTCACCTATACAATAATAAAATTATCTGAATTATTAATGGAAATAAAATTTTAACATTATTAAAAACTGTTAGTTAACTTGATGATTTATTAATAAAAAAACATATTTGTTATGAAATTAGAAACCTTAAGGGGCATAATGTAACACATGAGGTAATTTGTAATTTAAGGGGTGTGTTTGTAATTTACCCTTTTATCTCTCATATTTGAACCAGCACACTTTGAGTGATCAGTTAATAAAAACAAACAAACAAAAAAATTAAATAGTGAAGACTCAAAAACAAAACTTTGAGTTTAGTGAAAAAGACTTTTACCACTTGGATAGCACATATATTATGATATTATTTCCTTTATTATTTATTTTTACTAGTGGTTAGACACGTGTGTTGCACGTGACAAGTAATTTTTCATCAACTGTTAATACTATCATTTTTTGTGTCTCTTAAATTTGTATGTGATATATATACAAAGTATAGAGATTTATACAGATAAATTGATCTGTATCCAAAATACAAGTATAAATAAGAAATGAATACATACTCGGCTGAAGGATTTAAATGATAAATGAGAATCTTAAAAACATAAACATTAATTTAGAACTAAATTGTTGAGATCACAATCTTATTTTAAACAATAAACAATAAGTAGGTCCTTTAAATATATAGTATTACACAAATCTTATTCTATTAACTTTCTATTTCAATTTTCTATAATCCATATCTGTAATACAATTGAAGGTATGAAATTAATTGCACAATTATATAATTTTGTTTTGTGATAACCTAAAATATATTTTTTTAAATAGTCAATGCATAAATTAATTGAGTAATAATTGGATTGGAGTGTTGTGTAAAGTTATGTGCGAAAATGGTTTAATTTTGTAATAATTTTTTTTTAAAAATATAATTTTCGATCTCAGAAATTATGAATTTTTTTATAATGTTGTTCATATAAGAATCTTGCATGTTGGATAAAAATTTTGGAATTTAATGGTGAGTATTTATTTTATGAGAATTTGCAGACTGATTGGTGTTCAGTTTAATTTATAGCAGAATTTGAAATTTGAGTTTTGGGTGTTGGACCATGATTTGAGATAAATTTGTTAGGTCTATTTTGTAATATAATTGGACCATGTTTGACTTATAGGTGGGACCCATAACTTAGATTTAATTTAAATTGAGTTTGTTTAATGACTCATGTTTAACTGTTTGATCTTTTTTAATTAGGTGATTGATAGTAATCACCTTGGGAGTGTTATTATTTATTATATAGGATTATAATAAATAATTGATAGTTGATTTTATAGTATGTACCATATGGTGAAAAATTATATATTTTATAAAGAATGAAAATGTGTATATTTTGTAGTGAGCAAAATATTATATTTTGTGGTATACAAAAATGTTATATTTTGTGGTGAGAAAAATTATATCATTTTGTAATTTATATTATAAAATTTTGAGATATTATTACAAAATTAAATTATTTTTTTGAAAAGAAACCATTCTTGAGAAGACAACCCACGTGGGGTTGTCCCCCACGCCCCTCTATTTCCTTCCTCCTCCTTTTTGCTTTTCTTGGGCTGAACAGAGAGCTCAGCTCTCTCTCTCTCTCTCTCTCTCTCTCTCTCTCTCACAGCGTGTGTGTGTCTCTCTCTTTCCATGTTCACCCTTGTTGCTCAATCTTTGAGCTTGAAATGGGAGTCTTTAGAGTGAGATTTTGCAAAAGTGTTGTAAATGAAAGTTGGAGAGCTCGTCGTGATCTTCGCAATTGTGGTCTTAGATTCATGATCGGGTGATGTTTGTATTTTCGAATTAGCTTTTCTTCATATTTGAGGTAAGGACTTTCTTCATATCATTACATTAAAGCTATGTTAGGGTTATCTTGAGAAAATATGTCATTTTATGAGGTATTGTATGTATATATATATATATCTATTTTCAGATTTTTTTTTTTTGGAAGAAAAATTATGTTGAAATGTTAAAAACGTTGGCATTTTGAGGTTGATTTGGAAAAATCATTTTGTGTTGATAATTTTGTAAAATAAATCCGAATATAAAATTTAAAAGATGTACGGATTGTATCTACATCATATTATAATTAGATGATTTATTTTGAAAAATATAAAGTTGAAATATTTTTTTTATCTTTGATTTGGAATTTATTTTTGAGAAAAATAAATTGATGTTGAGGAATATTATATAGATTGTTAAGTTGGGATTATTGAGTTGTTTTGGGATTAAAAACTTTAAAAGTGTTATATTCATGAAACTTTATGGAAGATGATATGTTGATGATTAAGTTATGTTCATTTTTATTTTATTTTTTGTGAAAATGAAAATTGTGAAATATGGACTTTTGAACTCATAACCTTGAAAATGTTACTCTTAGGCATATTTCATAATTTTTTATGTAAATATCATGTTGGTTAGTTAATTTTAGAAAAAGTGGTGGAATTGTTATTGGTAGAGAATTTGGAAAAAATATTACCTCTTTAAGTTGGCATGAAAAATGGTTATGTTGAAATATGGCTATGTTTGAGGGATGAGGCATGCGGGGTTAAGTTGGTGTTATTAATTCGGAAGATGGTGAATTTACTAATTTGATGAATTAAATTAGTTTGGTTAATATTTTAAATCCTTTGTAATTAAACGGGTGTTATTGGGTTTTTAATTCATAACTTTAATATTATGAGATTAAAAGTGACGAAGTTGACCAAGTATGAGATTTGGAGAAATAAGCGAGATTAAGTTGATGTGGTATGGTATATGGTCCCTGGCTTTACTAGTTGAGTTATGTTATCATAAAATTATCTAAAATTCATATATGAGATATTTGAATGGTTTGGTGGTCTTTGGTAAGAAAAGAAAAGAATGTGATTTTAGCTCGTTGCGAGCAAATGGATGAATTTGATTAAAACAAGAATGAGTTATCAAAACTTTTATTTTATTTATTATTTTTTTCCTTGGTTTAATTTGATAGGGTTGATGTTGATAATTGGAAAATGAACACTCATGTTATATTTTATAATTATAGTCAAGAGAAGATTTTTGATATAATTGCTTAAGTGTTGGAATATTCACTTATGCTTATTAAGAATTATGATTTAACTTGAAGATCCCGAGATTTTACTTACATGAGAAAATTGGGAATTTGATTCTATTTAATGTTTGGGATAGGAATGAGTTTTGGAAAGATTGTAATTACATTTCATTGATAAAGTATGTGAGTTAAAAATTGATGAAAACTCGAACTCGCTTTGGTGTTATATGTTATTGCTATTGATGAATCTATTGTTTAGAAGTTTTGGTTTTGGTAACCGGTAGAGGATTACCATGTTGGTATTTAAATGAGGAGATTCTTGGAAAGGTAAGAAGATGTTTGATTTTTGGAAGTTTGTTTTATATAAAGAATATTGTTGAATTGTCTTGAAAAGACGAAGTTGGAAGTTGTTGATTTACATGTAGTACTTACATGAATATTGACATTATTATATTATCTCTTGGGATTGTATCATGATATTACATTGATAGAGATATGGAAATTGATCACAATGGAGCATTGTGTGGTGGAATTGAAATTGAAACTATCTTAATGCATTGTTACATATTGTATTGTCATTCCATTTTATTGTTATCATGGATTTCGAATTGCAATTGAAAACTATTGTTTTGAGAAATGAATTGTTTTTGGTGAAACAAGATCATTTTGATTTGTTTTGGGTAAATACGTTGGTAAGTCCTGTTAGAGGGCGTAGTTTGATGTTGATTAAGTTGGCCTGAGTGTCCAAGGTGAAAGATCAAAAACACGCGCGGAGAAGGTACCACTGCCCTTCCGATGAGAGACCGGTAAAGTGGGGATTTGGTAGTGCTCGATATGCCTACTTGCAGACACTAGCCTAGGGATTACCTGAGTCGTATTTACCACCTTGAAATTTTATTGAAATTGTTGGATTTATGTGTTTTCAAATTGGCATTGTGCACAAGATTTTCAAAAGATGAGAAAAATATTTTGAGCATGACATGGCATATGTATTCATCTCGTAAGACTATATAAAATGTATTTGATGCTTTGTTAAATGTCATTATGAATTGTTTAATTATTTGATTCAATTGACAAATGGGTAATTAAATGAATTGAAAAGGATGTCATGTTGCATTTGAGGCATGCTTATTTGTTTAAGTTAACTAGTTGTGGTTAATTAAATAAATTCGATTTAAGAGATTATGTAACAGAATCATATGGTTTGACATGATATGATTTCACGTATATTTATAGTACCTTTGTACCCGCATATCTTCTAATGTTTTAATATGAGATTGTTTGGTGAGCTAGTGGTTGCTCACCTCCTGCCTGTACATGTGTACAGGGAATACTTTTCGGATTTGAAGATCGAACAATGGGTTTTTATAGCGATCCCGGTGTTCCCTTGCTGTATTTGTTGTATTCCGGACTCGGTTCCGTGGGGTTGGTAGTGGTGTCTACCTTGTTGTCGTCCTTTAATTCCATTTGATTGAGTTTTAGGATGTGTTGGGCATGTTTCGAGCAGGTGGATTGAGCCTTGGTCTAGTTTCTTGTTGCCCAGTTTTTGGTCGTTCCGCTCGAGCGGGTCTTCCTGCGCTCGAGCGGGGTTTACACCCTTCCAGCATTTTGTGTCCCTGTAAAACTTCTGTAGGTGTGATTTCTACGTTCGAGCGGGTTTTCCTACGCTCAAGCGGGTCACGCTCGAGCGGGATTGTTGGCGCTCGAGCGGGTAGTACTTTTTGGGTGAAAGTTCTGGGATGGGATAATCCACGCTCAAGCGGACTGGTTTTTCGCGCTCGAGCGGATGTGTTTCACTCTTGTGTCTTGGCGCTCGAGCGGGCCTTATTGCGCTCGAACGGACCCAGCTTTTTGTTCTTGACGCTCGAGCGTTGTGTTTTCCGCTCGAGCGGACCTGTCGTATAACAGAGGGCAACTGGGCATGTTTGAATCACTTTTTACAATTCCTCTCTCTCTCTCTCTTACTTTTCAAAAAAGCCATTTTGAGAGCTCCTCTCTCTAGAAACTCCCTTCTCCCTAGGTATTGATCTAGTAGGAGTTGTTTCCTTACCTTTGGCCTTTACAAAAAAGTTGTTGATCGTCGAGGGCTATCTTTTGATCCAAGAATCTCGGGATTTGGAGCATTTCCGTTTTCTTCATCTTCTTCATTGGGTGTCAACTCTTGAGGTAGGGATTCCTACTCACTCTTATGGTCTTTGACATAGATTTTTGGTTGTTTTGATAAAATGTTGAAGTTGGGTAATTTTGGGACTTAGGGTTTCAAAATGTTAAAAGGGAGTTTTGTTATTTTGATTCTAAAAATGTGTATTTTGGGTTTCAAAATAATGATGTTGTGGTTGGTTGTTGATATTTAGACTGTTGGGTCAATATTGGGAAATGGAGTAGAAAACCCTAACTTGCTGTATAAATTAATTGGTATAATTAATTTAGAAAAGTTGTGGATTTATGGAATTGAGTTGGAAATAATGAAATTGGCTCATTATATTGTAAAACGGTGGAGTTGGATTTATTAATCGCTCACTTTTGAAAACATTGATATTTTATCTGTTGGAGCGTTTATTATCTGTTTAGAAATAATTGCTTTGGGCTACCGGTGGAAGGTAGTCTTGATTGTTGTAGACAATGCATGATGATTAGACAAACTAAAACTAATCGATTGAGTATGCTATCTAATATAGCGACTGGAATAATACATTAAGTTTATGTATTGATTGATTGTATATGATTATGTTTATATACATGTGTTGTGTGGGAGGAGATAGGGGATGTACTCCACGGTTTAGGGGAAGATAGGGGATGGACTTCTAAACCGGATTTTTGTGTGACATTGATACAGCACTACAATGTATATCAAGTGTTGATTATGGAAGTGTTCAAATTGATTTGATATAGCACTAAAATGTATATCGTTATCAATTGTGAAGTGTAGAAGTAATTCTATGTTATATTGATACAGCACCGAAATGTGTATCTTTCGTAAAGTGTGGAAATGGTTTATGTGTTATCGATACAACATTACAATGTGTATCCGTCATGAATTTCGAAAGTGTTTTAAAGATGAGTCTAAATCTCATGTTAGTTGTTGGCCAGGTTCTGAGCCATTGTTGTGAATTGTGAACATGATAAGAAATGGAAAATGAAAGGAAACATGGACATAGTGATCATGTAATGGAAATGGATTATGAATTGATTTATGGGAATTAAACATTTATCAATTGCTAATGTCTTAGTTATTGCTCATACTGTGTTTAGCATATCTCTACTGGGCGTTGGCTCACCTTATATGAGACATTATTTTCAGGTACAGGTAGCATGCCATCTCCAAGGACATAGCTTGGATGATGATGAGAGTTGAAGACTCTTTTGTTTAATTGATTGTATTACATGTTTATCAAGCCAAGGGCTTATTTTGTATAGAGTTAGTACTCTTCTTTTGTGTAACCGAGTGTTAACTTGGAAAGCTATAAGCCCGTAGGGCATTTGCTTTTGTTGTTAACATGTAATACTGTTGTAAGAACTACTCTGATGAATAGAAAGGGTTGATTTCTCTTATATCAATGCATGTCTAAAGTGATGGGTTTTATGTATTATCTTGAGGGCGTTACAGTTTTACCATTTCATGAGTGTAATGTAGTGATGGATAGTATTACTTCATTTGTTTGTTTGGCTGAGTGCTATTTTTTTGTAAGGAGTAGTGTCATCTCTTTTATTGTAAGCCTCAGGGCATTTCTTTTTGTTTGTATAAAAATATCACTGTTGTATAACGAGAGGGAACATGTATATTTAATTATTCATCATTTCATCAACGGATGAATTGTCATTTGTAAATGAACTTTATTAATGAATATTGATAATGTTATCCGAGTAATAAAATTTGGGGCGTGACAGTTTAATAGTTCATCTTATACTACAAATTTAGTGAATCCATTATTGCATATTATTTGCATACTATTAGTGTAAGAATGCATTAATATCAATATGTAATATATTTTTATACATCAAGAGTTGTTGAGTCTCGTTTCCTGTGCTACGAATATCTTGCATAATGAAAAATATAAAATTAGTCATTAGTATGTTTTCATTTATGTAGAAAATGTAGAATAGTTTTTTTAAGAAAATGGAATGATATTATAACTTAATATTTTGATCGATATAGGAATTTCATAATTATTCTCACGATATTTATAGATCCATGCTTATAAGTTTTTGCAAGGTTACTTTCATGAAACTGTCAAGTTACATAATTTATTATGGTATCTGTAAGTAATCAGCATATAAAATTGATCAAAACTTTTTATTTGATGTACTTACTTTCTATATCATCGAGTTGCTGTGATAATGTTTGGGGCATCATTTGATTTTTTCCCTGTAATTTGACTAAAATGTGTGCATGATGTACATTATTTTTCTTGAATTTCACAATAGATAGGACAATTCATGTTTTAGTTTGTCTAACTTTGTTTGGAGAGCATGTTGCAATAGATCTTCTGTAATTTTTGTTTTACTATATTCTTGTTTTTCTTCTTGCTCACCATTATAACTCTGTAATAAAAATATTTTGATGAGTAAGAGTTTGAGGCGATATCATATTGTTATGAATTTCAAAATCCATTTTTTCTCAATAATGTGATTTTTTCTGTGAGGGAAAAAAATTAAAGTATAATTATTGTTGTGATGGAAGTGTTTTGCAAAGTCTTAGTTTGTTATTGAAAGTGTTTGTTGTGGACACTTGTTTGTATGACATGTATGTATATATGTATTGAACATAAGTTGATAGGAGAATAATACAGAATTTCGTAATTTTTTCCTAACAAATATAATTATATTACTAAAGCAAAACATGTTAGAAAATTAAAGTATTTGGTAGTAATATAGCATTACAGATTGACAATATGTATGAATACAGTAACATATATAAATTTACATTTATATATGTAGACATTGACATATATAGGACATCACAAAAATAATATGTAAAATCATTTGTAACAATATAATATAGGTAACAATGAGAAGTTAATTATTCATAATTAAATAGTTGGTCATAATGTAGATGTTTAGTGTTATATTTTGTGTGTATGCACTATTTTTAATTAGATTATTAAATTCGCAAAAAAATGGATTTTTTTTTTTATTGATAAATCCCATTTAGAGGTGTTCTAACCCAATAAGTCCACCAAGAAAAATTATAACCTAATTAGTCCCATGTATTTATACTTTTATTTCATGAGATCCTTTTTTCCTTATTTATATTGTTTGTTGGACTATTATACCTTATATCTATTGTTGGTATGTATTACATAGAAAAAGGATATGCACATTTCATTTTTGTTGCTACCTCCATTTTGATAATTACCATTACTCACGTTTTTTTTTTTTTGGGATCAGTTTCATTCACATTTGTGATATTGTTTCATTGTGCTAGGGTTTCGAAACTCTCTATTTGGTATGGTTTAGAAACTCTAGTTTACACATGGTGGTGAAATAATATTATGTTCCTCCATTGTTGCGGTGAAACTTTGTGTTCCTCCATCGTCACTTTGTGTTTGAAGTTATGTGTTCGTCCAATGTTACTCTGTGTTTGAAACTTTATGTTTCTCCATTGTTGTAAGTCGAAACTCTATTTATGTCCAGTCAATTTATTGTCACAAACATATTCTTTAAAGGTGGGTTTGGTTTGATTTGGATTGGTGGAATGGTGAAATTGCATAAATTGTTAATGATAATGATAATTTAAAAATGATGATGAAGATGAGGATGTGAGTGATATTTTTTAATTTTTAGAGTGATTGAATTCTTTTATTTTTTATTTTTGGATTTCTAATTCTATTACTGTCATTGTTTCCATTTTTTTGTCAATCAGTGTGAATGTTCACATTGTTTGAAAATCTGAGAAATAAGTGTTGAAATATAGCTATGGACATAATTATATATTTTGCAAGATATGAATGTTCACACATTACTGGTTATTTGTTACTATACTTGTTGTCTGAACAATCATTTTTTGTTATCATTAAACAATTAAAATAGTTTTTTTTTTCCTTTCAGTTTTGTTTCATCTTGCAGTGTGAGTGTTCACATTGGTATGTTTTTCTAAGGTTAGTTATGTATTAATTGTAAATTGTGAACATTCACATTGTATCTTGGTATGAGTTTTTTTTTTTTTTTTTGAAGTTTTTTTCAAAAGTTAGTTGTATTTTGTTTTTTTTTTTTTTTTTGTTTGTATTACACTTGTTGGTTGAACAATTATTTTGTTACCAATGAACAATTGAAATAGTCGATTTTTACTTTTTTCAATTTTATTTTATATTTTCACATTGCAGTGTGAATGTTCACATTGATATGAGTTTATTTTTAAAAAAACTAGTTGTATATTAATTGTGAATTGTGAATATTCACGTTGTATTTTGGTATAAGTTTTATTTTTTCGAAAGTTAATTGTATGTTTATTGTTTTTGTTACTATGCTTGTTAGTTGAACAATCATTTTTGTTACCATTGAACAATTAAAATAGTCGATTTTCACTTTTTTCAATTTTGTTTTATATTTTCACGTTGCAGTGTAAATGTTTACATTGGTATGAGTTATTTTTTTAAGGCTAGTTGTATGATAATTATAAATTGTGAACATTCACATTGTATTTTGGTATGAAATTTATTTGTTCGAAGGTTAGTTGTATGTTTGTTATTTATTATGAACATTCACATTGTATTTTAGTATGCGTTTTATTTTTTTTAAAGTTAGTTGTATGTTTGTTGTTTACTGTGAATATTCACATTATATTTTGATTTTCATTCAGACTTTTTGTTGAGTTATTTTTAAAATTTTCAAATTATAAAAAGGTCCAAAGTTCATAATTTGAGATTTTCTTCATGGAATGTGACAGAGATTTTCTCCTTAGAATAAAGGAGAGATTTTCTTCATGGAATAAGGGAAAGATTTTCTCTTTAAAATGAGGGAGAGATTTTCTTCATAAAATGAGGGACTATTGTTATGTATTAGTTTCAAAATAGAAACATATGCAAAAAATTAGAAATGATGATTTTGTTATATTACATTAATAATAATGCTACGGTTACTTACAACCCTACTAACAACTCTACAGAAAGCTCACATGGCATGACATATCACTTTTTTGGACCACTGTCATAAACAAATCATTATAGAAAAAAGAATTGAAAAAAAAAAGAAAAAAAAGAAGGAAATAAGAATCTGCAGAGTTGTCCAAAAATAGCGGGATCTTCGACTTCCTCTCTCTCACGTTGCTTTGCTGAATCAAAGTATTAGTTTGTCTCTCTCTTTACAAGTTCTCTCTCTTCGTGGATTTGACTAGGTCTCTTTCACATCTCCGATAATCGACTGAATCAATGATAAACTAAACCCAAGAGAAGAATCGAACGAAGACTCTTTCCGTGGCCTCTCTCTTGCCTACGAATTTTAGTAAATTATTCATTGTTGCTTTCTGTTTTATTTAAATTATGAAGGCTATTAGTGCCAAATTTTTGTTCGACTAGATGTATCAGTATGGCTGGTCTTCTTGTTTATTATTTTTGTCATGATGGTTTCAATTCAAAGTGTATGTAGGTAGGGCCAGCCCAGAGATTCAGGGGGCCTAAGGCGAATTTCGAAAATGGGGGCCCCTCTTACATTGAAAAAAAAATTCATAGATAAAACGATAAGTTACAACTTTTTTATTTGTTTGTAATCACAAAAAAATTTACTTGCACATATAATCATTAAATTATAAACAAAACAATTTAATGAAACAAAATTAGGGCCAAAAAATTAGGAAAAAATTATTCAATAAAACTGATAAAGACTTAGGTAAAAAAATTAGGGCAAAATTATTTATTCCACTAAAATTTAATAGATAAAGAAGGTAAAAAAAAAAAAAAATTAGGGCCCATATATTGTATGAATTGTTCTTCTTGAGCCCAAACACTTTTTTTTTTAATATATATTTTCATTTTAATAAATATGGGCCAAACTACACTTATAAATAAATATGGGCTAAACCATACATGGACCCAATAAAATATTTTGGGGCCCTTTAAATTGATCCTAAAATCAAAAAGAAAAAAAAAACATTGGACCTAAAACATTTTGCTAAATTTGGGGGCCCTATTTTTGGGTCAAAATTTTGGGGCCTAAGGCACAGGCCTTACTGGCCTTAAGCTAGGGCTGGCCCTGTATGTAAGGGTGACATCCATAAAATATATATACGAGATGCCCATATGCTTTTTAATTGGGATTGGGCATGATTCTTAGCATACATAATTTGTAAACAAGTTTAAAATATAGGTAATACTATATATATATCCCTCAAAAAGAGTATATCATATGTAAATTATGATCAAATAACTTTCTGTCATAATTTAGTGGATCAAAACCAAACACTTTTAAAACATAATTAAAGACCTCTCATAACTCAATTATAACCAACACCACTAGGGGCGGAATGAGGGATTTTGTTCGGGAGTATATACATAAAAAATATATTAAATTAGTTTTGATACATTACTAATTGAATATAATTTCTTATACAAGTTTTGCTAAAGAAGTATTTCACGAGAAAACTAAATAAATCTTTTTTTTTTTTTTTAGTTTTGAACTACTAGATTTCAGTATATAATCGGTTAAAACACTATTTTAAGCGATTTAATTGATTGATATAATCTAATAAATAAAAATTGAAAAATGCTTAAGATCCCTGAAAAATACTTAAATTTACACTCAATGCCTTTGAAAGTTACATATTAGTTTATTTGTTTAGAAATAAATCAATTAAGATCTAACCCTACCATGTCGTTGTGAATAAATTTAACTGTAAAGTTTTAGGCTCTCTAAGATCAATCTATTATACATTTTACAAATAATAATAATAATAATAGTAATAATAATAATAATAAATTGTTAAAAATCGGTGGAGGCCGAGGCCCCTTCCGGCCCCTACATTGTTCTGCCCTTAACACCACAATGTGTCATAAACCAAAGGTCATAACTAAACACCACTTGAGGCATAACCAAACATAACAAAACCATCTTTACCCTTCAAATCTATAAAACTCTTAACTAATACGAATTTGAAAAAAGACAATAGAATGCAAATAGTACAAAGAATGGCTTTTATAGATTTATTTATAAATTAAATAAAGAGTATGTATATTTCCATATTCTAATTAACAGTTACATGTAACACCCTCAAAATATTATATAAATCAATCATTCACTAGATCTATAAACATGATAGAAAAATTATATTTTCATTCATCAGAGTCGGTATTACAAAAGATGTTATATGCATTACACTTTTATACAAATTCATCTCGAGACTATAGCATGTAACCCTAATTGCTAACAATAAAATAAGTGCCCTACGGGCTTACATCTTTCCAAGTTATCACTTGGTTATAACAAAAGAAGAGGTCTAGCTCTATACATATAAAGCCCTTAGCTTGAATTTACACTAGCACAAAGCAAAAATAACAAAACGGAGCCTTCAGCCCCTAAACCTCCGAAGCTAAGTCCTTGGAGGCGGCATGTCCCCTGTACCTAAAAATGGTTTCCCAAGTAGGGTGAGCCAGAGCCCAATAGAGATATGCTAAACAATAGATGAGAATTAACTAAAATATCAGCATCAGATAAATGTTTAATACTTGTAAACCAACTTACACCCTTTCCATGACCAATCAATTTTGACATCAATATTTCGGTCCTTTTTCATTCATTTGTCCAAATCAATTCATTGACATAGTTCGTTGTTAACTAAACAATTCAAAACGAGACTACAACTCATTTATTAACACTTCAATAACAAACATCATTCAAACACTTCCATTTTTTCTTGCCATTTTACGGAATCACATTTGAGGGAACTGGCACCCAAATATATATAAGATTTCGACCCTTTCACCCTAGACACTCCGGCCAACTTAATTATCAATGGAGTCCATCCCCTATCTCCTCTCAAACAATGGAATACATCCCTTATCTCTTCCCAAACAATTATACATATACAATGTATTTAAAAACGTGTCATATACAATGACTACCAAATTCACACATTCAACAATTTAATCAACCGTCATATTCAATGACATAGTTCATATGGCTAGTTTCAATTTACCCAGTCCTCATGCAGTTTTTACAACAATCATAGCTATCCTCCACCGATAGCCCAAAATAGATATTTTCTAAACAGATAAACAAATCTATCAAACAAATAAATTGCCAAATTTTCCATAGGTGAATGATTTAACAAATCCAACTACACCATTCAATTACACGCCCTTCCAATTTCATATTCCCGCATCAATTTCATTATTTATACAAAATAATTTATTTAATTCAAATTAGGGCAATTTTCCCCCTTTGCCAAATATCACACCCAAGACCAAATTTCACCAATTATACCCAAGCAATATCATAGTCAAGACCTCTCATACACATATGGTACCAAATATGGAAAACCCCTCTTTCAAATCTCAAGCCCAAAACCCTAGTTTCACCCACAACCCCCAAACTCCACCATTTATACAAAATAACAAATATCCAGGTTAAAACTCATATTAAAGAGTAGAATATCCCTCCCTCAAATGGAGAAGCTCAAGAGAAAGAAGGAGAAACTTGAAGATACTGAAAAACTCAACTTTTCTTGGATGAAATGGAAGCCCACGAGTTGCTCTATCTTTTTCTCAAAGGGAGTAGAGTAATGGCACTAGGATCAAAGAGTATTTGTAGAGAGAGAGAGAGAGTTTTAGAGAGAGGAGCTGCCGGATTAGGGTTTTGGGATGAAAAGAAATCAAAAAGTGATGCAGAAAAGCTCTGTTGTGAACTGATATACGCAGTCCTCGCTCGAGCGAATGAGTCGTCGCTCGTGTGACCAAACACAACAGTGACCTCGCTCGAGCGCAAGAAGTGTCGCTCGAGCGTAGAATGCAAAGCTTCAGGTCTTCCATAGACGCAGACGCATGCTCGAGCGCAAGAAGTCTCGCTCGAGCATAGGAACAACTAACACCAAGCTCGCTCGAGCGCAAGAAGTCTCGCTCGAGCGAAGAACTTCCTCCTCCCCAGAAAAGTTGCGCCTTGAAGGAAACCTAAGAACTCTCAATTCTCGCTCGAGCGCAAGAATCCACGCTCGAGCAAAGAAGCAGGTTACACAAGGCTCGTTCGAGCGTAAGAAGCCTCGCTTGAGCGAAGAAGCCAAAATCTGGGCAACAACATTCTAGACCAACTGACAACCAACCTATTGCAAACTCACCCAACAAGTCCCAAAACTTAATTTCAAAGAATTAAAGGAAGGAAACAGGACATAGACAACAACATATAATCACAGAATTCGAGTCTGGAACATGACAAAGGTCGGGGTAAAACCGGGATCGCTATATACATGTATGAATATGTTATTTTTTAATTGAAGAAGAATGGTTTAACAAAGTAGACTTTCTAATTTATGTTGTTTTTGTTTTGTTCATTGACTATTCTGCATATTATAATGCAGACACATGGAGGAAATATCAAGTGGTTCTGAAAGTGTTGGCGTAAATGAAGGTCATAATGAGATTGAAATAGAGAAGGCAAAAAGTGTAGAAGATCCTAAAGTAGGAATGTTGTTTGATTCCATTGATGACCTTGTTCAATTCTACCAAAGGTATGCGAAGGAAAAAAGGTTTTGGCATGTGTATAAGAAGCTCTAGAAAAGTAGGAGGTGAGGTATGTGACAGTTGCTTGTAATCATAGTGAAAAGCCAAAGATCAAATCAAGCAAACTCCATCAATTGTATCCACAATCAAAAATGGATTGCAAAGCTAAGATTTGTGCAAATCTATTAGGTGACGGAAAGTGGATTTTGAAATCTATGGTTCTTAACCATAATCATGGGGTGAGTCCAGGAAAAGCTCAATTTTATAGATGCCACAGGGTTCTCAATTCAGTTGTGAAAATAAGGCTTGAATTACATGCTAAAGCCAGTATTAGAATGAACAAGAGTTTTAATTCATTAGTGGTTCAAGCAAGAGGGCATTAGAAATTGACATATTTAGAGAAAGATAGTAGGAATCATATGGATAGGGTCAGACGCATAGAGCTTGGAGAAGGAGATGCTACATCAATGCATAATTACTTTTTGAAAATGCAAGCTAACAATTCTGAATTCTTTCACATGATGGATTTAGATAAAGAAGACTGATTAAGGAATGTATTTTGGGCAGATGCAAGGCATAGAGCTGCATTTAAAGAGTTTGGTGATATAGTTACCTTTGACAAACGTACTTAGTTAACAAATATGCAATGCTATTCGTTCCTTTTGTAGGAGTGAACCATCATGGCCAATAAACATTACTTGGGTGTGGATTGATCTCAGGTGAAGACACATAGACCTTTACATGGCTATTTCAGTCATGGCTCACATGCATGTCTGGATTTCCTCCTTCTGCAATCATTATAGATCAAGATCAAGCAATGAAAAATGCTATAGAGGTTGTTTTTCCTAATGCACAACATCGGTGGTGTTTGTGGCATATCATGAAAAAGCTACCTGAGAAATTGAGAGGTTACAATCAATATGACAGAATCAAGTTTTCAATGAAAAATGCGGTTTATGATTTCTTAACTATAGAAGAATTTAAAGAAAGTTGAGGCAAATTCATTGAGAAGTATAAACTTCAAAGCAGTAAATGGTTATTTAGCTTGTATGATGAAAGGCATTGTTGGGTGCCTGCATTTGTGAAAGATACTTTTTTGGCACGAATGTCAACCACACAATGTAGTGAAAGCATGCATGCATTTTTTGATGGGTATGTGAATTCCAAGACCACATTGAAACAGTTTGTAGAACAATATGAAAATGCTTTGGCAAAAAAGTTTGAAAATGAGAACAATGAATAATTTAATTCTTTTAACTCTTGCATCCCATGTATGGTTGGTTATGAAATGGAGAAGCAATTTCAAAGTGCGTATACAACGGCAAAATTTAAAGAGTTCCAGCGGGAGCTAATGGGGAAGATTTCTTGTGATTTATCTTCATATAAGAAAGATGCTTACATTTCAAAATACGAAGTGGCTGAAGATATATTATTTGGAGAAAGTCGTCGTCGTATATCTTTTAATGTGTGCTTTGATGAAGATACCAACGAGGTTTATTATAATTGTCAGTTATTTGAATATAGGGGAATATTGTGTAGACATCAAATTGTGGTGTTCATTCATAGAAGGTTGATCGAATACCGATAAGTACATTTTGAAAATATGGTCCAAAAATATTAAAAGAAGCCATACAAAAGTGCGAATAGTTATGACAACTGGGCTCTCAAACCTGAAGCACGCCGCTTTGATAAAATGTGTAATGTCTTCTACGAGGTTGTGGATTTGGCTGCAATGTCTGAAGATTGGAGTGAGAAGTTCATAGAAATAATATGTGAGTTTCGCATATGTATAAAGCAAGATAATTGCCGAAGCGATAAACAAATTTTTGTACATACTCAAAATGGTTCTACGTCATGTGAAGATAGCATTGGAATTTCAAAAGAGAGCACAAACATACTTGATTCCTTGGTAGCTCATTCAAAAGGGCACCCACCATTTAAAAGGAAGCAATCTATGGTTTAAAAAGTTACTAAGAAAAAAAAAAAGAAGGGAAAAAGAAGACTCATAGCCAAACTTGCGAGGAAAATGTGCACAAACATATTGTGAGAAATCCGGAGAAGATTGTGGTGTTGATGAATTTTATTGATTACTTATAATGGTTATACTATTGCTCATAATAATTGCTAACTTGATTACTTTACATTTGTGCAGGAGCTGCAGGACGATGGGAATATGCATGGTGCAAGAGTTGTTGAACTTGTGACAGAGGAAAATATTCACTTAAATGTAAGTAAAACAAATTTAGTGAAAATGTTTGTATCATAAATTGTTGATAGTAACTTTAAAATATGACTTTAACCATAGAGAAGAGTGAGATATGGCTTTAAATTTTGGGTTGTAGAATTTTGAAATGTAACAGTCACTACATATCAAACAAGAAAGTTATGACTATAACAAGGGATTGGGCATGTGGTCAAACATGACTAGTCATCCAAGTATCATTGGGATGAGTCTATATTTCGGTCAGCCAAATCTACTACAAGAAGGAAGTTCGTCATTTCAAGCAAGTATGTTCAGACAAAGGGTTGGCATGTATTCATTCGAGGTATGCACTAATTTAATTCTATTAGTAAATCATAGCTTAGTTTAGTGTATTCTTTAATAAGAGTAACAATTTTTATTTTATTGTATTGATTATTAGGGTCATCATCACCTATCTCCATCTTGGAGGGCCGACTTATAGATGGGAGGGGTTATGCATCCCAGCAATTTCATTGGAATGTTGACAATGAATGATATGGCACAAGCTAAAACTCCAACATTGCACAAAGATGACAGAAGTGAAGAGCATTGACATCACAGTTGTATTTTTTTAATTTCATTACACATTGTAACTACTATTTGAACTCGAGTGATACTGTTGAATCTCTATTTGAAGTTAATGATGATTGTTTGTTTTGTTTTGTTTGATATATGTTTAACCATTTTGACAGCATTTCAATACCATTTCGGCAACATGTGAACAAAAAATTGTCAAACCATAACTACCACCATAGCACAGTTCATTAATAACTTCAACATTACACAAAGATGGTACAAGTGAAAAGCATTTATATCCATAGTTGTATTTTTGAACTTGGATTACAAATTGTAACTAATATTTAAACTTTTCCCTTTTTTTTATTTTTATTTTCAGGCAAAGAAGAAATATATTAATAGAAAGAGAAGAAAATACCACAAAACAAAAGAAAAACACAAGGTAATGAAGATGCATCAGTGCAACCCCAAGGAAAAAACTAGAAAGAAGAGCAGGGGAGTTGGAGAAGATTCAAAATCACCCCACAAGAAAGAAAGAAAAAAACAATATAACAACAAACTTAGTCCAAGGAAAACAGACCCATCTCCCCCAAGACATTACTACTATTTAAACTTAAGTAATGTTTGATCTCTATTTGAAGTTTATTGTGTTTTGTGTTGTTTTATTTTTGTTTGATCTATGTTATTTGATCTATTCTGATAATATTTTGACAGCATTTCGATATTTTTTTGTGAACAATAAACAATATAATCACAACCACCATAGTGCATTTCATTTATTAAAAACCACAACACACAACAAAACCATTTTAGCCATTAAGCACAATATTTATTACAATATGAAGCATTCATTACAATCCCATAGTTGTTTCATTGCAATATAAAAAGGGAAAATAATTTCATTATAAAATATACAAAAAATATGCAGCCTTCATCTCACAAACAAAAGTAGCTACTTCATTGAGAGTACAAACAAAAAATTTACACCATTCTGCAAAAAAGAGCACAAAAAAAAGTATTCCTTCATCTCGAAAGCAAAATCCAGCCTCCCTTAGTTTGTCTTCTCCAAATCTAATCACTTCTCTCACATGAAAATAGGATTTTATCGTTGATAGCTGACATCAAACTAGTCACCACCTTCACTCACACAACCTGTAAAAATAATGCAACTAGATAAAAGCAATATCCAAATTTGCATTCCTAAAAGAGGGAGATAAATAAAAAAATAAAAAGATAAAAAAACAAAAAAGCTTTGCTATGAACAATCTTAGAGCTTGCACTGTATCAAAATAGCAAATTTGGAGCTTTCCTTGAACAATCTTGCATTTTTTTTATTTTTCTTTTTTAATATAGTTTGGATTGGCAAAAGATAAAATTTTATTCAAGAAAAATAATAAATGATAACATGTAAAAAGTTTGACTATGGAAATGGAAACAAACTACCACATAACAAATGTTAACAACAAAGCTTCCAAGTAATAAGCAAAACAAAGCCTAAGACATGGTAAAATTCATCTAAAAAGAAGAATAAAAAAAGAATTCATAACCACAAGCTCCCACCAAAATAATACTCCTTTACTAAACATAAGAACATTTCCTATCCATCCAAAACTTAATCAGCAGTAAACACATTGATTTAATTGTGTGCTCATGTCTATGCTGGTAAGCTCATGTTCTTGAACAAACCATTTGAACTACTCAACAAATAACACAGTAGACAAAGAGAAACTTTTGTTACTAGTATTCTTCATGCCTTTTAACTTCATTTCATCAATACTAAAAGATAACCCTTGAATGTTGCAATTGAGTCTCAACAAAAATATAGGGAATTCAAATCAGACAATACCAAAATGAATCAAAAATTTTAGTTGGATGAAGTATGGATTTCAACAAAATTTGAAATCTTAGCCAAAACCCAAATCAAACGAAATTTTAGTTGGATTTCAAATCAGAAAATTTTGAAGTCAAATATTTGACTATTTTTAGTAATATAATGAATTAAATTTCTAAACTCCCAAATCAAAAATTTGAAATTCAACTCCAAAAATTATTCAGGCCTCGTTTGGGAACAGACTTTTTTAGTAACTTTTTGACTTTTTAGTTAAAATATGATGTAAAAAAAACTAGTATATTTGGGATGACTTTTTAATTTTTTACGAAAGATGTGTAAAAAGTAGAGAGAAAATGGAATCTTTGAATTTTGGGTATAAGTGGTTGGATTTTTGATTTTGTTAGTGACTTTTTGACTTTTTGGTTAAAAAGTGATGTTGCCAAACGAGACCTCAATCAAAACAAGAAATCCCTAAAATTGTTAAATTACCTTTTTTAAAAAAAATTTCCTTCCTCTACTTTTTGTCGGATATCAGTCGATTTCACTGGAATATCGGCGTTGATCATCAATTGTGAGAGAGAAGAGTGAAAGATTGTGTGTTGGCTGGATCGTATAGTTCAAGCGAGAAAGAGGCATGTAAAGGAGAAAAGTTGAAGAACTTTGGCAATGGATTCCTTGTGGATTCGTATTTCCTTTCTTTTCTTTTCTTTTCTTTTTTCTTTTTTTAAATTCTTTTTTCTATAATGATTTGTTTATGACAGTGGGGCCCAGAAAAGTGATATGTCATGCCATGTAAGTTTTCTGTAGAGTTGTTAGTAAGGTTGTAAGTAACCGTAGCATTATTGTTACATTAAATAGGACTTAATGGAATACTAAAAAAGAATATGAATTAGATGGAATAAAACATTTAGAAAGAGGATTTATCAAAAAATGACCCCATAAAAATTAAAAGGAATTTGTGAATAATTTGTGTAAAATTAGAGATTAGTAAAGAACGATTTAAAAAAAGAGAAGTATATAGTGTTTGGTTTGGTTTGTTTTTTCAAACTTTTGTTTTGAATTTTTTGATTTACATGTTTTTGGTCTTTGACACTGTTTTTTTTAATAACCATTTTATTTTCTTTTTAGATTCACTTAATTTAATATTTTATTTTATTTTTAATTTACTTTTAGATTTAGATTCACTTAATCAAAATACACTTAGAAAATAATTTGTGTGTATTCTTTTTGAAAAAAATTATTAATATTAAATAATAATAATAATAACAAAAAATCAATACATGTTTTAATTTATAATTTTTTACCAATATTTTACTTTTTAATTTTATTTAGATTAGTAGATATTAGATTTTCATGTAAAAGTATAATTTAAATATAAAATATGAAGAAATTTCAGTATCTTTAATCACTAAAATTGAGAAAATATGAAAAATCAAAAATTGAAAAATAGATTTAAAAAATAAAACCAATGAAAGTAGTTTTAGTTTAGAATTTTGACATCATACATTGGTTATTAAAATAACGTGTAAAATATTACAGTTCATAAAATATAATTTAAACAAAAAAAAAGTGTATGAAGATAATTTGTGAAATTTTGAGATGCAACACAAATCTCTGTCTTAAAAATGCATGTGCTTTCCTCTATCTAGATTTAAACGAATGCATACAACTTTAAGAATCAACCAAAATTATTCACAGTGATTTGATCCATGATGGACAATTGTGTATATCATTGTAGAAGTAGACACATGACAATTGTAAATATTGAGGTGTTTTGGGAAGTTGGTGAAAAACTGGCTTTTGGCTTTTTACCAAGTTTTTTAGCTTTTTTGGAAAGTGATTTGGGAAGTTGGTAAAAAGTTGACTTTTGGCTTCAACTTTTTGGGTTAATATTTGTTTATAGTGTCAAATCACAGTAAAATGACCAAAATACCATTGCCCAACTTTGTAATTTTACTTTTTTACCCATGTGTGTGTTTTAACAATTTTTTGGGAATGTAATATTAAAATTTTTCAATGTTACGTAGTTCAAATTATAAAAATATTTAAAAATTCAATGTTGCACTACACATCACATGAAAATTACAAAAATTATTAAAAATTCAATGTTGCACTACAGCCCAAGTTGACACCGATGTCGCACCAGTTCATTCTGAATTGATTTCCTCACTTCGTTCATATGTACGTCATCATCGCCCTCTGGTTCACCATCATCGTCATCACAAACACCCCCAACATTTGGCATGTCGTTGAAAGTAAAATTCTCTGCAGTCGCAACCCTATTGAACCCTTTATCGTCGTTGGAGTTTTGACGTATAAAATTATGTAGTGCCATTGAAGCCCTGACCAATGGCAACTGCACTTTCCTAAAATCATATCGAGACATGTTATGTAGGAATCCCCATCGCGCTTTCCATACTCTGAACATACATTCGATTGCACTTCGTAAGGAGGAGTGCACTGTGTTGAAATTTTCGTTTGCATTTCTTGGTCGTCCAGTGGCGCGAAACTCTTCCTGGTGGTAGCGACATCCCTTAAACGGCGCCAAAAAGCCTTTTTGGTTCTTGTACCCCGCATTAACAAGGTAATATTTTCCTAGTTGTAATTTGATAATTTTACATTAGTAACATCATTACAAATATCAAATGCACACAACTAATACAAAAATTGACCAGCCCTTATTCAGCTAACCTTCCTCTAGGTTGGGGAATTGTTTAGCCGGGTCCTGTGTTACTTCGTTAAAAACTCTGCCATCGTGCATATTACCCTCCCATCCGCAAGATATAAAAGTAAAACACAAGTTGAATTCACACACTGTGAGTATGTTTTGAGTGTGCCGTCCTTTACGGCCAAAATATGACGCTACTTCCCGCGGCGGAAGATGTGCCTCCACGTGTGTGCCATCAAGAGCGCCAATATAGTCTTGCACAAGCACACAAAGCAATTGCGTAAATATAAAGGAGAAATGCTTTAACCCAAAAATTGTTCACCATTGTTTTCTAAATGTGGTTACTATTCATGAAATGTTTGAAAAATGATTTACACTCATTCTGAATGGAAAATATTTTCATCGGGACTGCGGATGTCTGCTGTGTTGTGACCTTGTCGGTCGACAGTGTGCAATTGTGAACAACTTCATCGTTTTAAGAACTCATATTACATGACGCCATATTGTTCCCCCCGAGTGTTGGAAACGGTCTTCAATATCCCAACTTGGGAAGCCCCGCAACACGAATATGAACATGCTGACACTCTCAACTACGTCCACACCATGGGGACGCTGTAGTAGTGGGAGGCTGAAATCCTCAACTAATGTCTTACACAACAATAATAACACATCCTGTGACATCCAAAAATTTCGCTAAAATGCTTTATTCTGACCTTGAAGCATCTTCTCCATCCACATGCAACCAGTTAATGATGATGTATGAAACGGAGTCCTGTCAACATACGCGTACTCATTGGCAACGCGTGCAATTTCCACCCAAATCATTGATGTCATCGATTCCATTTCTTCGATCGTCTCTCGTATCCACGCATTTATTTGGCCATTGTGTATGACTCCCGAGCTAGTACCCTCTTGCGGATCCATAGACGTTCCAAAATATAGAAGAAAAAAAAATTACAAGCTGTAGGTCACATTCGCAACATGGGTTGATCAACTCCATTATATATAGCACTTGTTTGATATCTTCAAGTACCACATATCATATTGTGGCCATGTGATTACCTAAAGATGAAATAGGTGACAATACCATGTGAATGGTAGTACATTCCCCAAGTTTGTACAATTTCTAGTCAGACTGCTTCTATATAACTGAGCAACCAAGTTTCATTTGCTTCTGATTCACGTGAGACATATCAAATAACCTAAAATATTGCATCAGACATTTTAGTTAAAATTATTAAGTAAAGAAATCTAAATAAATAAATAAATCGAACAAAAATTTGGAATTAATAATTCAAAAAGAAATATAAATAACTAAAAAACTACCACCAAAAATTACTAAAGCACAAATAAATACAGAACTGGAAAAAAAAAAAACGATGACCACGAAAATATATAAAGCAATAAATAAAGAATTGCACTGTACAAAAATTAATCAATGACCAGGAACATTTTTTTTCTAAATATAGAACTACAATTACATAAATATAAATAAGTAAATAAATAGAACGAAAAAAAACAAAACTATATAAATATATACATAAATGCAAATAACTATATACATACAACAAGGAAAAAAAAATTAATAAATTACAATGAAATATATATGCCATACATAAATCGACCACAAAATTACAACATAAATAAATAAATACGGAGATACCATTTAAGAAATAAGTAGAACCACAAACCAGTCAATAAATAAATTCATACAGAATTTTCAATAAATAGACCTTTTACGGAGCACGAAAAATAAATAATTATACCCAAAAAAAAAAAAATACCTGCAAACAAAAACAAAGTTGAACCTCTGTTTTCACTACATAGGGCCTAAACAAAAAACAAAACGTACATGATGCACTAAGCATAGATTCCATGCCCATGACAATTTTGCATAACAACCATGTGACGCAATAGTGCCATCTCGTGGCTTGTACACTCCCAGATAGCACCCAAGTCCTGAACAATGGGTGAAAACCTAACTACTGCACCCAACAATTATAAATAAATGTCCAAAGCAAAAAAAAAAGAATAGTTTCGACTGTGTACTACAGCAAAAAAAAAAAAATTTTGTTATACAAAACAATTGACGAAAACAGCCCTGAAAATAAACTACAGTCCCATGGCAGTAAATACTAGATGACAATCCAAGCACAAACGCCTAGTCTAAGTCAACAACACCATCACTCTCGAACAGCTGTGTCCCCCGTTCACGATCCCTACCAACATTGACCGATGTGCAGGCATGCTTCTCTATCAACCAGTTCACAATGTAATCCACGGGGAGGGCCATGATGATGTCCCAATTATCGGGTGAATCCATTATGCCGCATGTGAATGAGAATAACTTATTGCCGAGCTCCAATCCAGGCGTGCTCATAAGCCTTGCAAGACAGTCCCCCACAGTATTCTCACCCTTTCTAGTGACAACATATTACGTAATTTTCAGCTCCCGGCTTTGTTTGCTAACTGCTGCCATGAGGTTGTCCATGCTACTAGCAACAATACCAGGCGCTGGCCGCTTGCGACTTTTTTGCATTGGCTGATTCGTCCACGGCTGACTGTGGGGGAGGATCATCGAAGAGGGAACTATCCGCCACGTTCTCCCCGACAGTGTCATGGCCCAGTGTAGACGCCCCATTTTTGACCAACCTTAAGACTCAGACGTCGTCATTTGAGCGCTCGATGATTGTGCATGTTTGTGCTCGTTTCGAGTTTCTGGGGTTTTCAGCTGAGTGCCTTGCCTCCGGGCCTCTGAACTCTGTGTTTTGGCTTGGTTTGTAGACCAAACCTTGTTTTCCCTTCCCTGGAGACAGAAAGAGGTCTGTAGACCACTTTTCCCTTTGTAGGCTAGTTTCCAGTTTCCGGAGCCTTCGGCCGAGCGCCTTGTCTTGCTTCCTTTTTGGTTTGGTTTTGAACCAAACCTTGTTTTCCCTTCCCTGGAGGGAGAGAGAGGTCTTGTAGACCAATTTTTTGTGGTCGTAGACCACTTTTCCCTCCTGTAGACTAGTTTTTGGTTTCCGGAGCCTTCGGCCGCGCGCCTTGTCTCGGGATCACTTACCGTTCTCCTTTTGGCCTGGTTTTTGAACCATGCCTTGTTGCCTTGGTCTAGAGGGACACAGAGGTCTTGGAGACCACTTTTTGTGGTCGTAGACCACTTTTCCCTCATAGGCCACTTTTGGTGCCCGTAGACTAGTTTTCGAGGCTTCTGGCTGCGCGCCCCGACCCCCGGACTCTTGTCTTGCATCCTTTTTGGTTTGTTTTTGGCAAAACTTTGTTTTCCTTGCTTGGAGGGTGGAATGAGGGTTGGAGACCAGTTTCTCTCCCTGCAAACCACTTTTCTTCCCCGCCAGCCAGTTTCCTTCCCTAGTAGACCACTTTTGGTGGTCTACAAGTGGTTTGCAGCTGGAAAAAGTGGTCTCCCACCATGCCACTACCTTCCTCTCTCTGTGCAAACCACCTTTCCCCCATTGCCGACCAATTTTGTCCTGGCCGACTAGAAAAAGTAGCTGGCTGACCAGTGCAAGTAGCTGGCCGACCACTTCAACTGGTCGGCCGCTTTCTTGCAGTTTCCTGAAATATTTTCTTGCCAGCTGTGCCAGTTGGTGAGCACAGAAACCATCCTCCATACACGGTATGGAGGGATTACATCTAGCTTTAAGCTTGTTCAACAAGCTTGAGGCTTGTTTTTCTATAAAAGGGAGGCCCTCTCTCCCTTCTCCAGGTTCAAAAAAAGTGGCTGAGAGCTATAGATATATTCTATCTCTATAATTCCTCATTTCTCTTGTTTTGTGCTTAAAAAGTCCCTTTTCTTCTTACTTTTGCACACAAACACATAGTGAAACACCATACTCTTGGAGCTGAGGCACTTATAAGTTGGTTTTAGTGTTTTTGGATTGGTTTGAGCTCATAAAAGCTGCTGGAGTTGCAGCTTTGAAGTTGTTCTTCAAGGGTGAGTCAACTAGCCCTTTAAAGCTTTATTTTGATTAAGCTTTTGGACCTATTTGCATGCTTATTTTGGCTTGACTTTCTACTGCAAAAATTTCTATTTTCAAGTGTTCTAAATGTTTGTTTAAGGTCTTGTTGGTGTTGGGGGTGGTCTACCCCCTCATGTGCCTTGTTTGGCCTTGTTTTTGTGCTATCCTTTTAAGCTATTGGGACCACCTCTTTTTGACCTTCTCACCACTAAAACTCAGAGGAATTTCAGTGGTGGAAAGGGTGTTTTGAGGTCCCAAATGGGAGAGGGTCATCCCCTCTCCTTGTATCTTGGTTGCTAGCCTTATATGCCTCATGTTTTAGCATGTCTTGCTAGCCCATTTTGGCTCTATCTCAGCATGTTTTGGGTGTTGTTTTAGCATGCCTTAGCTCTATTTTGGCTTGGTTTGGTTACCTCATGCATGTATTCTACACTTGTAGTGCATTTCCATTCACTAGCCTAACATGCATCATGCCTTAGATCATCATTCTAGCATGCTTTTGGCTCTACTCAAAGAAGCTTTTGTTCATGTTTTACCATGCCTGAGGTCTGATTTATGTTGTTTTGGTCATGCATGCCTTGCTTTGTATAGCTATAGTGCATTCTAGCTCACTAGCCTTGAGTTTCCAAGTCACTAGCATGCATTACTTGGGCTATTTGCATAATTTGGCATCATTTAGTATGTGATTTCAGAGCATGTTTCACTACCATGTCTTCATATCTTTCACTCTTTCAATGCTTCGGAGGGTTGGTGCTTTATGCCTTAAATATGAGCTCATGTGTATGTCATCTTGCCTAGGCTTTTGGGCCACTATTTCAGTGTGTATTTGGTCCTATTTTGCCATGATACAACTCTGATTTTTGTTGGTGAAGTCATCCCATGCTTGGTTTTGGTAGATGTAGTGTAATCCTCTTATTGGCCTTGAATGCTCCATGCTTCATGCCTTCATGCTAGCTTGTTTTGGCTCTAGTCCATACATGTTTTAGCATCATTTCAATATGCTCTAGGACTGTTTGGGTTGCCTTGGCCTTATGGTTCATGTATTGCATAGTTGTAGTACAATTGGTCTTGCTAGTTTTGAGTTTTGAGCACCATAGCATGCTCATTTGTGACATGTACATGATTTGGCATCATTTCACATGTTATTTCAGAGCATATAGCATTGCCATGTTCTCATTTCTTTCACCCTTTGAGTGCCTCTAAGGGTCATGCATCGTTGCCTTGTTTATGGCCTAGCTTGTATGCATGCATGCATGCCTAGACTTTCGAGTTCCCATCTCAGCATGTTTTGGTCCTTGTTTTGACCTACTTGAGCTCTGACCATGGCTGGTTCATCCATTTGTGACATGTATTGCATGCCTCTTGTGTAGTCCTCTTCACTAGCTTTAATGCTTAAGGACCCTAGCATGCTATGCTTGCTTTGTTTGAGTGATTTGGCATCATTTTATACCTAATTTCAATGCTTATAGTGTGGCTACACTCTTACATTTGCCACTCCTTGAGCACTTTTGAGAGTTGTGCCCTTGTGCTTAATTGATAGGCCATTGCATGAACATCACCATTTTGCCTTTCATGCCATCATTTCATAGCATTTTTGCCATTGTTTTGGGCATGATTGAGGTCTGTCCATATTCGGTTTAAGTCCATATAGCATGTTGTTTGCATGTTGTTGCATTGCGTGGTGTTCACATGTTGTTTGCATTTTGTCACATTGCATTGTTGTTTGCATGCTTATGTTGCATTGCATTGTGTTTGCATGCCATTAACATTGCTAGGTTGATTATGTTGCATTAGCATTATTCGCATATCATTAGCATAGATAAGTTGATCATGTTGCATTGCACTGTGTTTGCATGCTCATGTTGCATTGCATTAAGTTTGCATGCCATTAGATTTCATAAGTGGATCATGTATGCATTGCATTGTGTTTGGATAGGGTGTTAGTCCAAACACGAGAAACGAGGAATGTTTCATACTTGAAGTGATGAAACGTGCCTCAATTCTTAGTCGCCAACCCTCTTGATCAATCATGATAGAGGTTAAGGCCCCTTACGTGTTATTTGTGCATTCACTTACATTGATTCGTGCAATCTTGGCTTCTCGGCCATCGTGCATTGCGATGCTTGATTGGTGGCCCGAGAGTCGAGAACCGCACTCCCTTGAGATCATGAAATGGTAGGGAGGGTGGTTGTGCACACATATCTTGCAAATACATTGCCATGCCCCTTCTTGTTCTCTGTTGCAGCAAACCAGAGTTGTGCAGAAATTTCTGGTCGGCAGACCAGTAAAAGTGGCTGGCCGACCACTTTTTCTGGTCTGCAGCAAAGGTAAGTAGTCGGCAGGTGGTTGGCAACACCAATAAGTGGTCGGCCATGCTTCTGGAGGTGCCCATGATGGAGTAAAAGCTATCTGGAGCTTTGTGCAGTGATCTGAAATCAATTACAAACAAAGGCAAGTTGGGGCATCGCAATGGATTTCCGAACGAGACGACTGAGCATGCATGTACTTCTCACCCTGAGGACATCTCTTTACTGCTTTACTTAGCTTCTTTGCTTAGTTAGCTATTTGGTTCTGTACTTAAGTAATTAATGCGTTTAACTATTCATTTGTGTTTGTAATAACTAGTTAGTTAACTTGTTAGTTAATTAGCTTCGTTTTGTAATAATAGGATTAGTTAATTAGCTTTGTTTGTAATAATTAGTTTAATTAGCTTAGATTAGCTAGTTAGCTTATTATTTGGACCCTCTGTCGAGAGGGCACAACTGTTGTAATAAGTGTGTGTGTGTGTGGTGCATGTCTTCCAACCCCCATTTCTTTCTCCCTTTTACTTAGCCGCTTTCGATGGTTAGTTTTAGGGCATATTTCAATTAGCATACTTATGCTTGCATGCGCGCATCCATTCATCTGTCTTGCATGCACCAGGCTTGGCGCATCATACAAACTGCATTGTATTTCAATTCCAATTTGAATACATGTATCAATTGTTGCATTTCACGTGACATCTTAGAATAGCCGAGCCTATTTTAGCTGCATTTTTGCATGTGTTGCATTAGGCATTGATAACATAGCTAGGATCATGCATTGATTACTAACTAGCTTCTGTTTTGGCTCGGAGTACTAGGTAAGCTTTTATGCTTTAGCATACTACATGAGATGTGTATGTTGCCATGTATAGCATGCTTGCCATGAGGCTATGTGCTTAACTGCTATAACTGCTTGAATGCCTGTTGTAACAAGCCCGCGGGGGACCTCGATGCTACAGTTCGGACTCCCTTTTTGTTTGTTGCGGTTCGTAATCTGAACCAAAGAGTCCAACTCTGGCAAATCGTTTTGAAGAAAAACAGATTTTTTGAAAAGTAGTGCCAAACATGGACTGCTTTGCCAGATTACAGAGTCGCCACCTAAATATTTTAAAATGGGGAATTTAGGAAACCCTGACTCGGTGCCGAAGGCCACGTGTCCGTCATCACCAAAGTGGTCTTGGCTCGGGAGCTTGGGTACGATCGGGGAAGGTCAGCTATGAGCACCCCCTTTCGCCCGGTCCGAAGACCGGCCTCTACTAACCGTGATATCCGATTTTGAAAACGTTATGTGTTCTTATCCCGGTTATTAGCCTAGAATTACTATGTTATGCGCACAGCAAACAAGTATAGACTAGATTGCCTAACTTGGAAATAAACATTGCATATCCGTTGGTTTGAAAAATACTTTGGAATTTGCTACTCGCAAGTAGGCTAAAACACGGATTTCAATGAGTTATCCCAACTCAAGCAATCCAACCTCCACCCGCAGGCATTCAAACAGTTTAACTCACATAAGCACTTAGCCGCATGGTAAGCATACTGTTATGGCAATATTCACACGCATGTGGTATGCTAAAGCGTAAAAACTTACATCGTACTCCGTGTCAAAAACAATAAACTAGTTAGCAAACATGCATGCCCTAGTTCATGTTAAATGACTAATGCAACACATACAACATGTAATTAGGATAGGCTCGGCTAACCCTAAAATGGCATATGGAATGCTACAACTATCACGTATTCAATTTGGAATTGAAAGTACGATGCAGTTTGTATGATGTACCGAGCTCGGTGCATGTTAACAAATGCATGGATGCACGCATGCATTGCATAAGGTATGCTAAAAATAAACGTGCCCTAATCTACCATCATAAGCAGGTAAATAAAAGGGAAGAAAGAAGTGGGGGTTGGAAGACATACACACCACTCACCCACACTTATTACAGATTTGCCCTCGCTCGGAGGGACCAAAAGAATATACAGATAATTAACTACGCAAGCTAATTAAAATATTACAAATTAATTAAATTAACAAATTAATTAATCTAAGGAAAAAAAACAGTAAACGCCTCGGGAGGAGAGCCAAGTGCAGCACGTGCTCGGGTCCTGCTCGGAATTACACTGCCATGCCCAGCCTGCCTCTGTTTTCCCTGATTTGCACCTCAGAAGACTGCCACAGTCTTAGGAATACTTCCTTAGGTACTGGAGATCATCACCGACTGCACAGAACTTCCACCGGCAGTGGATTGAGCTCATCGGCACTTAATTGATCCATCGGCTGCAAATTGACTGCCGGTTGGCACTAAACACTGCCGGCCGGCACAAAATACCTGCAGAACCTGCAACTCACAGCAGCAGAGGGCAAAACTTGCATGGCAATGCAATTCAAGCAATTTATGCACCAAACACATTCCTTATCATGTTTATGACTCAAAGGAGGATGTGCCTCGATTCTCGGGCCACCAATCACGCATTTCCATGCATGATGGCCCAAAGAACCAAGTATGCAACTTTCAATTTCAAATGCATGCAAACCATATAAACAAACAAGGGTGCCAAACCTCTATCATGTTTATCTCAAGAGGCCTAGCATGCACGTGAATGCAATGAAATCCTAAACATGTTGGCTAGCATGCAACATGGACAATGTAATGTAAGGATGTTAATATGCAAGCGTGCTACAAGCCAAACATGTAAACCAAACAAGGGTGGACTTAAACATGATCTAGGCAACTCAAACTAGGCCTAAAATCAGTAGCCAAAAAGCTAAGTATGAGAGCTAAACACACATGCACATACACACATGTTAAGGCACACAACTTAGGTATTAAACAAACTACTCTCAAGCACACTTGAAAGGAGATAACATGGATGATTAGCATGCATAAAAAGCTCTGAAAATCGTGCAAAATATGATGCTAAACCAACTCAAGGTAGGCCAAACAAAGCATGCAAATGGCCCAAGACTTAAAGCAAGTCAATGAGGCATTGAACTATACTTATGCAAGACAATTATGGCATGCATTAAACAACTAAAAACAGGTTTTTAGCATGTTAAAACAAAGCCAAAAGGCTACTTAGATGGCATCTAAGAGCTCAAATTCAAAGGCATGCATAAAGACCAAAACAAAGGGCATGCAACACATGCTTTCAAAGCATTAAAGAGACAACCTAGGCAAGCATACAAGCACACCAAAGGGACTGAAATGACATGCTAGATGATTCCAAACCATCAAAATGAGGTAAGCAACACATGCCACACATGCGTGCTCAAAGGCTAGCAAGCCTAAAATGCAAAGGGGCTATATAATGCATGCCAAGATCAACCCAAATGACTATGGACAGAGCTAAAACATGGCAAAATAAGCACAAAACATTCACAAATCTAAGCCTAAAGCATGCTCAAATTAGGGCTAACAACCTAAGGCATATTAAGGCAATACAAGGCATTACATGGCAGCTATGCTAAGCATGCATAAGGGACCAAAACCAACACTTATCAATGTCATATTAGGGCATAATAAACACAAAATGCAGCCAAGACATGCTCTTCAAACATTCAAGACTATGCTCCCTTAAGAGACCAAAACTTGCCCTTTTCAAGGACATCAAGGAGAGGGGGTGGCCCTCTCCTTCTTAGGACTTTAAGGCATCATCTACACCACTGAAATCCCTCAAGATTTCAGTGGTGAAGAGACCCAAACACCAAAATCCCGGAGCTTAACAAAATAGCACAAAAAAGGAGGCCTTTCAAGGCCTAAGAGGGGCCAAACTTCCCCAAAGCACAAAGTACCCTTAATAAACTATCAAGAGGGTTAAAAAACAGAACTTTTATGTGTTGATCACCAAGCACAAAAACAGTCCTAAACTAGGTAAAACAAGATGCAAGAAAGGGTAAAAATGACTAGTTTCTTACCCTTGGAGCTTTTCTTCAACAATGGTGACCTTGATGTCTCCTTAAGCCTCAAACCAGTCAAGAACACCAAGAATAAGCTCTTAGAACCTCAACTCCAAGAGGAAGGTGAAACACTAGGTGCTTGTGTGCAATAGTATGAACTAAAGCACCTAGTGTACAAAATGAGCAAGGAAAAGAGAGATAGGATAGATATAGGATTTCTAACCTAAAACCAGACCTTCTTCTCTGTGTTTCTCTCTAAAATGTCTAACTTCTTCAACCCCTTGAGCCAAGAGAAGAGAGTCTTCTCTTATAGGAATCAAAGCTTACAAGCTAAGTCATCCAAAGGCTCATCCCTCCATACACGTGTATGGAGGGGAAACAAGTGCTACAAAGCTGTCTGAAAATATCTCCAAAAATAGCTGTAAAGTGATCGGCAGGGCAAAATGGTCATTTTGCCAAAAAGAGTGCCGACCGGCACAAAATAGTGCCGACCGGCACAATATAGTGCCGATGGCAACACCAAACAGCCGGCGGCCTCTAGCCACTGCCGGTGGTGTGTGGGGATGCCTCACAAGGCATTCCCTGCCCCTCCAAGGCAAAGCACAACTGTTTGGTGCAAAACCAGACACAAAACGGTCAAGTTCGGAGATCTTGAGGCAAGGCGCGTAGCCGAGAACTCCGGGAACTCCAAACGAACACGAACATGGATAATCACCGAGTGTTCCAACGGTGACGTCCAAGTCTTGAGGACGGTCAAAAATGGGGTGTCTACACCTGTGGATGAAGGTTGGATTGCTTGAATTGGAATAATTCATCAAAATGCGAGTTTTAAAGCCCACTTGAGAGTGGCAAAATCATGTTGTTTCCTAAGCCCACTTGAGGGTGGCAAAATCCGCGTCTTAGCCTACTTGCGAGTAGCAACTTCAAATTATTTTCAAAAACAAACATGAGATGTTTTGTTCCAAATCGAGCGATTTAGTCTATACTTGTATGCTGTGCGCATCACATAATAATGTTAGCTAATAAACCGGAATAAGAACACATGTGTTTTCAAAAATAACATATCATGTTAGTAAAGGCCGATCTTTGATCGGCGCAAGCGGGGGTGCTCATTGCATGACCTTCCCCTCTCGTACCCAAGTTCCTGAACCGAGGCAAATTTGGTGATGACGGACACGTGGCCTTAGGCACGAGTCAGGGTTTCCTAAATTTTCCAAAAACAAAACATTTAGGTGGCGACTTTGAAATCTGGCAAAGCAGTCCATGTTTGGCGCTTTTTGATTAAAATCGATTTTCTAAAACGATTTGCCGGATTTGGACTCTTTGGTGATTTATCAGTCTCACATTGCACTTTGTGAGATTAGATTCAGAACTGTGACATGAGTCCGAACTGTAGTAGCTAGAACTACAATTCGCGCCCTCGCGCGCGGAGCGGAGTTTCGGGCGGTCTACACCCAGCTGTGGTGGTGTGCCAGCACTGAGAGGTCCCATCCGGCTGTCCTCATTGGCATTAGCTGTGGCAGCAGCAGCATCGTGCACTTCAGTTGGAGTCCATGCATGTTTCCCAGTCGCAGCTGCGCCAGAGTACATCCACTTCATGAGGTCCAAGTGCTCTGGAGGCTTGGTCTTGAACTTAGCACATTGGTTGTTCATCTGAGACAGAAGAAAACGCATATGTAAGTAAAGGTATAAATGTATTTGCTGGCCTGAAAGTGCAGCACCAATGATAGTAAAAGCAAATAACACTTAATTACGTAATTGAGAATGTGCACCAACCAATTGTACTGTTTTACTTTAACGAATTTAATGTTATAATTATAAAACAATAAATGTAAGCATAGAATTAAGTGTACACATGACAAGTTGTGCGGTGTCCAAAATATAATAAATAAAAAATGTCGCAACAACTAATGAAAACGTTACAAACAATATTTGTAAACGTGCCACAATTAGCTCGTTGGATAACATTAGTATATTAAAGAAGTGCTTTGATTTGTAAAAATAGTAACGTAAACAACACATGGCACCACAAATCACAAATACTGGTACAAGAATAATGGGAAAACTAAATGGTTGCACTACATACCGCTTGCATTTTGGCCTACTAATGGTTAGGTGCAGTGAACAAACCCGTCTCATGGTCGTATCCAAGCCCTGTCAAGCCATGGCTGGCATTCTCCAACTTCTTCCACGCTACCCAATCTTTCTTCAAGTTGTCAAATTTGTTTTTCATTTGTTTGGCCAAATGTAGCAGTCCGGTTTTGTCCAAAAATTGGTTCGCAAAGTTCTTATACCCAGTCATCGACAATCCGCACGGCTGTCGATTACCAACTTCCATTTCAGCAATGATGAGTTGAAGAAACAACTTTGTATTGTCACTGTCGAATTGGCATTTGTGGACTGGCTATTATTGGGTTGCTGTGACAGCCTTACCTCGAGTCTTGGAAGGGGTACAGGGTGATGAACGGTTTGTTGCCATAAGCAGTGCGTTTGGTGTAGCAGGAGTTCGGAGAAATGCAATCCTGCTTGTAAATTTAATGAATTATCAGTTTAAAAGAAAGTAGAGTACATATTTTTTTCATGTCCGAACGTGAAATCGAAGTCGATAGACAATTACTGAAGTTACATAACAACTAATAGTACAAAACGCCAAAAGACAAAGACGGTTTCTATAACACGTTGGGAAAATGTTATGTAACAAAGGACGAACACATAACTGGCAACAAGTACATAGGTGATACAAAAAGAAACTATGGATGTAACAACATCCATAACAATGCATCACATACGAAACAACAACACCAAAACAACGACGCACAAAACACTGATGACAGTTCTAAGCATACGTAGGCTTTGATCTATGTGAACAATGTCTGTCCGTAACCCCATATTGACAACATTATGTGGGTGGTCAGTAGCAAATCTGTTGTTGCAAAACTCGTCACACTAACTAACCCACGCAACACATCGTTGCTGTACAAAACTGAAATAGATAGTTAGCATGCATGCTATGCAACAAAACGATAAATGAACAACGACATGACTAACTACATAAGAAAGGGGGAACACAAATGCACCGTACGACTAGGGCAAACGTAGTACGCACGACCAGGGTTTTTGGAAGATCTGAATATCTTGACAACGCAATGTCCAAAGCCACATGTACACATCCTCGGTGGCTATGATGAAATGGCAGTTGACATGGCGGACGCCATCTCTATAATCCTTTAATTTTTTTGGACATGTTATAAATTGAACTAATATGATGTAATATGAAGGATGAAAGAGTATAAGTGAAAGAATTAAAACTATATGAACAATGTTAATACAAATCCCTGAATCTCATGTATTAGACAGATATGTTTTTTTAATGGCATAAGTGTAATATAGGTTGAACAAATTAGATTCGTGTTTGGCTTCATTAGTTGATGAGTAGGTGTAGACCGCTCAAACTTCCTCCGTGCACCCCTGTAGACACCCCATTTTTGACCGTCCTCAAGACTTGGACGTCACCGCTTGAACGCTCGGTGATCATCCATGTTTGTGTTCGTCTTGAGCTCCCGGAGGTCTCGGCTATGTGCACCTTGCCTCAGGATCTCTCGACTCGACTGTTTCGTGTCTGGTTTTGCACCAAACACTTGTGTTTTGCCTTGGAAGGGCAGGGAATGGCTTGTGAGCCATCCCCACACTCCACCGGCCATGGCTTGATGCCACCGGCTGTGTTTTGTTGCCACCAGCCAAATGTTTGGTCGGCTGGCACTATAGATGGCCGACCGGCTATCTTTTTTTGGTCAATTGCATTTTTGGCCGGCCGACTACTGTGCATCTGCTTTTGCAGATATTTTTTGGTAGCTGGCATACACTGTCACCCCCTCCATACACGTGTATGGAGGGATTTCCCTCTTATTAGCTTCCTTTGGAAGCTTTACAAGAGACAATTGTCTATAAAAGAGAGGGTCTTCTCTCTTGTAAAAGGGTTGGGACAAAAAGGTTAGACATTTTAGACATCTTTTTTTAGGGTTTGAGTTTTAGGGTTAGGGTTTGTTGATATCCTACCTCTATATCTCTCTCTTGTGTGTGTTTTGTCTTACTTTTGCTCACAAACACCCACCATCACACCATCTCTTGGAGCTGAGGCCCTTGAGGGTTATTTTTGGAGGTTTTAGACTGATTTCAACCTAAAGAAGTTACTGGAGCACCATTTGCGAAGAGGGTCTTCAAGGGTAAGAATTTTGTCCCTTTATTCCCTATTCTTGCATAGCCTATTTGCCCATCTTGCATCTGTTTTTGGGCTTAGTGTATAACATAAAAAAGTTCTGTTTTTTAGCCCTCTAAATAGTTGGTTAAGGTTGCCTTAAGCTTTGGGGTTGTTTGACCCCTCGTAAGCCTTGAAAGGCCCTCATTTTGTGCCATTTTGAGCGAGCTCCGGGACCATTGAGTTTGGGCCTCCTCACCACTGAAATCTTGAGGGATTTCAGAGGTGAGGATGGTGCCTTAAGGTCCTAGGAAGGAGAGGGCCATCCCCTCTCCTTGTTGTCCTTGAAAAGGACCATTTTTGCTTCTTGAGAGAGCACCATGTTTAAGTGTGTGTTGGCCATGCCTTAGCTGATTTTCATGCTTATTATGTCATGATATACCTCTATTGTTAGTTGGTTTTGGTACACCATGCTTGCTTAGCATACATGCCTTGTAATGCCTTGTTTTAGTCTTAACATGTCTTATGTTTTGAGTCCTTATTCAGGCATGTTTAGGCCTAGCTTTGTGAAGCCTTTATGTTTATTTTGCCATGTTTAAGGTCTGTCCTTGGCTATTTTGGTCAAGCATAACATGTATTGCATAGCTCCTTTGCATTGCTAGCTTGTAGCCTTAAGTGTGTGAGTGTGTAGCATGCATTGCTTGCATCATTTCAGTGGTTTGGAACCACTTAACATGCCATTTCAGTCCATTTAACATGCTTGTATGCTTGCCTTTAATGCCTCTTTGATGCTTTGGAAGCTTGTGTTGTATGCTCCATGTTTTGGGCAGTTATGCATACTTTAGATTTGAGTCACTTAGATGCCATCTAGGTGTTCCTTTGGTATTGTCTAGGTCTGCCTTGAACCTATTTTAAGTCATCTTGGCCTTGTGAGGCTTAGTTGACTTAGTCATGATTTAAGTCTTCTTGGCTTGCCTAAAGTATTTGGACCTTAATTGCATGCCATGCTTGTCTTGTTCATTTGGTTTGGCACCATTTTAGCATGATTTCAGAGTTTTCTATGCATGCTAATTGTCCATGTTTACCTTCTTTTAAGTGTGCTTAGAAGTTGTCCCTTTATGCTTAAGAATTGGACCATATTCGCGCATGTGTGTGTGTGTTTTGGACCTCACTTCCATAGCATTGGCCACTGTTTTAGGCTTGTTTGAGGGCTGCCTAATTTAGTTTAAGTCCATCCCCTTGCTTGTTGCATGTTTTGTATGCTTCCTTGTATTGCCATGTTGCATATTAGCCAACATGTCTAGGTTGCATTCCATTTGCACGCATGCTTGGCCTCTTGAATTGCTTGTGATAGAGGTTAAGCTCCATTGTTTAATTATGTACATTGCATTCCACATTAAAATGCACACTTGATTCTTTGGGCCATCATGCATGGAAATGCGTGATTGGTGGCCCGAGAATCGAGGCCCATGTCCCTTTGAGTCATAAACATGATAAGGGATGTGATTGGTGCATACATTGCTTGAAATGCATTGCCATGCCAAGTCTTGCCCTCTGCTGCTGTCAAATACAGATTCTGCAGGAATATTTGGCCGGCCGGCTATTTTCAGTGCCGACCGGCCATCATTTTTGGCCGATGGATCAAATTCGTGGCCGGTGACCATTCTACATGGCCGGTGGTATTCTCCTTCAGCCGGTGGTGTTCCCTAGCATCCAGAGAGCAAACCCTGAGGCTTTGGCAGTCATCAGGGGAGCAGAGTAAGGAAAACAGAGGCATCTTGAGCATGGCAGTGGATTTCCGGACGGAACCGAGCGCGCATGCATTGAGCCCTCTGCTGAGGCTGCTGTTTACTGCTTTCTTAGATTAATTAATTTAGTGGTCTGTAATATTTAATTAGCTCGTAGGTTAATTAAATTGTATTATTCTTTCGGTCCCTCCGAGCGAGGGCAAATTTGTAATAAGTGTGGGTGCGTGTGTGCATGTCTTCCAAACCCCCACTTCTTTCTTCCTTTTACTTACCCGTTTTTGATGGTTAGTATTAGGGCATATTTACTTTAGCATATCTTATGCTATGCACGCGTGCATCATTCATCAGTATTGCATGTACCGGGCTCGGCGCATCATACTAACTGCATAAGCATTTCAAATCTAACTTGAATATGCTACTTGTGCATTTTCACATGTCATTTATAGACTAGCCGAGCCTACTCTAGTGACATTCCGTATGTGTTGCATTAGGCATTTAAACATGGACTTGGATCATGCATGATTGCTAACATGTTCTTGTTTTGGCGCGGAGTACTAGGTGAGCTCTTTATGCTTGCTTTCGCATGCGTGTGAGTGTTGCCATAATAGCATGATTACCATGAGGCTAAGTGTTTATGTGATATAACTGCTTGAATGCCTGTGTGGGTGAAGGTTGGATTGTTTGAGTTGGAACAACTCGTTGAAATCCGTATTTAGTCTACTTGCGAGTAGCAAATTCCAAAGCGTTTTCCAAACAAACGGATATGCAATGTTTTGTTCCAAATTAGGCGATCTAGTCTATACTTGTTTGCTGCGCGCATAACATAGTAATTCTAGGCTAATAACCGGAATAAGAATGCATAATGTTTTCAAAACAAGATATCACGATTAGTAGAGGCCGATCTTCGGATCGGGCGAGAGGGGGTGCTCATAGCTGACCTTCCCCAATCGTACCCAAGTTCCCGAGCCGAGGCAACTTTGGTGATGACGGACACGTGGCCTTTGGCACCGAGTCAGGGTTTCCTAAATTCCCCCAAAATAAAATATTTAGGTAGCGACTCTGTATCTGGCAAAGCAGTCCATGTTTGGCACTTCTTTTCTAAAAATTTGTTTTCTCAAAACGATTTGCCGGATTTGGACTCTTTGGTTCAGATTACGAATCGTGACAAATTGAGTCCTGAACTGTAGTAAACCCAAAAGAACAGAACGGGACTCATCCTCCCGGGGCGTTCGGGGACGTCTACAACCCCCTTTTCGGAGAGGGCGCGAATTGGGTTCTAACTACTACAGTTCGGACTCTTGTCACGGTTCTGAATCTAATCTCACGAAGTGCAATGTAAGACTGATAAATCACTAAAGAGTCCAAATCCGGCAAATCGTTTTGGAAAACTGATTTTAATAAAAAAGCACCAAACATGGACTGCTTTACCAGATTACAGAGTCGCCACCTAAATATTTTATTTTGGAAAAATTTAGGAAACCCTGACTTGTGCCAAAGGCCACGTGTCCGTCATCACCAAAGTTACCTCGACTCGAGAACTTGGGTACGAGAGGGGAAGGTCCTGAAATGAGCACCCCCGCTCGCCCGATCAAAGGATCGGCCTCTACTAAGCATGATATGTTGTTTTATAAACCTCATGTGTTCTTGTTAATTATTAGCTAACATTACTATGTGATGTGCGCAGCATACAAGTATAGACTCAATCGCAAGAGTTGGAACAAAACATTTCATGTTTGTTTTCCGAAAATGGTTTGAAATTGCTACTCTCAAGTAGGCTAAAGCGTGGATTTGCCACCCTCAAGTGGGCTTAAAACATGATGATTTGCCACTTCAAGTGGGCTTAAAACTCACACTTGATGAATTGTTCCAATTCGAGTAATAAAGTCTTCATCCACAGGCATTCATGCAGTTTAGCATTTAAGCAAATAGCCTCATGGCAAGCATGCTATACATGGCAGCATTCACACTCATGCAAGATGCTAAAGCGTAAACACTTACAGTGTACTCCGAGCCAAAACAGAAAACTAGTTAGAAATCAATGTATGATCCTAACTATGTTAAGAATGCCTAATGCAACACATGCAAAAATGCAACTAAATAGGCTCGGTTATCTAAGATGGCATATGAATGCAACACTTGATAACATGCTTTGAAACACGTATTTAAGTAAGTATTGAAATACAATGCAGTTTGAATGATGCACCGAGCCTGGTGCATGCAATACAAATGAATGATGCACGCATGCAAAGCATAAGGATACTAATCAAAACATGTCCCTAAAACTAACCATCAAAAGCTGATAAGTAAAAGGGAGAAAGACGTGGGGTTGGAAGACATTCACACACACACGCATACTTATTACAACATTTGCCCTATTGCAGGAGGGTCCGAATGAATTAGCTAGCTAATCTAAGCTAACTAACCAATCTAATTAAGCTAATTAGATTAGTTATTACATAACAAAATGAATAACTAGTAAACTACTTACTAATTATTACAACACTTAATTAATTAACAAACTAATTAATTAAATTACCAATTTAAGCTAACTAACAAGTAAAGCTAACTACAAATCAAACTGCCTCAGCTCAGTTCCAAGAGGTTAAAGATGCATGCTCGGTCAGCGCTTGCTCGGAAATCCATTACCATGCTGTCAATTGCCTCTGTTTGCACTTGCCTTGGTCTCTGAAAATTGTGCCAACCTCCAGACTGCCTTTACTTTAAAACAGGAATCTGTTGGTGGGCTGCCAGCCAGAAAAAGTGGCTGCCAGCCACTAAAACTGGTTGGTCGGCTAGTTGCTTCTCCAGGCTTCTGGTTTTGCTACAACAGAGAACAATAGAGGCATAGCAATGTATTTGCAAGACAATGTAGACGCTGTCATTCTCCTAATCATGTCTCAAGCTCAAAGGAGCGTGACACTCGCTTTCGAGACACCAATCAAGCATCTCAATGCATGATGGCTCGAAAACCAAGCTTGTACAAGCTTAGTGAATGCGCACATAAGACTCAAAGTGTCGTCAACCTATCATACATGCTCAAGGGTGACAACGACCAAGAAATGCAACACGTTTCATCACTTTGGGTATAAAATGTCTTGCATTTCTTGTGTTTGGATTAACGTCCGATCCAAACACATGCAATGCAACACACATGTTATCTTGACATGTTTTACTTGGCTCATTCTTGTTTACTTATTTACATTACCAAACCATTCCTTAATTGGTTAAGTCCAATTGTGAAAAGTCCTCTAATTTGAAAGATGACCTAAGCTTCGAGTGCCTTGAGCATGAATGAAGTATCATGCTATTGGTTAGTTGAAATCCTCAAGGGAGGATCAAAACCAATAGGCATGAATGCCTCAAGTTCATGCATAAGCCAACAAGGGACTTAAGGCCACTTTCAAAGTGAATGAAAGTTTGAAACAATGGAGTGCAATGGCACGTATTTCAACACTAAAATAACATGCTAAGTGACTCAAAATCATGCAAACAACTCATGTAATGCATGTTAGAGGCATAAAACATCAAAGCTAGTGAAGTGTATTACACTAGAACATACATTATCGAGGTCAAACAACAAAACCAGCCATGGACAAACCTAAAACATGCCAAATCAGTGGCATGAACATGTTGAGATTGAAGCCCAAAAGCTTAGACAAACATGCATACAAATTGGCTCATTAGCAAGGCGTAAGGCACAACTCACAAAAGCTATGAAAGAGTGGAATATGTGAGGATGTGACTATGCTATATGCACTGAAATTACATGCTAAATGGTGCCATACCATGCAAAAATCACATGCACAACATGTTAAAGGCCTCAAAACTCAAAATTAGTCAAGGTCCTTTACACTACAACCATACTAAGCAATGCTCAAATGACCTTGATCATTCAAAACAGACCTAAGGCAGGTTGAAACAGTAGCAAAAACATGCTAGACTTGTAGCATAGATGGCAAGAAAGATATGCTCATGTATTGACTCACAAACAAGACATGAGGCTCAATTTCCCAAAAGCATTGAAAGAGTGATACATATGAAAGTATGACAGTGATATATGCTCTGAAATCACATATTAAATTATGCCAAATCATGAAAACGACCCGAGCAAAGCATGCTAGAGGACTCAAAACACAAGGCTATCAAAGCCTATCATGCTATAGTCATACAAAGCAAGCCTCATATGACCTAAACCACTCAAAAACAGAGTTCAAGCATGCTAAAATATGAGCAAAAAATGTTGGAGTGTAGCCAAAATAAGTTAGAATAATGGGCTAAAGTAGCAAGCATGCAAAGCTAGTGAGCAAGGTTACACTACAAGTGTAAGAAGCATGCAAGAGGTGACTTAACCAAGCCAAAACAGAGTTACAACATGCTGAAATAAGACAAAAAATGGGCTGAGATTAAGCCAACACATGCTAGAATAGCAAGCTAACTCATTAGGCATGCAAGACTAGTGAGCAAGATTACACTACAAGTGTAAAGAGCAAGCAACCAATGACAGGGTCTAAAAAGTCATAAAAACATGCTTGAACAAAGCCACAAAGAAGTAGAAACATATGCTCATTTGGTGGGCCATCAACACATGCAAGCAAGACAAGAGAAGAGGGGACCACCCCCTCCTATTTGGGACCTCAAAACCACCTTTCCACCACTGAAATTCCTCTGGAATTCAGTGGTTAAAAAGCCAAAAAGAGATAGTTTGAATAGCCTTAAAAGGTGGTACAAAAGCTTAGCAAATAAGCAACCAAAGAGGGTAGACCATCCCTAACCCCAACAAGGACTCAAACCAACATTTTTAACACTTAAAAATAAAGCTTTTTGTAGTTGACAACCAAGCCCAAAACAACATGCAAATGTGGCTTATATGGTATACAAAAATAAGCTTAAAAAGGGAAGAAGCACACCCTTGAAGAACAGCAGTAAGGCAGGCCTTCCTCTGAGCCAAAACCAGCTTTTTGAGCTTTAAACAAACCTTCAAGAACCTCAGCTCCAAAGGTAGTGGTGTTTGACTAGGTGTTATAGTGCAAATATGTGAAGAAAACACACTTTAAGGCACAATATAGCACAATATAGAGAGAGATAGAGAATTCTAGAGAGAAAGGGAAATTTTGACTCTAAATTTTCTGAACCCTTCTAAAGGGGGAGAAAGCTCCCCTTATATAGAGCAAACAAGCCAAAAGGCTTGCTTGATCCCTCCATACACGTATATGGAGGATGAGTTCAGTGAGCCACAGCTGGCTCAAAAGATCTAAAAATATCTAAAAAAGAGAAAATTGGTTGCTAGCCAATTAAGTGGCCGGCCGGCCACTTCAACTAGCTGGCCAACCACTCCAACTAGCTGGCAAGAAGAAAAAGTGGCTGGCAATTGCCAAAAGTGGCCGGCAAGGCCCCACTATCCTTCAGCCAAGAGACACCAAGGTTTGGCCTAAAAACAAGGCCAAAACACAGAGGGTTTAGAGGCTCAAAGACAGGCGCTCACCCAAGACCTTTGGGCACTCGAAACAAGCACAAACATGCGCAATCATCGCGTGCACAAACGATGACGTCTGAGTTTAAGGTCGGTCAAAAATGGGTGTCTACAGTAGGGTCTGTTTTTTTTGGGGCTTTTTGTCAACCTAATGTTGAGCTACAAAAAAGGCTGAATGTATCTTCTACACAGTTGATGTATCAGTCAATTCCATTTCAAGCTGCAAAGCTCTTTGTCTGAGGTCCATGGGTTGATCAATGCCTCACTGTTGCAAAATGTCTTCGCTAAAAAATATTCCCTTATTTTGTTGGTAACTTCAATTTTGCCACCCTCTTTTCCTATGTTTTATGCATGCATAATATATAGATTTATATATATATATATCGTCGCACGAGAGTTTCTAGCCAAATTATTTTGCTCTCTTCAAATATTTAGTTATAAAATTCAATGTTGCAAATTCTATATGCGTCAATTATTGTGTGATTGTTTTTAACCAGAAGAACATGAAAATCATGCATAAAAAAATCTGTAGTCGCATATATTTGCGTAGTAACCAATGGCAATAGATATTATAAACAGATAAATTGTATATGAAACCAGTAGAAAATTATATGACAAGTCTTGATTTTGTCATTTAAAAAAAAAAAATTATAACAAAAGGATTTTTTGAATAGAAGCATCCAGCCTTTGTGCAACCTCTTTTTTGTTAAAATTATTTGTACAGTGGTCGATACAAAGCCGATAGTAGTAGTGCCGGGCGAACTCTGTAGCGGAACAAACATGGTGTCGTTTGTCTGTGTTCACAAAATACCGGTACCCAAACATCGAAAATACAACATCAGAAATGGCAGAATCTGACAAGTGGAAGCAAATATGGAGCAATATTACAGCATACAAGTGTTATACACCAGCTGATCCCTTGTTTTTTTAACGAATTTTCCATGCAAATTGTTCAGCACATACTTGCAAACAGACCACAACAGAAGAGAGTTTCTAGGCTTACCTGATCCTGCAGATCTGGTGACGGTAAGTACGTGGACGATGATTCCGGAGGCAATGTCGATTGGTGACGGCTACGTTGTGCGTTGTTGGAGGGAATTGTAAAGTAGGGCAGTGGCGAGAAGAGGAAAGCATAGCCGTGGGGAGGAGAAGAGAATGAGCTAATGTTTTGCCCTAGGCCTCAATTTGTTAACATGGAGGGTAGTCACGTAATTTCACATGGCAACATTTTTATCACTTCCCAAATGGTGTTGTTGCGTTTTCGGTTGCCTCTGCGTTTTTTCAGATTCAACAAAACGCTGCTTTTTACTAATCTTCCTAAAATGGCACATTATGTATATCAGTATAGAAGCAGACACAGAAAACAAGAAAGAGTAATTATTTTTTGTTCTTCAATCATCCTCAATGTAAAAAATAGAGAGTTGTTTTTTTATTTTATTTTTTATTTAAGAAGGGAGACGATTTGTTTATAAATAGAACTCTTGAAAGCAGATATATCATTTTTAAGTATTCAACTTTAAAAATAAAGATATAGTTAGTTTATACAAGACTCTTGGTAGATTTGAGAAGATAAAATTATAATATAAAAAGTAAAAAATATGACAGACTCCTCACATTTTTATAATAATACTAAATTTTTACTTATTTGAATTGCACACACATTACGAGTGTCAATTGCTAATTTTTATAATTGAGGGGTGTTAGTGCAATTAAAAATATGTATCTGAAATTTTGAACAATTATTCGGAAAGACCCAAATGGCATTTCCCGCCTTTTTGCGTCTCCAATTTCTTACCAAGCCCCCCAACTCCACCCACACGTTTCAGAGATCCGTTGTTTTGAAACTCTCTCTCTCTCTCTCTAAAAATGTCTTCCGCAGAACACTCTAGTCAGTAAATCACCAGGTTTTCGATCTCCGAAACCCTAATTTCACATTCTTCAAATTCGGCACACATTTGATTTCACTCTGTAATTCGCAATCTAGGGTTTTGAATTGTGAATTGAAGTTCAAAAAATGTACATCAAAGAGATATGCTTGGAGGGTTTCAAGTCGTATGCTACGAGGACTGTGGTTCCTGGTTTCGATCCTTACTTCAATGCAATAACCGGGCTCAACGGGTCTGGCAAATCCAACATTCTCGACTCCATATGCTTCGTTTTGGGTATCACGAATTTGCAGCAGGTTCGAGCTTCCAACCTTCAGGAGCTCGTGTACAAGCAAGGCCAAGCTGGGATTACAAAGGCCACAGTGTCTGTTGTGTTTGATAATTCCGACAGGAATCGAAGCCCTCTTGGCTATGAGGATTGTTCTGAGATTACAGTGACCCGTCAGGTATATATATATGTATGCAAGTTTGGTGTTTCCCTGTTGTGAAATGCTGTAATTTCGTTGTTGGTCATGATTTACATATGAATTTGCAAATCTGCATATAATGGTATTTGGACTATATATCTTTTTTTGGTTGATAACTGCGTGTGTGGGCTAGCTTGCGCGCACGTCAACTAATCCTAAGGTACTGAAGTTAACGACCGGGTAACCTCCAATGACCCCTTGGGGTGATTTGAACTCGAGACCTTGGATTTTATACTTGAGTCTTTACCGCTCAGTCAACTCCCTTGGGGGTTCATATTTGGACTATATCTTGAAATAAAATGATTTTTTTGGCTAATGCAATGGAATCTGCATAACTAGGTGAATTATGGAGTGCACTTTTTCATGGGAAGATCATAAGAAAGTCAAGTAACTAATTAATCTGTTTAATCCTCAACTAAATGGAGTTATCAGAGGTCCTTGGGTGAAACACATGAAAAATTTGGTGAGATGAGATTCTTAGTATTAGGTAGTCTGTTTCTCTTTCTACGTAAACCAGATTGGAGACTAATTGGTTCTCAATGTATTATATATAATACCCATGATTTTTTATAGTACTATGTTTTTTGGATTGCAAGAAATAATTTGTGAAGTTTTTCTAGCTGGCCACATCTTTATATCTGGTATAATATCACATTAAATGCAGACTAGTTTAGTAGTTTGTCAATGTTTTGGTAAAACTATCACACCATTTAACCATCTTCATTGGAAAAAATCAAAAAATAATAAAAAATGCAATTACACGTGGTCACCATTTTCATTGTTTACACTTGGGGTTGTAACTATGCCTTTTTCATTATTAATTGATCCATTTGCTTCTAGGGAATTTCAATTGGAGGTATTTTGAGAATTTTTTGTGCTGATTTTGCAGATTGTGGTTGGTGGAAGGAACAAATACTTAATAAATGGTCACCTTGCGCAGCCTAGTCGAGTGCAAAATCTTTTCCATTCTGTGCAGCTTAATGTCAATAATCCACATTTTCTCATAATGCAAGGACGCATTACTAAGGTCCTAAACATGAAACCCCCTGAAATCTTATCAATGCTGGAAGAGGCTGCTGGGACAAGAATGTATGAAACAAAGAAAGAGACTGCTTTGAAAACACTTGAGAAAAAACAGAGTAAGGTAGATGAGATTGATAAGCTTCTTGACCAGGAAATACTTCCTGCTTTGGAGAAGTTGAGGAAGGAGAAGATGCAATACATGCAATGGGCTAATGGGATTGCAGAATTGGATCGAATTAAAAGATTCTGCATTGCTTATGAATATGTTCAGGCAGAGAAGATTAGAGATAATGCGGTTGGCATTGTAGAGGTAACAAAGGCTAAGATTTCTGAGGTTGATGATAATGCAGAAAGGATGCGTATGGAAATACAGGAGATGGAAGCAAAAGTATCAAAATTGACTGCTGAAAAAGAAGCAAGTATGGCCGGGGAGGTAAAAAGTTTGTCAGAGAAAGTAGATGCTCTTTCTCATGATCTTGTGAGGGAAGCATCTGTACTGAAAAATCAAGAGAAAACTCTCAACACTGAAAAAGAGAACGCTGAAAAGGTACCAAGAGACTTAATAAGTTAATGTTATCTCTCTAAAATCAACTATGCATATATCCCTCAAATTTTTGTTTTATGAATTTTATTCTTTCTGCTTCTCATAATATATAGATTTTATGTCTTGATGTTGCCAGATTGTGAGAAGCACTGAAGAATTAAAGCAGTCTATAGAAGAGAGGGCCTCTGCTGTAAAAGATGCTGAAGATGGAGCAGCTGATCTGAAAAAGAGAGTTGAGGAACTTTCTAAGAGTTTGGAAGACTATGAAAAGGACTACCAGGTAAATATTGCCTGTATAGTTGGTTGTTGTGCATTGCATTCCATTAACATTTTTGTTGCTTGCATTCATATCCTGTATAGTTGGTTTTATCCTTAAAACTTGTGCACTTTCCGTGATTAGGGTGTCTTAGCTGGTAAGAGCAGCGGAAGTGAGGAGAAATGTCTTGAAGATCAACTAGGTGATGCCAAAGTAGCTGTTGGAAATGCAGAAACAGAACTGAAACAGTTGAAAACAAAAATAAGCCACTCTGAGAAAGAGTTGAAAGAGAAATCACGTCAGCTATTATCAAAGCGTGAAGAAGCTGTTTCTGTAGAAAATGAGCTCAATACTAGAAGAAAAGATGTGGAAAGTGTTAAAATGGCTTTGGAATCTCTTCCATACGAAGATGGAGAGATGGAAAGCTTACAAAAGGTACGCTCTTCCAACGGTGGTTTTGCAACAAATTATACCTCAAATGGAATGAGGTATCTGTTTGGTTAAAGTTCTTTTGTATATTGTAAGTTGTAATAAATTGTAATTTTTTTCTTTAGGATCGTGCAGCTGAGTCAGAGATAGTGCAAAAGTTGAAAGATGAAATTCGGATTCTATCTGCAAAAATGACTAATGTGGATTTTACATACCGTGACCCTGTGAAGAATTTTGATAGGTCAAAGGTGAAAGGTGTGGTTGCTAAACTCATTAAAGTGAAGGATGGCTCAACAGCGACTGCCTTAGAGGTTGGCCATGCATGCTGTCGTACACTTTGTTTATTTTTAGAAGTTTATATTTTGTTGCCAAGTTTTGATGTTTTCTAAACATTTCACTATTTACTGACCCTTATGCTGAGTTCCTGTTCAGGTTGCAGCAGGGGGAAAGTTGTTTAATATTATAGTAGACACAGAAAATACTGGCAAGCAACTGCTTCAAAATGGTGATCTTCGAAGACGAGTAACAATAATCCCTCTAAACAAAATTCAATCCCATCCTGTCCCTCATAGAGTGCAAAATGCTGCTGTTAGATTGGTTTGTCTCTGTATTTTGCTTTCTTTATAGATTTATCTCCTGTGATTGTTTGTATTTGTTACAAGATTACTGCTCTCTTTTCAGGTTGGCAAAGGGAATGCAGAAGTGGCACTGTCTTTGGTAGGATATGACGAGGAACTGAAGGTATGATTTCACATATGCTATTATTGTTATTCCTATCCTTTTGTTGCTCATTGAATTTTTATGTTTGGTGATGCTGGTGACCAGCCAATGTTTTGTGCATGTACAATTGTGTTGGAATGTTTCTGGCAATTGCCTTTTTTTTATTATTATTTATTGTTGTGCCATCATGATTTTATTTTTTGTTTATTTTTTGACTCGGCATATAACCCTTGACAGAGCAGAATAATGAAAAAGTATTTATGTGGCTGACCCCATTTGATTGGGACATATAGCTTGGGTTGGTTTGTCACCATGAACCATATTTATCTGGCTAAGAATGAGCCAAAGTCCCATTAACATTCACATGTGTATGTTTTTAGTTGGAATACTGAACTTTTTTGCTTGGGTTAGTTGCATTTTGTTTATTACCAATTAACAGAACTTTTGCTTTTTGCATTGTAGAGTGCTATGGAATACATATTTGGTTCAATCTTTGTTTGCAAAACTATTGATGCAGCGAGGGAGGTTAGTCTTCTTTAGAAATGCTTTTTCCTGAGGTGCTTTTCTAGATGATAAATTCTAATATTGTAAATTGATTTTTGAAGTTGAATTATGTTTTTTTCCCCCTTAAATTGTGTTTCTACTATGTTCTGGTCAAGTTAAAGTTGAGTGCAATTGTTACTTTTGATTTACGTGAATTTTAGTTCACTAAACAATACTACAAAGAGTAATAGAGCATGCGATACTGGATTTGGTTATCAAAATTTGGAATTGATGATTGAAAATTTCATCCTTCAATGCAATCTTGTTACTTTGGTTCCATTCAATTGATATGCTAAAGTGTTAAATTTTGTTACTTCTATCTCTACTACTTTTCTGTCGAGTTCTTAGTGGAGTTAATTATAAAATTATTTCAATTTCATAATTTAAAACATATTCTACTCCATATGAAGATATACTTCCATGTTTAAGATGATGACTAGTTAATTTCTCTGTGTAGCAAAGACAGATTTATTAGTATTTTTACTGTGTTTCACTCACACTTCTGCAGTGTTTGGCCATGTTTCGGACTTCAGAACCTTATCTTAAACAATGTTTGTCAGTGATCGATTCAGCATTCATTTTGTTTTGAAATCAGTGACATTGACAGACTCTCTGCACCAATGACTTTATTACACAAAAAAATGTACTTATTCTACATAAAGCAGTATATTATTTATATTAACTTAATAAGCTAACCCTTAGTTTTGGTGTTAGTCTAAACTTAATTTTCAGCTCGTGCATGTCCACATCATTTGCTTATTGCCTTTTACCTTCAATTTCAAACCTTTGTACCTTGAATAAGTTTTTATTTATTTCTTTATTTTTATGTGATTGTTCTTAATCTGAATTTCACTCAATGACTGGTCCATAGGTTGCTTTTAATAGGCAAATTGGCACCCCAAGTGTCACTCTTGAGGGTGATATATTTCAGCCAAGTGGACTTCTGACAGGTGGAAGTCGCAAGTAAGTAATAGATCTTGTTCTTCGATTAAAGTGTCACAACAATGCTTTTGCCTGATCCTGAGGGTGATAATGATTTATAGTGTTGTTCAGTTGTTATTTACTATTCATTGCAAGACCACATTGACTTGACCAAATGCTAATTCAATTACGAAATTTTAGTTGTTTTTTATTTATTTTTTAATTTTTTTTTTTGCTGACAAGATTTTGTTGAAAAGCTAAATTCGTATTTACTGTTATTTCTGCGCAGCAAGGTGCTTTTAATTTTTCCCATCTACTTCTACTAATCTGACTGACTAAATTACTTAAATTTTGCAGGGGTGGGGGTGATCTGTTAAGGCAGCTTCATGCTTTGGCAGAGGCTGAATTAAAACTTTCTGTTCATCAGAAGAGGCTATCTGAAATTGATGCCAAGGTCAATCTTGAACATTACTCTTTATTTGAACAAAATAAAGTGGATGAGCTGAGAAGCATGTATATGGACACAAAACCCAGATTCGGCACGAAATGGAAACACCAAGACAACAATTTTTAAAAAAAAAAAAAAAACTACATGACACGATTGGGACACAACAATAAATATATATATACATATATATGTATATATTCTTATATGTATGTGTGCAAATAATAATGATTTCTTCATTTTATACGTTACAAATAAATTTATATTTTATTATATAAAATAGTAAGAATTCACTTTTCACATTCTACATTTAAAAAAAAAAAGTGTTAGCAAAAAAATATTGATGTAGATTTAAAAAAAATATATATTCATAAAGAAATGTAAAGTTTTGGGATTTTTAAAATTAAAACGTTTAGAAGAGGGATATTCAGCTATAAATGCATATATATATTTTTCTTTTTCTAATTATTATTTAAAAGCTTTATATTCCGAAAATTGCAATGTGTTCCATGTGGGGCGATGGACACGTGTGTCCCCAAGTGTTTGAAGCATGTTCAATTGTAAAACATTTGAAAAAAAAGATGATACATTTGGACACATGTTCGACACATTTGGACACAATGATATACATATATATATATATGTATATTCTTATATGCATACATGCAAAATAATAATTATTTCTTCATTTTTTGCTTAACAAATACATTTTTATTTTATTATGTTAGAATAGTAAGAGTTAGCTCAAGCAGAGGGGACCTAATCTTTGATCGGCGAATACCAATAAAATTGAAAGAAAATTTTTATAGAACAATTATAAACTGGTAATGTTTTATGGAATGAAATGTTGGGCAACTAAAAACAAAATATTCATAAAATGAGTGTAACTGATAGAAGAATGCTTAGATAGATGTATAGTAAGACTAGAAAATATAGAATTAGAAATGAATATATTTTTGAAATGGTAGGAATAGTACCAATTGAAGATAAGTTAAGAGAGAACAAGTTGAGATGGTTTGGTCATGTGCGATACGATTAATATTTATAGATACAATTGTACAGAAAAGTGATATGATAACCAAAAATGAAAATGTTAGGGGGAAGAAGACCTAAACTAACATGGGATAGGGTCTAGGAAGCACGAGTGTAGGTACGGGGATGGGCAGGCCAATATGTCAAAACCTAAAAAATAGGGGTATGCCCATAAAGAAATACATTTTTATAAAAAAAATAGAGAACAATAGATAGAGAGGGTAGAAAAAATAGAGATAAAGATAGGTACTCCAAGAGATGGAGGGTTGTTGAAAAAAATAGAGAAGGAGATAGAGAGAAGTAGAGTCGGAGAGAAAAGGAAGCCAAAAAAGAACCCCAATTATTTTTAGAATTTTTTATAATTGCCAAAATACACTATTTTAAAGTTTTTAAAAATAGGTTTAATATAGTTGTTATAGTAACGTTATATTTTTTTGAAAGTTGCATTTATGGCCCGACATACCTAGAAAAGTATTCGAAGTGTTCCCATGCCGTAGGATAATATTTTGAGAGTACCCATGCTTCATAGGATGTTGTAGTAAAAAAATATGAATTTAATTTAATTTAATTGAGAATATAGCAATTGTTGTCAAACTGCGAATTGAATTGTGAATCATTTTATTAAAATAGTGAATGGTGAATCATAAGATTCATTTTATTTAATTTGATATCTTATTTTATATATTTATGTACATATAAAAATAAACATAGTGCTTAAAATAAAATAAATCATCAACATTACTCATTTTGTAAACATTGTAAAAAAAACAAGGAATTTTGTAAACGCACTTGACTTTTATTTTATAAACTTTGACAGCAAGTAGCCACTCATGCTGCTTAATGCTGATTTTTATTTGCTGTTATCTTTTTTTCCATTGACTTTCAGATTGCAGGTCTCCTTCCTCTTCAGAAAAAGTATAAGGACCTTAAGGCACAGTTGGAACTTAAGTCTTATGATCTTTCATTATTCCAGAGTAGGGCTGAGCAGAATGAACATCATAAGGTTGTGTGGTTTGGCCTCTGATATAGCACTGTGAAGTGGAAATTTACTTCTTGTTTAGCTTAATCCATTACTAATAATGACTTATTTTTTTCTGTTTACCACCTCATTTTATTTGTTTACTTGATGGGTGTATTATAGCTTGGTGAGCTTGTAAAAAGGATCGAGCAGGAGCTTTCAGAAGCAAAATCTGCTGCCAGTGAAAAGCAACTTTTGTTTGAAAAATGCATAACTACAGTGTCATCGCTTGAAAAATCAATCAGTGAACATGCTAATAATCGGAATGGCAGGCTCAAAGATTTAGAGAAAAAGATCAAGGCAATAAAAGCTCAGGTGCAATCAGCTACCAAGGAGCTCAAGGTAGGTGTTGAAATTGCTGACTTGAGCGTATGAAATATTGCCTGACAAACATATTTAAAATAAACTTATGCAGTATTTGCAACCAAGTGTTGTATTAGAATGAAAGTTCTATCTTTCTACTTAGCTCTCAGACAAGGTTAATAGGCACTCAATGGAGTTGCATGGATATAAAAATATGCTTCGTACCAGCATATTATTATAAAAGGAAACCTCATTAGTAATTCTAAATGCATGTGTTTTGCCATTATATCATTGCAACCAAGGTTTTAAAAAACGGCCGCAACTGTTATGTAACGCCGTTACGTAACGGTTGTGGTGGTTACCGCCACCCGTTACAGCCGCTTTTGCAGTGTGATTGAGATTCACAAGTGTGTTGGCCGTAGCGGCCGCTGTAGCGGTCGTAACGGTGCCGTAACGGTGGTGCCATAACAGCCATAACAGTTTGTTACGCAACGTTACGTAACGGTTCCGAACTGCTTCTTTCGAAAAAACACACAAAAAAAAGCTGAAAATGGGGGAAGAGGGATAGAGAGAAGAGAGAAGATAAAGAGAGAAGATGGAGGAGCAAGAGATAGAGAGAGAGAAGAGGGAAGATGAAGAACATGTTATTGATTTGTTGAAGCTGTAAGACCTATGCTATTCTATTTAGCTGCTATCACTCAACCATTTTGTTTGTGTGTGTCTATCTATATATTGTTTGAAAATAATAATAATAATAATAATAATAATAATAATAATAATAATAATAATAAGTGTGGTCATTATCTATTTGGCTTGGTTAAAATAGGTATATATATATATATTTAGGCTCTTATTTATTCTCTTATTTTTGTTATTGTTTATCTTATATATAATAGTTAGTGATTGATTTTTTGTATAATATAAAGTCATTAATTATTAAAATAAAATGTAAAAAACTCAGTTTATAGTGATTTAAAAATATGAAATATATTGGATCATATCTAAAAATTTACAAAAATTGATCATATTTTTTTGAACTCAATAAATATGATCATGGAAAAAAAATATGCGTATTGGTAATTTTTTTTTAAATTGTGCGAACAATAAAAAAATTCACGGTTCCGGTTACCGCAACCGTTACGCTACGGTCTTTACGCCCCGCAACCGCAATCGCGTCACCGCCACCGCCACCGCCACCATTACGGCGACCGCAACTACATTTTAGAACCTTGATTGCAACTTTTAAACTTCTCCATACAAAATCTTACAAAACTTATCTAGATCTATGTACAAAGGACATTCGCAGATCCTAGCTGCATAGCACAGGCTACAGAGTCTCCAACATACTAATGTCATACATTCTCCTTTACCTCAGGGTCAAAATAGTAGCTTTTTTATTGATTGTGGAAACTATCTACATGACAATACTTGGCTTGGGTCTGGGCTTTTATTATATTATGTTCTATGTTGTGAAGTGCATGGTATCAAGTCCTACAAACAGTAATGTAAACTTTAAAATGGAAGTACTCAATTTAAAATGGCCTAGGCTTGTTAAATATGGACAGAAACAAAAGAGTGAATATTTATTGAGTGGTTTGCTGTCTAGAATTATTTGTCCTGATTTCCTTGATTTCCCCCATGGTTTTTGTAATATGTGATTTGCTTCCTTCTGTGCTTCAATTTGATTTTCTCACTTTAGCTTGATATGAGGTATAGGTCTCTTTATCTGACACAATAGTTGCAATACAACTGCTTTGTATCATGCATTGCATGACAACTGCAAACTGTTTTTTGTTATCAATTATGTGCATTGAAGTCTCAATAGCTTTGGAGTTCCTTTTGACTTTGTTGTGCATGCTAGTAGGGGCATGAAAATGAGAAGGAGAGGCTTATTATGGAAATGGAAGCGGTCAAACAGGAATGTGCATCCTTGGAGAGTCAGTTAGTTTCTCTGAAGAAGCTTATTGACAATCTTACTTCAGAAGTAGATGAACATAAAACCAGGGTAAACAACCAAGTCTCTTTTTCAATGTGGCTCCCGTCAATTTCTTTTCTAGAAAAAAAAGAAAAAGAAAGAAGAAATAAATGACTTATCCATTTCTCCTGCAGATTGCTTCCATAAGAAATTCTCATGATCAGGCACAATCTGAGCTCAATCTTTTCCGCTCAAAGATGAAGGAGTGTGATGCACAGATTAGTTGCATTATCAGGGAGCAGCAGGAACTTCAATGCAAAATTAGTGAGACAAATCTTGAGAGAAAGAAGATGGAAAATGAGGTAATGTGTTAAGTGCCTCAAATGTGTTCTCTCTAGGTTCTGGCTGCAACCCAATTGTCCTCTTTCTTTCTATACTTTTCTTTTTCCTTTTTGGGTGCAGGTAAAACGGATGGAGATGGAACAGAAAGATTGCTTCTTGAAGGTCGAAAAACTGATTGAGAAGCATGCTTGGATAACATCTGAGAAACAGCTCTTCGGAAAAAGTGGGACGGATTATGATTTTGAATCCCGTGATCCTCGTAAAGCAAGGGAAGCTTTTGAAAAGCTACAAGCTGAGCAATCAGGGTGTGTATCTGAGAATTTTTTCTGCAGCTTTTGCGTGAATGAAGCAGAAGTTCTTGACACATTTTTTCTCTTGTGTATTTAAGCCTTGAGAAACGAGTCAACAAGAAAGTTATGGCAATGTTTGAGAAAGCAGAAGATGAGTACAATGATTTAATCTCAAAGAAGAACATTATTGAGGTTTGTAACAGTTGAACTGTTCTAACTTCGTTGTACCTAAATATCTTTGCTTATTTTGCACCAAAAGATCTTTAGTGATTCAGAGTTCATATTGCATAGAATGACAAGTCAAAAATCAAGATGGTGATTGAAGAGCTTGATGAAAAGAAGAAAGAAACACTGAAAGTTACATGGGTTAAGGTTAACAAGTAAGTTAAAACCAATCATTTATCTAAAAAAATTTCATGTTACTTCCAACATTTGAAGCTGCAGAAGCTCTGTGCTTACTCTTCAAAAATGTGTACTTTTTAGTGACTTTGGGTCCATATTTTCTACCCTATTACCTGGCACAATGGCAAAGCTAGAACCTCCTGAGGGAGGCAACTTCTTAGATGGTCTTGAGGTTCGTGTTGCCTTTGGAGGTGTTTGGAAACAGTCCCTGTCAGAACTTAGTGGAGGACAAAGATCTTTACTTGCACTTTCTCTAATTCTGGCACTTCTTCTGTTCAAACCAGCTCCACTTTATATACTGGATGAGGTACATAACTTGTTTAGGTCCTTGAAATAGAGTCGTTGGTATGCTTCATTTCTAATTTGTATACTCTATAATATACATGTTATTTTCCATTAGATGAGTTTGGTTTGTTCTAACACATGATTTTTTAGATTGATTTACATCATTTTCTATTTAACTACATATATAGAGTACCTAAGAAGCGTGGACACTTCTAAAAAGGTAATGTGTCGTGTTCAACACTGTGTTGGACACTGACATGACACGGCACTTGTTGGACACTTCCTAACACTTTAAGACACACATAAAACACGTTGCAAGTATGACTAAAATAGCTTGGAATCCAATGATAAAATAAAATAAATTAAATCTCCTATTCTCCTCCTTTAGACTTCAAAATTTATTGTCTTTGGTTTAAATATTCATATATATGAAATATAATAATTATTTATCCTTAAATATGACATATAATAAATATAAAAATTATATATTTTGCATGTGTCCCCCACATGTCGTATCCTAAATTATTTGAAAATTTATGTGTCCATATCTTGTCACATGTCCGTGTTCATGTGTCATAGTAGAGTACAATCATGTATAGGGATTTGAAACCAAGTATATAGAATGTCCTTTAGGAAACTTCACAATGTAAACCTATGGCACAGCTGCACAGGTTATTAGGTTGGTTTTTGTATACTTTGAGATGGGCCCTATGTCAAGAATTATGTTATCCGGACTGAAGATAAAATTTAGTCTTTTTTCCCATTCAAATTAATCATGTAAAACAAATTTCTAGGTGCATTATGGGAGATTTTTTTACATTTTCTCCCTATATTTTAGTTCATCGTATTTGATTTTTTTTTTCCTCTTAAAGAATCCTTCAAGAAAGTAATTGAGAAATTAGATCACTTTGGATAGCTAAATTCATTGTTATGGAATGAAAGTGTATTGCTTGTTTTGAGAGATGAGGGTGCAATTTATTTATCTGCATTTTTTTCTTGGCTCTTAAATCCTACGATGTTTGATTTGACCAATACAATCTTACCTGTCAACAGCTTTGTAGTGCTGTAGATGTAGAATTATATTTTTTTCCCCCAAAAGTTACTTTATGGATTAAGAGACTTTTGCTGAGCTAGGTACTTGTTTTAATACTTCTAGAATCAGGTTCTCCACAAGGTGAATGAACTTGGAAAGTTCACTCTACTTTGGTGCATCTTACTAGTAACTTGAAAATATGAAATTGGAGCCGTGGATATTCACAATTCAGACTTGCCTTCTCTTTCCTTGGCAAGAAGTTAATTCTTCCAGAAATAATGTTATGACTTTGTTTATTTGACTTTTAATATGTTCTTATTTGATTTTTATTTTATATATTTCATTTTGTTCTTGTTCAGCGAATTGCTCGTCGGATTCTACTCGTGTAGATTGCACACTTGTTTTAATCTTCAAGTTTGTTGTTTCTACTATTGTTTGACAGGTTGATGCAGCTCTTGATCTAAGCCACACCCAGAACATTGGAAGAATGATCAAAACTCACTTTCCACATTCACAGGTTTGATATTCTTTCTTGTGATCACTGATGTTTGTTGCTTTCTTTTTTATTTTTCTTAATCCACAAACTTTTAGTCAGTTCTCAAGCAATTGTTCTCCCAAAAGGTTTAGCTAGCTCTGGTCCTGTCAATCCTGACAGGTAGAATCGATGCAATCTTAATTTACAGCTCTACTTGTTCAAGTAACTGTCTATAATTAATGTTTTAAGTATTGCTGAAGTTTTACTAGAAGAGAGAACCGGAATATTTAACTTGTTCAAAAATGTGTTAACTGCTGTCAGAAACAGAAACTAGTGAGCCATAAGGCATCAAATCTGCCCCTAGTCATCGCAGCAGTTAACATTTCTTGATAACAGATTTATGACAATATCTTCCAAATTTACCATATTTAGTTTGGCTTCTTTTGTTATAACTTCTCTTTGGTCTTTTTACTGCAGTTCATTGTGGTTTCTTTGAAAGAAGGCATGTTTAACAATGCTAATGTTCTTTTCCGGACAAAGTTTGTGGACGGTGTTTCTACTGTGCAGAGAACCGTGGCATCTAAGCCAAACAAGTGACTCTCATATCCTATAAGGATAAATTTTAAACTGGTAATGTCTCCTGAATGAAATTCAATTTTAGTGAAGTATTTTCTCAAGTAAATGTATTTTGGTTTTCGGGAACACCTCACCCCAGTTTGGTATTCCCTTTTTCCAAGCCCTGTCATTTTTTCAAGCCATATAGTTAATAATTTTGATTGTATATTTTCCTGTCAAGTATAAATAAGTAGGGAATATCTATAACTTGCCACTTTTTGAGTGATTCAATGGGCAACTGAAAAGAGAAGGTAGTTGGTTAAGAGGGAGTGGAGTGAGGCTAGTAGAGAAATAGATATTGGGAAAAAAAAACATAAAAGATAAAATTCGATTGATAGGGTGTTGTAAAGTGCATGAGTGTAGTGTGTGCCACACTTCTAGTCATGTACAGAACATACATAGGTTTTGGTCGCTGTCATAGGAAAATTTTATCTGAACCTGAAGACTTTTGAATTTTAGTAGTAGTGGAGGAAACATACTTCTATATATTTGTCTAGAGGGTCATTCTACAATACACACCCCTGTTTGGGGTGTGTACTATATGCAATTTATGACATTTGTGGTGTTGATACCAAAAATATCATAACTAAGGGGTTGTTTGGGATGATCAAAATATGTATATTTTTTGATTTTTTACGAAAAGATATGTAATGTGGTAGAGAGGTGATGTGACCCAAATAAGATAAAAAGATGTGTTATTGTAGATTAACCCAAACAACCCCTTCAGTCATAATAAAAAAAACACAATGGGTCATAACCAAACACCACTTAAGGAGTAATCAAAGACCTTTTCGGTTATAATCAAAATAATTACATAATCGATCATAACTAATATTACAATGAGTTATAACCAAGGGTAAGGTTTTAACAAGTGGTGTTACGTAATAGTTGCGGTGGTAGGCGCTATCCGTTACACTCGCTTTTGCGGTGTGACCGAAATTCACATGTGCAACAGCCGTAGTGGTACCGTAACAGTTGTAACGGCTCGCTATACACCGTTACACATCTTTCAATATTCCGAATAGCTTCTTTTCCAAAAAAAAAAAAAAAAAAGCTTACAAAAACATAACGAATACTCAAGTGATCTAAATCCAAATAAAAAAAACTTTGTATGAATTTTTTTTTGTATAATTTATTTTTTAATTTTTATTTCATTACGTTAGTATGTAAAATAAAGAATATATAAAGGAGTGGTTGCATTTATTTTTATAATCATTTCATTTAATATTTAATTATAAATATTTTTATTTTGTTACTATAATGTGTTGTCTAAAAAATGTCTTTTAAAAAAAAAAAATTAGTAACTCAAAAATAATTTTTGCTTATGGCACAATTTTTATTTTTATAATCATTTCATTTAATACTTAATTGTAAATAATTTTATTTAGTTAGCTATAAAGTGTTGTCTAACAAAATGTCTTTTAAAAAAAATATTAGCTCAAAAATAATTTTTGTTTATGGCACAATATTTATTTTTATAATCGTTTCATTTAATAATTGTAAATATTTTTTACTTAGTTACGTCAGGTATTGGTTAAAAATAATTTTGTAGACATTAAAAATCAATTATTCTTAAAGTCATTAAGTATTAAAATAAAATGTAAAAAACTACTTTTATAGTGATTGAAAAATATGAAATATGTTGGATCATACTTAAAAATTAACAAAAATTGATCAAAATTTATTTTAAACCATAATAAATGTGATTTTGAAGAAGAAAAAAAAAAGGGTATCAGCAAGTGTTTTTCAAATTATGCGAAAAATTAAAAAAATTCACAGTTTCAGTTATTGTAACCATTACGCTACGGCCTTTACATTTTGCAACCGCAACTGCACTATCGCAACTGTTACAGCAACCACAATCGCTTTTCGAAACCTCAAGGGTTATAACCAAGTATCACGTGAGGCATAATCAAAGACCTCTTTGGTCATAACCAAAGTTGTTAAGATCGCAATCTAGATTGTAGGATCGTATGATCCAATATATACAATTCGATCCAACTTGTACTTTGGATCGGGCCTGTTAGAATATTTATGTTAGTGCTTTAGGCTTTAGATGAGTGCATTTCCTTTCGGTTAGTGGATCCACTTTTGGCATGATGATGCTTATAATGTTTTCTCCTATATAATGGAGAGTGTAGCTCTTTATTCATATAACATTCAATAACATTCAATCAATATATATTACATTTCTCTTTCTCTTCTATACATTAATTAATTTTTACATGGTATCAGAGCAATAAGATTTAGGCCTGTATTTCTTTCTCACCGGCGGGCAGCCGGCCGACAACTTTGCCTTCGCTGCCCGCTGGAATTTTCTACATATACCTTCACTCTTCTTCACCACCGCGCCGGACAGCCACTCTCTCCTTCGCGGAGGACAACCACAAGCTGCGCCACCGGCTCCTCCGTCTTCCCATTATTGAAACTCAAAGGGAATGCCCTTTAGACTTGAAAGAAGCAATTTCTAGTGTGTGTTTTGCTGCACCAAGATGTGCAGATCTGCCGGAGTTGCTTCAGGCTCAAATGCTATTTACTGCCAAATATGGGAAGGAATTTGTATCAGCTGCAACTGAGCTTATGCCAGAATGTGGTGTCAACCGTCAGCTGGTAGAACTGCTGTCAGTTCGTGCTCCTGATCCTGATGTGAAACTGAAGCTGCTGAAGGAAATTGCAGAAGAGCACGAGTTAGATTGGGATCTAGTTGCCTCTGAAACTGAATTATTGAAGCCACATGAAGACTTGCTGAATGGACCGACTCAGTTCATCAGTGGGTCCAAATTGCCTCTTCCTGAGGAAAAACATGAAGAACCATTGTACTCTGCCTCGGAAAAAGTCCCCGATGAACAGTCAGATTCTGATGCTGGCTCTGAGACATCAGATATTCCTGAAGTTCCTAAGGCATCAGTACGGCCAAGTGTAGACACTGCTTCAGCACCAGAAATGCTTCCTTCCCCAGAAGTCAATCTTCAATCAGCCAAAAATTCCGATGTAAATGAAAGTCTATTACATGAACTGAACCCAGATGCATGTCTCACTTTACACCCACTCTCCCAATACATTCCAAGATAAAGCACACCCAACCTTTTTTTATTATTATTAAACACTTAGTTGGTGAGCCCCTTTCACACCCATGTTTCCCACTACCCACATACCCACCTCCCTTTTTTTAATATTTCCACCTTTTTTTTTATTTTATTTTATTTTTTTCAAACACCCACTATATTTTAATCAAAACCAGCCCACAGAATTTAAAACCAGTCTTGAAGAAAACAAATCAAATAGCAGGTTAGAGTGGGCGGAAAAGCGGACAGCTGTTCCACGCTCGAGGGCACTATATTTTCATCAAAACCAGCCCACATGGTGTATTGCCTTTCTTTTTGTTTTTTATTTTCTCAACCTCAGTGGGTGAGTCAGATTCATTGTCCCTACTTTCGCCCCCACTTTCTTTTCTTTTATATCTATATATATATATTTTTTTACTATAATATCTTATCCTCACACACCACTCCTCAAAAACCACCTTTGATTTTTATTTTCTTTTTTTTTTATATTTATATATATATATATATATATTATTATACTATCCCACCACACTAGGTCTTCGAAATCAATTCTGATTTTTTCAATTTTTATTTTTATTTCATTTCATACCAAAAAAAAAAAAAAAAAAAAACTGCACACCACACTTATTTTATTTATACCGGGGATCAACCCCGATTTTACATCACACAAAAAAAAAAAAAAAAAAAAAAAAAAAAAAAAAATCCCATCCCCCACACAGGCTTTACTTTTTCGCCTCTTCAGCGGTTCTCTTCTTCTTGCCTTTGTCTTGGGCGGCCCTTGCCGGTTCTGCCTCCGTGTTTTCCACGCCGCCGAGCACGTTCACTTCCCGTTGCTCCTCAACTGTCACATATGGTGGCCCTCCAAATCTGAGCATCACGGTGGCCTTCCGCTTCAGTTCCTTGTTTTCTGCCTTCAGCACACATATCTCTGTTCGGGCATCCGTATACATGCGCTGGAGCAGAGCCAGTTGGGCTTTTACCTGCTGCACCTCAGTTGTTCTACTCTGAAGCCGGTGCGACAGGTTGTTGACCGCCGTCATTGTCTCAACACAAGACCTCAAAGTATAATGATTGGCCTCAATATCAGATTGAGCAGCCATTATCTGCTCAACTGACAACATTGGAAAGTTCAACGGCGCAAAACCAGGGGCACTTGGCCCAGGGGCGCTTGGTTGAGGTTCAAGGGCCATATTCTGGGTTGTGGCCTCGTTGAGGTCAGGAAAGAGAGTAAGACCACGGGACGAAGAGGCTATGTTCTGGGTAGCTGAACGGGAAGAAGAGGCCATATTCAGGGTTGGTTGTAGAGTGTTTCAGAGATAACAGCTCTCAGAGAACGAAGAGTCTTTTTTCAGAAGTTTTTTAGCTGGTTTGTTATGCATCAGCGGCAGCCTCGCCTTGGTTTAAATAGGCAAGGCAGACACGCGTATCACGCGCCTCTCCACGCCAGACGATAAATCGGCGCGCCTTTTGATGGCTCGACTTTTGATGGCTGTCGAGCACGTCTTTTGATGGCACGCCTTTTTGATAAGATTGGGCACGCCTTTTGAGGGTGCGACTTTTATGGGTCCGACAAGACTCTGTAAACTGTCCCGACTTTGATTCTGGTTAGCTTCTATATGGGTCCGACAAGACTCTGTAAACTGTCCCGACATTGATTCCGGTTAGCTCCTATATGGGTCCGACAAGACTCTGTAAACTGTCCCGACATTGATTCCGGTTAGCTCTTATATGGGTCCGACAAGACTCGGTAAACTGTCCCGACATTGATTCCGGTTAGCTCCTATATGGGTCCGACAAGACTCGGTAAACTGTTCCGACATTGATTTCGGTTCTCTGCTACAACGGTTCGACACAGCCATATAGTGTCTTCTACAACGGTCCGACATGACCCCGTAAACTGTTTTCTACAACGGTCCGACATGACCCCGTAAACTGTTTTCTATGACCTCATCAACTATCTTCTACAACGGTTCGACATGACCCCATAAACTGTCTTCTACATCGGTCTGCCATAACTATACGGTCTTCTACAAAGGTCTGACACGACCATACAGTGTCTCCTATCCACTTTTATTTTATTTGTCAGATTATTTTCCTGTTTGTTATTCTCTCCAAACTCAAGTTGGTTGGTTCCTATCCCCCTTGAGTTTGAGGGGGGCTGTTAGAATATTTTATGTTAGTGCTTTAGGCTTTAGATGAGTGCATTTCCTTTCGGTTAGTGGATCCACTTTTGGCATGATGATGCTTATAATGTTTTCTCCTATATAATGGAGAGTGTAGCTCTTTATTCATATAACATTCAATAACATTCAATCAATATATATTACATTTCTCTTTCTCTTCTATACATTAATTAATTTTTACGGCCTACGTCAGGATCATTGGGATTGTATCAGGATTGCAATTCTTTGCGATCCTGTTTAAGAGGGCTTTTTTGCTAGCTTTAAGCCAAAATAACCCTTATCGGAAGAGAAGAAACAAAAATATTACTCTCTAAGCTGAAGAACACATGCGATTAGGGTAAAACAAGTTTGGGAAAAAGAGATTGGACCTCAAAGCTTTAGATTTTCTAGAACCAAGTACTATTCTTCTTCTTCTTCTTCTTCTTCTTCTATTCGAATCTTCTCTCTCTCTCTCTCTCTCTCTCTCTCTCTCTTTTTCTTTTTTCTATTGCTCTTCTTCTCCTCTCAGTTCGATTTGAATCAAATGGAATCACCCTTTTTTCTTCTTCCGACTTCTTTTTTCCAGGACAGTATTCTGCGCCTCTCTCTCTTTCTAGTGTTCTTCATTTTTCCTGGTTCTTCTTCATTCTTTTTTCCTCTTGCTGTGTGTTTTTTTTTTTTTTCCCCCTCCTACTTTGGTTCTTTTTCCTTGAACTTATGCTGAAAAAAAGCTCTTTTAATTTTAAAAATGCTACTATTGGTGAAGACATTGAGGAGTCGGATGGCACCGTGGGTGATGATGACGATGACTGTGGCAATGACATTAATGTTGATTGCAGCAATGATGATAATTTCGGCGACAATAATGACTTATTTTAGTATTTTATTTGTTCTTCTCTTATTTAGTTTGTATTCTTTTCATTAAGAAACAATGAGAATGTTGTGCACATGTTGGTATTTTCTTTTATTATATTATGTTATGTTATGTTATTTTTTTTGAGAAAAAATGTTTGAATGCTACCTTTAATTGCTATATATATATATATATATATTTGGGATCATTCTATATACATTTTGATAATATTACTTAGTCATATAAAATTTATTGCTTTTTTTTTAATTTATAATCATTTTAGTAGGATCTTACGATCCTTGATCCGATTCTACGATTTGATCCAACAGATCCCTAAAACGATCATGTGTAGGATTCCAATCTTAACAACCTTAGTCATAACTAATTTAAAAATCACAAAAGGTCATAACTAACACCATGATGAGTCATAACCAAGTTATAACCAACACCACACGAAGGTCATAATTGGACATATGATGCACCTTTTTTGAGGTGTGTACTAACACGGATGCGCAAATTTTCAAAAAATGCAAGACACAACATATTGGGCACACGTGCGAAACATATAATTATATATATATATTTATTATATTTCATATTTTTAAATATTTAATATTTATTTTATGTTAAATATTTAATTTTATCAAACTTATCAACCTTAGGTTTTCTATTTTAGTAAAAAAAGTAAAAATAATATATATATATATTTTTGAAAAAGATGGTCCTCAACTTGTCCTCAACGTGTCTTTAGGTGTCCCCAGTGTGTTCTCAACTTGTCCTAGTGTGTCCTCAACATGTCCCAGTGTGTCTGTATTGGACATCTGTATGTCACTTCTGGAGAGGTGTTTGTAATTCATAGGATGTGTATTATTGAATTTCCAAATTAGGCTCTAATCATGCAATATATCCTTGATTTGTTTACTTCCTTTCAACTATTGCTACATGTCATGTTACCCTCATGTTTCCCTCTTATATTTGTGAGGAGCTATGTCCTTTGATGACGCTATATTGATGCCATTGTCAAATATGAAATATATTTCGAGAGTGGGGATGTAGGTATATTTTTTATTGTATCTGTGCTGTGCCAATTGTTCTAGTTTGTAATAGTGATAAGCTTTACTGATATGAGGTCAACCTTAAATTGTGCCTTTGAAGGGCTAATGTTTGTCATGTATCACGGTTGAGTAACCTATGTCTGCTGAAACAACAGTTATAAGTTATAACAAGTTAAGAGTTTTATGTCTGAGAAATATGATAAACTTGTGAAAGTTTAATTATTAGTAAAATTAAGAACTTGAGCCTTCTGCAAGGTGTTGTTTATGGACTTAAGCTTTGAGTTCGACTGTTGTTGCATTGGAACTCCTACTCATAAACGAGTAGCTTTTTTAGGGTGGACATGGGCCGGGCTGGGCTAGGCTCAGGCTAGGCCCATACTACATAGCAACAGTTGAAGTAGTTTCCCTAGTCCTGCCTGGGATTGGGCCTATACTTCATTGTCAAGCCCATCCAAGAACAAAATTAAAAAAATTAAAGCCCAGCGATATGGCCTAGATATTATTTAATATAATTTTTTTTCATATTTTAAAATAAAAAATATAGTTAGTTTAATGATTTGGGTGCCTTTTTAACTTATTCAAGGTTAGTAGTTCAAATTTGATAGCCAGTTCTTTTACATGATTAGTAATATATAGGTTGTAGGCAGGGTGGGGCGGCTTGAAGCACTCTTCCCAATCCTGGCACACAATATAATCAGGCTTGAAAATTTTGTCCAACCCCGTCCCTATGGCCTAAACCATAATCCCAAGCTCTATAAAACATGGGCAGGTTTAGTGGGGGCATCGGGTCGATGTCCACCCCTGGCTTCTTAGCTTTGGAGTTTTACAAAAACTCTTATACCGTTGCATGAATTGACAGCCAAAATTGGTGGTACTCATTTTAAATATTTTCATAGTTCAGTATTTTGAATGCATAACCGCTTTAATCTGATTCAACCGTTTATATCTGTTCAGGTTACTTTATACAAAGTTGATTGATAGCTTCAAGAACCTCTGCAGTGATTTTGCACAGCTAGTGTCTACAGTGAGCAACTTGAACCTCATGTTTATCGTCACTCTGCAGATGCTCTCTTCTACTTCTTTTGGAGCTTCTCATGGGAAGCCCTTCCTGCATTGGGTTGAAAGCATCTGGCCTCTGTTTAGGCGATGTAGTTAGCTTGAGTTGTAATTTATAACGAGGAACATAAATTTATCACTGATTTTTTATTTTATTTTATATTTTAATTGGTAAGTAGATTGTAATATGCATTATGTTGGTGTCAAAAACTGTTTGGCTTCCCAAAAAAAAGGATTATTAGTAGTTTCTGCAAATGGTTTCAATGATGTATGTATGTGTTGCTCTGAGTAGCTCAATGTGTTCTTATGTTGAATGCTTGCTTTAGTAGGGATGTGTGTTTTGATCCACAAGACCAGTTCATGACATCATCACTAGCAACTACCTTCGGCAGTCGCTCGACCTCCAGCGGCTGCGTGACCTCCGTTAACCACCTCCGACAACCACCATCGATCTCAGGTGATAGTTTCTAGCAACATTTTTTAAGTTATTTTTTGAAAAAAAATAATAATGTTCATCTCTACCATGTCACTACCGTCAACATCTTTTCAGATCTAGTGGTGACCAAAAAAAATGGGGGGAGGGAGAGAAGTAGCAAAGAGATAGATGAAGAGGAAAATGAAAGACCTTACTAGTAGTTTTTCTCAGTGATAAATTTATCAGTGTTAAAATTGTAAAAAATATTATAAAAGACAAATATGATTTGAGAGGGAGAGAGATCTCACTTCGTTACTCATTCTCACACTATCATTCACACACAAAATGATTCTTATTAGTGATAAATTTATCATTGTTAATCATTTATCACTGACAATTTTTCAAACATTAGTTTATAAGAATTTGATAGACTTGCAAGAGAAGAAGGGTGAGATTTAAAAAATTTAAACAAAATAAAACAAAAAATGCTAAAAATCAGGAAAATTTATCTATAACTCCTATCTTGAGGAGTGGTGATCCATTTAGTACTAAAGTTTTTCTTATAAACCAATTAGTCTCATTGATTTTAGAAAGTTGGATTTAATATATTCTTTGAAGATTAGGTTTATTGTTATATTATACCTTTATTTTCATTATGTTCCTTTTTTTATTTTTTTTTCTTTTGTGCGAAAAAGGTAAGATACACAACCTGATATAGGAATCTTTTTTATTTTGAATGTTTGAAATATTGGATTCTTCAAATATTTTAAAAAGGGTGCAAAAATTTCTTAGTAAATTTTAAGCAAATGTATAATTTCAAATTGTGAGATTTGGACCTGGAATGACTTAAAATGTAGGATTTTTCAAACGTTTCAACAGATTACAAAACCCCTTAGCAAGCTTTGGGAAAATATAATATTTCAAATTGTGGGGTTTTGATTACAAAAACCCCTCAGCGGGCGTTAGGCAAATGTATAATTTCACATTGTGGGGTTTTGATTACACAAACCCCTTATAAGCTTTGGAAAAATATGTAATTTCAAATTATGGGGTTTTGATTTGGAATAGCTTGAAATGTGAGATTTTTTTCAAACATTACAAAATGAGTACAAAAACTCCATAGTAAATTTAAACAAATGTATAATTTCAAATTGTAGAGTTTTGATTTGGAATGACTTGAAATGTGGGATTTTTCACTTCTGTAACGCCTCGAAATAATAACAATAACTCACATCTTAATATCCATAGAATTGATCAATAATATCATATTTACTATTCCATTTATAATCTTTGATCATACGAAAGATGACATATGCGTATACACATTCATAAATTTTAAATCCTGAATTTATAGTATATGTCATGGATACATGAATTCAAATAAATGTAAAATCAAATAATTATATGCCCTAATGGCTATATCTTTCCAAGTCAATGCTTGGGTATATCAAAATAAGTTCAGCTCAATACAATTACAATATAAGGCTTGTATAAAAATAATTACATCAAAATGAAGCCTTTGGCTCCAAGTCCAACCAAACTATGTCTTTGGTAGAGGGATATCATCAGCACCTGAAAGTTGTTTTTCACATAGGGTGGCTTTAAACCTAGTAGAGATACTTTTACACAAGATATGAATCTTAACGAAGTCATAAGATGAATGTATATGCATGCCATTTGTCAAACATTTCATTATTCAATCTCAAAATAATACAATGCCAGATTACATATAAATTTATGAAAATAACCTTTTATATCAAAAAACATGGCAGTGGATACAAAACACTAGGAATCTCTAGGTATGTGTCTGCCAATAGACTATACAAGCACTACCAAAGCCATTTTACCAGTACTAACCTGAAGGATCAGCACCTAACCGAGCTAGTTTCTAGACTTTCACCAAAGACACACAAGCCAACATAATAACCACAACCAAACCCCCTAACGAGATTCACCAAAATATTCACCCATTTTTCTCAAAACAATACATTTTCAATGTTTAAGTATGAAATAATGCTTAATCCAAGTTATATGAGTAATTAGTTTCAATTCACTTAATCTTCATGCAATTTCTACAACAATCAAAGCTATCTTCCATCGATAGCTCAAAACAGATATTTCTATTCAACATATAATTTCCAACAAAAGATATAATCTCATCATTTTCAAAATAGGAGTGATGTTACATATTTAACTCCACCATCATCATCACATACACATTCATTCTGTTCTTTCAAAACCTAACATCATTTTCCATTTTCTTTCACAAACCAAATATCAATGATTTTAAAAGAAAACCCCAATTACTTTCAAAATCAATTTTAAGTAAAGAAATCCACCATTTTAACATATCCTAACCAAAAACAAATCTCCACTACCTTTCTCAAGAACCCATTTGGAAATCCCTCTTTTACATTTCAAAATCAAACCCTAAGTTTAACCCAAAATCCCCAAATCACTAGATTCTTTCAATGAACAAATAACTAATGTAAACATCATACGAAAGGTTGAAGAAATCCCTACCTCAAGAATAAAAGACAAGAGAGAGCAAGGGTTGAAGTTAGGCGGAGCCGAAAATGATATCCTTTCTGATTAGATTAAAGCTTTCGACGTGCTCTACCTTTTTCTCTAAAGGACTAGGGTAAAGAAATCAATAGATTGGGAGTATTTGGGGCTTGAATGCAAGAACTAAAGAGATAGAGAGAGAGAGAAAGTGAAAAGTGATTCAGTAAACTCTTTTCCTGAACTGATATACACGTAGACCGCTCAAGCGACCAAAACATTGCTTGAGCGTCAGACATAAAAAATGACACCGCTTGAGCAACCAAAAACATGGCTTGAGCGTACAATGACCCCTTCCTAGAAACTCAGACCTGCAAAAGACTGCTCAAGCACAAGAAATATCGGTCGAACGAAGACACTCCACTTCTAGAAGTTTTGCAGACTGTAAAAGACCGCTCAAGCGAACAAACAAAAATCTAGACAACAACTCTTTGGGGAAACTAACCCCTAACTTGTTCCAAATGCAACAATAACTCCAAAACAACCAAACTCAACTAGCAACAAGATGAAAATCAGATGAACAATAGTTGAGGATATGGATTCTCAGATTCAAAAGCAAGAAATGGGTTGGGTCTAGACCGGAATCGTTATAATATGCTCCCCTTAAGGAAATTCATCCCTGAAATTTAAATCAAACCAACAATCACTAGATTTAGACCAAACCATTGATCATTCATACTTGTAACAATGATAAATAGAGTCTTTCAACACCAAATATTACAATTTAACTTTCCAAAACATTTACAATGCATACATTTCACAACATGAAAAAGATTTTCAATACAAGTCTCAAACATTAACAAATAGGTCCGGATACTTTTGACGGACTTTTGCCTCATGCTCCCAAGTGGCCTTCTCAATCCCATGGTGTCGCCACAACACCTTAACCAATAGAATAGTCTTGCCTTGCAAGACTTGGTCCTAAGTATCTAAACCCATACCGGCATCTCCTCGTATGAGGCATCTTTATTTACCTTTAACTTGGTCCAATCCAACACGTGTGAAGGATCAGGCTCATACTTCTGGAGCATACAAATATGAAACACGTTATAAACCCCAGAAAGTTAGGGTGGCAAGGCCAAACAATAAGCTACCTCCCCAATCTGCTCTAGAATCTCAAAAGGCCTAATAAACCTAGGAGACGACTTCCTGCTCTTTCCAAATCTCATTAAACCCCATCTTGGTGATATTTTCAAGAATACATGATCTTCTACATCAAAAGATCTTGGTCTCCTCCTAATGTCGGCATAGCTTTTCTAAAGACTTTGAGCCGAAACCAACCTCTTACGAATAAGTATGACCTTCTCTATCATTTCCCAGACTAATTCAAGACCTAACATAGGTGCGTCACCCACCTCGGCCTAACACACTAGAGATCTACACGGTCGGCCATACAAGGCCTCAAACGACGCCATACCAATACTTGCCTGGAAACTATTATTATAGGCAAACTCCATCAAAGGTAAATGCTTTTCCACGATCCCTTAAAATCAAGAACACAACCCCAAAGCATGTCCTTTAAGATCTGAATGGTTTGCTCGGACTGCCCATCAATCTAAGGATGATAGGCGATGCTACACGTCAATCTAGTGCCCAAAGCATTCTGCAGGCTCTACCATAATTGAGCCATAAAACGTGAATTTCTATCTGAAACGATAATCATAGGGAGCCCATGAAGTCAAACTATGTCCGTAACATAAAGGCCAGCAAGATAATCTACCGAGTCACTCGTGCGCATAGGTACAAAGTGTGTTGATTTAGTTAACCGGTCGACTATCACCCATACGGCATCATTACCCCGTTGAGTCCTAGAAAGACCCACAACAAAATCCATCGTGACATGTTCTTATTTCCGCTCGGCTATAAGTAAGGGCTACAACAAGCCCGCTGGTCGTTGATGCTCGGCTTTTATTTGTTGACAAGTAAGACATCTTGAAACAAACAAGGCTACGTCTCTTTCATCTCCCTCAACCAAAACTGGTGACTAAGGTCGTGATATATCTTTATGCCTTCCAAGTGTACCACAAGACGTGAATGGTGGAACCCTTGGAGTACCTCCTCCTTACAAGATTTTGGCATAAAAAGACGGTCTAAATACATCACACTTGAGTTAGAATACACGTTCAAGCCTTCTCTACATATCCACTAGATATTTTTCCTTAGATAGCCTTTACTTCATGATCACCCCGCTGTGCTTCTACAACTCAGCTCACTAGTGTAGGTTATGCAACTACAGTGAACAAAATGGTCAACTCAATGGACTCGCCAAGATGTAAGTCAAACTCGCCAATAGCGCCCAATATCTCCCATTCCTGGATGGCAATACTAGCTACACTGCTTACGAATTTCCTACTCAAGGAGTCAGCCACTACATTGGCCTTCCCCAGATGATAGTGTAACTTGCAATCATAATCCTTTATAAACTCTATCCACCTACTCTATCTCAAATTCAAATCTTTCTGTGAAAACAGATATTTCAAACTCTTGTGATCGGAAAGCACTTCAAATCTCTCTCTATATAAGTAATGCCTCCAGATTTTTAAGGCAAAGATCACTACCACTAGCTCAAGGTCGTGAGTAGGATAATTTCTCTCATGTGTTTCCAACTGCCGTGAATTATACGCTACCACTTTCCCCTTTTGCATCAATACACAACCCAAACCTTCTCGAGATGCATCACAATAAGCTGAATAACCCAAACCCCTCTCTGGAATAATCAATACTGGAGCAGTGGTGAGTCTAACCTTAAGCTCTTGAAATGACTTTTTACAAGTCTTACTCTACACAAATTTAATTTCCTTCCTCGTCAATCTAGTCAATGATAAGGCTAATCTAGAGAAGTCTTTCACAAAACGTCAGTAATACCTGGCTAAGCCCAAGAAACTCTAAATCTTTGCACTGCCTCTATCTTAGAAGAGTGTACAGTCACCTCTTCCTCGGATATCACATGGCCTAAGAACTTAACTTCTTTTAACTAGAACTCGCACTTTCCAAACTTAGTATATAAATAGTGTGCTCTAAGCAACTCAAGTACAACCCACAAGTGTTCCTCATCAGATGGTGAGTAGATTAAGATATCGTCAACAAAGACAACCACAAAACGGTTTAAGAACTCACGGAAGATTCGATTCATCAAATCCATAAATGAATTCGGTGCATTGGTTAGCCCAAAATACATTACTAAGAACTCATAGTGGCCATACCGCGTACAGGATGTCGTTTTCTGAATATCCTCCTTCTTTACCTTCAACTGGTGATAACCCGGTCTCAAGTCAATCTTAGAAAAACAATGAGACCCCTTCAATTGGTCAAACATATCATCTATACGCGGTATTAGGTATTTGTTCTTAACAGTTACCCGGTTCAACTTTCGGTAATCGATACACAATCACAATGTGCCATCTTTTTTCTTAGTAAAGAGAGCTAGTGCTCCCTAGGGTAATGTACTATGGTGAATGAAGCGTTTATCTAGCAGTTCTTGGAGTTGAATCTTAAACTCATTATAGCCCGACTTTTTCGCGCCCCATTTTTTGGAAGTTCGAATATAAGCCCTATAGTTCGGACTCCCGCAGTTCTGAATCTAATCTCACAAGTGCAATGTGAAATTGATAAACACCAAAAAGTCCAAATCGGACAAATCTTTTGGCAAATCGATTTTAAATCAAATTGCCAAAAATGGACTGCTTTGCCAGATACAGAGTTGCCACCTAAATATTTTTATTTGGAGAAATTTAAGAAACCTATGACTCGTGCCAAAGGCCACGTGTCTGTCATCACCTAGATTGTCTTGGCTCGGGAACTTAGGTACGAGAGAAGAAGGTCATGAATACATTTGAGCACCCCTGCTCGCCCGATCCAAGATCAGCTTCTACTAATCATGATATGAATCTTATTTACATTATATACTCTTGTTCCGGTTTATTAGGCTAGTATTACTATGTGATGCGTACATACACAAGTACAGACTAATTTGCAAGAATTAGAACATTTCGAGTCCAATTCGCAAACCGCCCGCACATCCGTAAACCCTATCCGCACGCACTGCGGACGGTTGCGGGTTGACTTTTCCCCAAACCGCGTAGATGCGGACGGGTCCAAACTAAACCGCAAACCGTCTCAATCTGAACCGCGAACACCCCTAATCCTTGCCTAAGATGACATAGAAACCTGACATGTCTAACAATACAAAAGCAAAGTCAGCGACCGGCAACCTCTATCTCACAACCGCGACATCCTCGGTCCAAGACAACCTTACCCCCCAACTAGTGACTCTACCCTAAGTGGAGACACTAACTGAGCCATTTCTAACCCCAAAACTGATGCGAATGCAAACGAAATGAATGAATGAGATACACTAGTATCAATCAACACATTGGCAATAGAATTGAACAACAAGAAGTTACCTCTCACTACGGAAGGTGCTGGCAATTGATTTGGTATGGTAACAGCATACACACGCTCTGTGGGTCTTTACTCGACCTGCTCACCCCTCAGAGCATAGGTCTGATACACGGATTGAGCCGAAGAGGCTCCATGATTGGCCCTCGAGACCTGAACTGAATGGGTAGGTTGATGGCTCTGTGTCTGTCTCGAACCAAACGCATTAGATATGCCACCCACTTAAGGGAAAAACCTCCTCAAGTGCCTCGACTGCCCACAATGATAATAGGTAGGCGGCTGCCTTGACTCTGACTCTGAGAAAGAGCCGAAGACGATACAGATTGTTTCCCTCCTTCTCTCTGCGGGCAAACTGAAGACTTACAGTCCAGCTGACTATACTTGAAACAAGTGATCCCACTCTGACTACCTCCCTCTAAACTAGAACTCGGTATAGAAAAAGTGGATCTGAACTGTGTTGCCTGGGATTGCTATGGGATGGAACCCCTCTGCCGTTTGTTGTCCCATACTTCCCTTGAACTTCTTGACTCCTTTGCCTAGAGCTCCTCATCCGCTCCTCGTCAAATTGGATCACGGTCTTTAGGTGAGACGCCGCCTTTACAAGGCGACTGTAATCCCTAATCATAGACCCGACCACCTTGAAAAGGAGCTCGATCCTCAATATCTTCTCGAACTCGACGCAACGCTATTCCTCTGTCGCTATAAGTTCAAGTGCAAATCTAGAGAGGCTAGTAAAAACAACCTCAAACTTAGGTACAGGTGTGTTTAGCTGCTTGAGTTTTAGGAATTGATCTCTTAATTTCTTCCTAGCAGTAGGAGGCAAAAACTTATCTTAAAGACATTGACAAAGGTCTCCCAAATCACCCCAATGCGCCCTCATGCATACTTCTACCATTGTCCTCATCTCCCTTTAGGTGGAAAGATGCTAAAGTCACCGTCAACTCATTGTCCTTAATGCGAAGCATCTCGTACATTTTCATCATCTTCTCAAGCCACTCACTTGCCTTTAGTGGCTCTTTTGGATCTCCCAAAAACGCATCCGGATTCGACCCGAAGAACTCCCTTTTCAGAAAAGACGGCCCTGTCTGTACAACATAGGCCTAGACTTGACTCTCAGCCCTAAGAATGTCCATGGATTCCTGCAAAGCTCCAGTCATTTCACGGGCCAAAACGCCTATGGCTTGCTAACCTGCTGGCTCGACCACGTTGGATTGACCAACTCCCTCTTCTTGTGCCAGAATATCATTCGGTAACGGCACCTCCTGCCGCTTAAGCTTGCCACGCTTACCACCACTACGTCTTGACATCCTAATAAAGGTAACACAATAGATTAGCATATTTACACACATGCTAAAGCTAATTCACTCACGTCCTAATACGATGGACAACAAATAATTCACTCCACATAAGCACCTAATCACATAAACACAAATGAACTTCCTTTTTAGATAATGATCATCCTGCGACATTACCAGAGTTCTAGTTAGAAACAGTAGTGATCAAGTGTTCTTCTAACAGGACTTCTAGAAACTCATAGACCCAATCAATATCTTAAAAAATAAATCCCATACTTATTTAGTCACATAAGCATTTTATCACATAGCATACCAGGTCTACTTCTAATATTATCTAGTGAGATAACCCGTTGTGATAAAAATCACATCCCACGATCCCAAAATATTTAAATTCGGTAGCTCTGATATCAAGTTGTAACGCCCCGAAATAATAACAATAACCCACATCCTAATATCCATAGAATTGGTTAATAACATCATATTTACTATTCCATTTATAATCATTGACCATACGAAAGATGACATATGCGTATACTCATTTATAAATCCTAAATCTTGAATTTATAGCATATGACATGGATACATAAATTCAAATAAAAGTAAAAATCTATTAATTTTATGCCCTAGTGGTTACATCTTTTCAAGTCAATGCTTGAGTACATCAAAATAAGTTCAACTCAATACAATTACAGTCCAAGGCTTGTACAAAAATAATTACATCAAAATAAACAAAATGAAGCCCTTGGCTCAAAGTCCTCCCAAGCTATGTCCTTGGTGGAGGCACATCATTAGCACTTGAAAGTTGTTTTCCACATAGGGTGAACTAAAACCTAGTAGAGATACTTTAACACAATATATGAATCTTAATGAAGTTATAAGTTGAATGCATATGCATGCCGTTTGTCAAACGTTTCACATTTCCATCTCAAAACAATGCGATGTCAGATTACACATCAACTCATGAAAATAATCTTTTATATCAGAAAATAGGGCAGTGAATACAAAACGCTAGGAATCTCTAGGTATATGTCTGCTAGTAGGCTATACAAGCATGAATGATCGGCACCTAACTGCGCTATCACGTCCCGCTCCCCGTACTCAAGGGTTAAGTATCGTGATGGCCAGTAACTGAAGTTACCTCCGGCCAATTCTTTAACAAAGTAATAAACGCGAGCAGAAATAATACTGTTTTCCTTTTTTTTCTATTCATAGCCATACTCCTCTATTTATACTAAATTTACTACTTGCTCAACACGTTTGGTGACACGTAGCCTCTCTAATTGCAGCCATCATCAAGTTAGAATCTTATCCCTCAAATGGATAAGTGTAGATTAGTTCCTTATTTATACATTGACCCCTAAATCTCGTATTAATTACATTGTTTTTATAAAATTACATATAATAATACAAACAAATCATATATTTTCCCAACTGTAATTAAATAATATTAGTATCAATTTTAAAGAATAATTAAAAATTTGGGTTGTTACACGCGCAGGATACTGCACTTTCACCAAAGACACACAAGCCAACATAATAACCACAACCACACTCCTTAACGAGATTCGCCAAGTTATTCGCCCCATTTCCTCAAAACAATACATTTTCAATGTTTAAGTATTAAATAATACTCAATGCAAGATGTATGAGTAATTATGTGAAGCCCCTGAAAAATGTTTTCTCTAAAAAAAAAAAAACAAAAAAAAAATGTTTAAATTATTTGCTTAAAGCCCCTCAGTTACTACACTTATTTCGAACTAGTGTATATAATGTTTAAATTATTGTCCAACTAGTGTTCATTTAATCCAACTAGTGTCCATTTAATGCCAACTAGTGTCTTTTCATAATCCAACTAATGTCTTTTCATAATCCAACTAGTGTTTATTAGTGGGCTTTAATGAACCAATAAATCCTAACTTGCCCTTTCAATTCCTTGTTACACCAAGTTGCCTATAAATATCACCAAGCAACACTCTCACACACCCACATTTGACTAAAGGAGAGGAAGGGAGAAGAGAGCCATCTTGTTCAAAGCTTAGCAAGTAAGCCACAACACAACCTTCTCTTCATTTTCCTTTTCAATACATGTTATTCAGGGTTCTAAATAATGTTTTTCAGATCTGTTATTTATGAGTTACTTGTGTTAAAAATGCTAAGAGTTGAGTATTGATTCTATCTATATTGTATTTTCCCCATTTCAGTATAAAACCATTTTTTTTCCATATCAATCTCTAAACTTTCCAAGGGCACACCTTCAAGCAAACTTTCCGAGTTAGATATATGTTGGTTAGCATGTTTTCTTCACAAAAGAAACGAAAACTTTCCCTTGGTGGAACCCTTTTCTCATAAATCTTCTTGTTTTGGACATTCTACCTTAGAATCTGTTTATGCAGGCCACTTTCAAAATTCCAGAAAAATGTATAAAATTATTCTGGACCTCTATTTTAGGTCAAAATCTTCCTTAAGGAGTTATCTTCCAACTAAAATTGGTTTCATCGAAAAACGTTTAGTGGTTTGCAAGAAAATCAAATTTTCGTAATGATCGACGGGTCTGGACAGAATCTGGACAACGCTGGAATGTTTTCTAAATAACTTAAAATCTGGAAAAGCAAACCCATTTCCAAAAAATGTTCTAGAAACTAGATCAAATTCTCTACGAACCATAGGAAGACCAAGTCCGGTGAAGGATCTAAAATAGTCCTTTCATTTTAATCTTTAGGTGATGTTAAATCTGGAAATTTTGTTATGTATGGATGTTTTATGCCCTTGTATTCATGGAAATGTTTAATAGCTTATGATCATATCTTGGCATGATATTGTATGTGTTATGTTATGTTATTTATCTTTCTCATCTTAAGGATGCGTGCTTATGTGGTTATTATTATCTTGTAAGTTGGACTAACCTTGATTAAAACATTTAACTCAACGGGAAACCTAATTGGGAGGGTGTTGGGTTGCGAGCACTTGAGTAATGAAAAGATGAGAATTTGTGATATATGGTTTGTTGGGATGCGTTCCCTATTCGGAAGTTAAAGTCTTGCGCAACTGGTTTTCGGAACCCTTGAACGGAGCGATTGTATTCGGACCCTAGGTGGTTTGGTGTGAGAAGGGTTTTGGGCAAGGCCCTATTTCACCGTCTCTTTTGAGGCCCTGCGATTGGCGTTACGCAGTATATAACCGATGGTAGGCATCCGAGGTTAGTTCTGCAACAAAGCAGCAAAAGAGGGGGCATACCGAATAAACCGAATCCGATTCTTGTGGTTGGGAGGACGAAATCTCTTTGGGGATTTCTAGTTTATTAACATTTAACTTGTAACTATTTATTTATTCATTCGTGTATCATGCTTTACTACTTGATGTTATAATTGTGATTGTGTATTGGACTGGGAAAAAAGGTATGGGATGTGTGTGTGTTTACTGGGCATTCAAAGCTCACAGCGTGTTATGCCAGGTGACGAAGATGAACATATAACTGGAGATGACGAGCCTAAAACCTTCGAAGACCTTTGGCTATCTTAGAAAAGTTAAAAAGTTCTCTTTTAATATTTTTGTAAGACTCGTACAAAGATTTAAATTTCCTTTTTGGGATGTAATGTAATGTAATGGAACAAGCTTTTGCAATTAAGGTTATTTGTGGTTGTTATGTATTTATATTAAGTATAATCAGAGGTATACACCTGATCGATGCTTATGAGACCTTGTGTCAATACTTGTTAGAATCTGTCAAAATTGACCATAGGACTCAACAGTGACTCTCCCTTGCCTACAACCAATAGTGTAGAATCGGGGCGTTACAAATTAGTTTCAATTCACTTAATCCTCATGCAATTTCTATAACAATCAAAGCTATTATCCACCGATAGCCCAAAACAGATATTTTTATTCAACAGATAATTTCTAACAAAAGATATAATCTCATCATTTTCAAAATGGGAGTGATATTACATATCTAACTCCACCATCATCATCAGCATACACATTCATTCCATTCTTTTAAAACCTAATATCATTTTCCATTTTTTTTCACAAACTAAATATCCATGATTTTAGAACAAAACCCCATTTACTTTCAAAATCAATTTTAAGTAAAGAAATCCACTATTTTAACATATCTCAACAAAAAACATATCAACACAACCTTCCTCAAAAACCCATTTGGAAACCCTCTTTTACATTTCAAAATCAAACACTAGGTTTAACCCAAAATCCCCAAATCACTAGATTCTTTCAATGAACAAGTAACTAAGGTAAAAATCATATTAAAGATTGAAGAAATCCCTACCTCAAGAATAGAAGACAATAAAGAGCAAGGGTTGAAGTTAGGTGGAGCCAAAAACGATATCCTCTCCAATTAGATTGAAGCTCTCGACATGCTCTATCTTTTTCTCCAAAGGATTAGGGTGAAGAAATCAATAGATTGAGAGTATTTGGGGCTTGAATGCAAGAACTAGAGAGAGAGAGAGAGAGAGAGAGAGTGAAGAACTAGGGTTTTGGAATGTTTTAGAGAGAGAGAGAAAGTGAAAAATGATTTAGAAAATCCTTTTCCCGAACTGATATATGTGCAGATTGCTCAAGTGACCAAAACACTACACGAGCACTAGACACAAAAACTGACACTGCTCAAGTGACCAAAAACACGCCTCGAGCCCACAATGACCCCCTCCTAGAAACTCAGACCTGTAAAAGACTGCGTGAGCTCAAGAAATACTGGTTGAGCGAAGATACTCCACTTCCAGAAGTTTTGTAGACTGTAAAAGAGTGCAAGAAAGACTGCTCAAGCGAACAAGCAAAAAACTGGAAGATAACTCTTTGCAAAAACTAACCCCCAACCTGTTCTAAACGAATAATAACTCCAAAATAACCAAACTCAACTAGCAATAAGATGAAAATGAGATGAACAATATTTAAGGATATGGATTCCCGGATTCAAAAGCAAGAAATGGGTCGGTTCTAGACCAAAATCATTATAATTCTTAAAGAGTACAAAATTTTTTTAGTAAGCTTTAGGCAAATGTGTAATTTCAAACTGTACGGTTTTGATTTGGAATAGCTTGAAATGTGGGATTTTTCAAACATTCTAAAAGGAGTACAAAAATCTTTTAGTAAACTTTAGGCAAATGTGTAATTTCAAATTGTGGAAATTTTGGTTATTTATGGGTATTAACTAGCATCCATAAGTGTAAATTGTAGGGTTATACTGTCATTTCCACACAAATAGGACTATTGGGTTCATAAGGGCTGTTATTTGTCCTCACCTTTGTACTTTGGCCTGCTCTAGTTCTTTGAACCCCTATCCAGAAAAATGAGTTCCTTCTATTTTCTCTTTGATCCCCTATATTAATACCAACTATATCCCTAACTCCAAACCAAACACAAACCTTAGCCCCTAACCCTAATCCCATTTCCACAAACTCCATCCGGTAGTCCCACCCTTCCGGAGATCTCTCAGCACATCCTCCATCGGCGACCACCCTTCCATATCTTCCGACTACAACGACCTCTTTCCTATTTTTTTTAATAGATTTGCGGTGGAGATCATGATTTGTAGTGGAGATCACGACGGCGACTCTCTAGAAGAAGAAGAAGACCAGACCTACGAGGTGGCTAGGGTTTGTTATTCGATCTCTCTCTCTATCGTTCGATCTCTCTCTCTTTCTCTCTCTCTCTCTCTCCCTCTTGTTCGATCTCTGTTGCTCGATTTCTCTCCCTCACAGTGGCTATGGTTTGGCTACTAGGGTTTGGTAAAGATGTGGTTGATGGTGGTAGTGAGCGGTGATGGTGAAGATGAAGATGAGAAGATGATGAGAAAGAAGAAAAATAAGGGTTGTTGGTGAGGATGAAGATTGGAAGGGTAGTGATGGCGGGGTTGAGGGTGGTCAGAACTGTTGAAGAAGAAGAAAAGAGAAGAGGCTACTGGCTGTAGTGGAATGGAGGAGAGGTAGAGATGGAGGGTTAGGGTAAAGGATAGAGATGGGTAAAAATGAAAATTAGTGTTAGAGCAAAATTGTAATAAAACAAAAATAGAAGAGGTTGGGTTCCAAAGGAAAAATGTATGTGCTAATAGCAACATTATTAGATTATTTATAGGATTTATTAGCTGCTAAGATATGAAAATGGGATTTATTGGTGCTTCTAAATCCAAAAAAAAAAAAAAATCTCTTTGATTGAAAAGATTTTTCAAATTCCGGCGGGATTCTCAAGGTTGTGTCCGATGAATCTTTGATGATGGAGTGTAAATCAGAGATGATAAGATATAGATCAACGATGGTGGAGTATAGATCAAGAAGATAGAGTGTAGATCGGTGACAGTGGAAGTGGTTGATGAACGACAGTAGTAGATCGGTGGTGGTGGAGTATAGATCGAAGATGGTAGAGTGTAGATTGGTAGCAGTGAAGATGGTTGGTGAAAGTAGTGGACGGTAGTGGCGGTGATAGTGCATAATGGTTGCGGTGGTAGTGCACAGTGGAGTAAAGTTATCAAATTGTAGAGAGAGATGAACAAGAAGAAGAAGAAGAGAGAGAGAGAGAGAGAGAGAGAGAGAGAGAAATCTAAAAAATTATAAAGAGATAAGAGAAAATGAATAGTCAAACTCCAACTCCCTTGTGGTTTGGGCCATGTGCGGTTACCTTCCTAATGTTTGAAAATGATCACATAATCCCCTTGTGGTTTGTGGATTGAAGTACATCATTAAGTTTGTTAACGATTTAATGAAAAAGACTAAAATACCCATGTATTTTCGTCATTTTCTATACAAACTATACTTTAACCCCTATACTTTATTCTATGTGCAATTTAACCCTCTGTACTTTATTTCATGTGCGATTTACGTCCTTAAAATTTAAAAATGAGCATATAACCTCTTTATGTCTACCATGTGTTTCACACTTGCTGTTACGTTGGACAGAATATCTAACGGTGCACTTTAGTCCGCAAATCACATGGGGGTTATGTGGTTATTTTCAAACTTTAGAAAGGCAAACTGCACATGACTCAAACCACAGGAGATAAAGTGAAGTTTGTTTTAAAATATTTAATGAGGACATAAAAGATATTTAAGGACTTACTAGTGTATATGAAAAGTCTCCGGGACTTATTCAGCTTGCTTGTTTTCATTTTTCAAAAAATATTTTTCAAAAGATTTTATTTTTTTATTTTTCGTATTTTTTTGTTTTTACTGAATTTTTTTAATATTTTAAGCAATTTTTTTACTTTTTAGACACACCTAATATAAATACACCTAAAAAGTAAAAAAATTGTAAAAAAAATCTTTTAAAAATTCACTAAATACCAAAAATACAAAAAAAAAAAATACAAGAATTTAGTGCATTTTTTGTATTTTTATGTATTTATTAATTTTTAAAAATATTTTTTCACAATTTTTTTTCTTTTTAGATACATCTATGTAAGGTGCATCTAAAAAAGTAAAAAAAAATGTTTAAAATTTTAAAAATATTCACTAAAAACAAAAAAACATGAAAACCAAAAAATTTAGTTTTCAAAAAACTTAATCCAAAAATTCAAACAAAACACACTGATTAATATTTAAGTCCATTTAATAGGATTGGAGAGTAATTAAATTTTTTTTAATAATATTTTTTTATAATGTAAGTCCATTTAAATTGCATATGATCCAAAATTACAGGGGACGATTCGTATTTTAATTAAATATCAAAAGATATATTTATAATTTATCCTTAAAAAAATTATGAACTAAATAAATTTTGAATTCCAACAAATCAAAATTTTTTTTTTTTCAAAACTAAGGTTTGTTTTAAGGACGTGATTAAAAGTAACTTTTTTTATTTTTTTAAATTTTTTTTATCACATCTCCACTTCACTTTTTTTAATATTCTTTTAAAAAAATCAAAATATTAATTTTTAATGCACTTTCCAAAACAAGCCTAAGACCTTGCGATTATTTAGAAGTGACCAAACCTAAGTAAAAAACGGACTATAAAATGAAGCTTTGAAAACTAGAGCCGAGCCGACAGAAGAGTCCTACCACAAAACCCTGTTCTCATCATCTGCTCTCAAAACCCTTTCTCCCAAGTTTTCTCAAACTCTCTCTCTCTCTCTCTCTCTCTCTCTCTCTCTCTCTCATGAATTCATGAAATTCTCACTTGGCTCATTGTTGTTTTTTTTGCAAATCCATATGAGATGTTTAAGAAGAGGTCTAATTCACACTACCTCTTCTTCTTCTTCAACAACACAACCAGAAGAGCTTTCAATACATGTCCATGTCCTCTTCCTCTTGAACCTCCAATTCCCTCAATTTCAACCTCTACAACTGACCACAGAACCCTATGCCTTTCCCTAATCGATCGCCTCATTCGCCGCGGCTCTTTCTCCTCTGCACAGCAAGTCGTTCAACGAATCATTATGCAGTGTTCCTCACTCCCTGACGCAATCTCGGCCGTCGATTTTGTCACAAATCGAGGTATGGAGCTTGACCCATCTAGCTATGGTGCCCTTATTCAAAAACTTGTGTGTTTTGGTGAATATCAGGTGGCTAAGGTGCTGTATATTGATAGCATTATAAGCAGAGGTGTTTGTCCTGATTCATTTTTGTTGGATTCTATGGTGATTTGTTATTGTAAATTAGGAGAATTGGAAGAAGCAAAAGCCCATTTTGATAGGCTTATTTCAATGAAATCTGTTCATTTTAAAGGGGCTTGTAATGCTCTCCTTGGGGAGCTCTGTGCCCAAGATAGAGTCTTGGAGGCTCTACACTACTTTATTGGGGTCAGTGATGCTGGTAGTCTTCTGGGTTATTGGTGTTATAATATGCTGGTTGATGGGTTGTGCCTCAAGGGACATTTAAATGAAGCCATGTATGTGTTTGATATAATGCATGAGAGAGGGATTCCATGTACTGTTCATTTGTACAAGTCATTGATTTATAGTTTTTGTAAGAGAGGGTGGGTTGAGGAGGCCGAGTTGCTGAGTACAGAAATGGAGTCTCAAGGTCTTTTTATGGATAAAGTTATGTACACTACTCTTATTAATGGATACAGAAAGAGCAAGAAAATGAAAATGGCTATGAGGTTGTTTTTTAAAATGCTTAAGACGGGGTGTGAGCCTGATATTTATACTTACAACACATTAATACATGGGTTTGTTAATTTGGGTTTGCAAGAAAAAGGTTGGATTTTACATGATCAGATGGAAGAATTGGGAATAAAACCAAATGCAGTAACTTATCACATTATGATTAGAAACTACTGTAAGGAGGGGAAAGCTGATTGTGCTTTAATGCTTTTGGATAACATGTGTCAAAAAGGTATAGCTCCGACTGTGCACAGTTACACAGCCTTAATTTCTGCACTTTATGAGGAGAAACGTTTAATGGACGCTGATAACGTGTACTACAAGATGCTAAATAGTGGGGTTGTGCCTGATCATCTACTGTTTTTTACTCTTATGAAGATGTACCCAAAGGGGCATGAGTTTACTATTGCCCTCATACTATTACAGGCAGTTGCCAAGGTTGGGTGTGGTATTGACCCTTCTTCCTTTTTTGCGTTTGATACTTCTGACCCTACTAGAGATTTGGAGCTAAAAATTGAGCATCTGCTGGGGGAAATTGTGGAAAGCAACTCTAATTTAGCTCTTGTGGCTTTTAGCATTTATATACTTGCATTGTGTGCAGCAGGAAAATCTGAAGTTGCTTTCCTTTGCATGGATAAAATGGTTAGTCTTGGATGCCGACCTTTGCTTTCTACTTACAACTCCTTGATCAAGTGTCTTTGCCAAGAGGGGTGTGTAGAGGATGCCAAATCTCTATATGACCTCATGCAAGATCAGGGAATAGTTCCAAATCTTGCGACTTACTTAATATTGGTCAATGAACATTGTAAGTGTGGTGACTTGGCATCAGCTTTTGATTTTCTGGATCAAATGGATGAGAGGGGACTGAAGCCTAGTGTTGCTATTTATGATTCTATTATTGGTTGTTTAAGCAAACAAAAAAGAATATCTGAAGCACAAGATATTTTTAAGTGGATGCTTGAGTCTGGTGTTGATCCTGATGAGGTCATTTATGTCACAATGATAAATGCTTATTCCAAGAATGGAGGAGCTGTTCAAGCCCAGCAACTATTTGATAAGATGGTAGAATCTGGCATCCGCCCTAGTTTTCATGCTTACACTGCACTCATAAATGGGTTAGTCAAGAAAAACATGATTGCGAAGGGTTGTGTGTACCTTGATAGAATGTTGGAAGATGGTTTTTTGCCAAATAATGTCCTTTATACATCTCTTATCAATCAATTTTTGAGGAAGGGAGAGTTAGAATTTGCCTTTAGATTGGTTGATTTGATGGAAAATTGCCAGATTGAGCATGATTTGATCACTTATATCACATTAGTTAGTGGCGTTGGCAGAAACATAGCATGCATCAAAAGAAGTTGGCATACTCATAAAAATGCTGAAAGGATGAGGGAAGTGTTGTTTCATTTGCTCCATCAGAAAAGTTTGGTGCCATGGAAAAATAATTTGAGAATTTCTTTCAAGTCTCTTGAGGAAATAAAATTCATTGCTTTAAGGTTAATGAAAAAAGTTGAAGGCACTCGATTTATGCCAAATTTGTACCTGTATAATGGCATGATTTATGGACTTTGTTGGGCAAACATGATGCAGGATGCATATGAGCATATTGAATCGATGCAAAGAAAGGGTGTGCATCCCAATCAGGTGACTTTTACAATTCTTATTGAAGGGCATATCCAATTCGGTGAAACTGATCATGCTATTGGGTTGTTCAATGAGATGAATGCCAATGGTTGTATTCCAGATAGAATGGTGTACAACAGCTTGATAAAAGGCCTCTGTAAGGCTGGTAGACTACGCGATGCATTGTCGTTGTCACATACAATGTATAAAAGAGGGTTTTCTCCTTGCAAGGCTTCTTATGAAAACCTACTCAATATGCTTTGCATCAGTCGTCTGAGTATTCATGCTTTGAGGATATGTGAAGATATGTTTGCCCATGGTTTCTTACCTTGCCGGTATAATCTTAACTCGTTGCTTTGCTTGTTGTCTGAAGAAGACAAATTGCATGAAGCTCGAGTGCTACACGATATGATGCTAAAATAAGTATGTTAAATGATATGATACTTGAAAGACGAAAATTTCTTGATGAATTGGCAAAGAGCTTTCTGATTGAATCATGGTGTAAGCAAATAGAACAGGGGTTGGTTTCACAGTGTAGAGGAAATATAGGATAAGATTTCTGAGATTGATGATAATGCAGAAAGGCTGTGAAAGGTTATACAAGAGATCGATATAAAAGAATCAAAGTTGACTGCTGAAAAAGAAACAAGTATGAGGTAAAAACTGTGTCAGAGAAAGTATATGCTCTTTCTTGTGATCTTGTGATATGCTGAAAATCTCAACACCAAAGAAGAGAATGCTGAAAAGGTATTGAGGACTAAGAATAATAAGTTGACATTCTCTCTCTCTCTAAAAAATTAAATGTTCATATGTCCCTAATTTTTGTTTTTTGAAGTTTGTTCTTTTTGCTTCCTATCATATCTAGATTTTATCTCTTGATGTTGCCAGACTCTGAGAAGTACTGAAGAATTAAAGCAGTCTATAGAAGAGAGGGCCTTTGCAATAAAAAAATGCTGAAGATGGAGTAGCTGGTCTGAAAAAGAGAGTTAAGGGACTTTCTATGAAAGTTTGGAAGATTACGAAAAGATTGCCAGGTAAAGATTACCTGTATAGTCAAGTGTTGTGCATTGAACTCCACTGATATTATTGTTGCTTGCATTCATATCCTTATAGAGTTGTATCCTTAAACTTGTTCAATTTATGTGGGTCGGGTGTGTTAGCTGCTAAAAGTAGCGGTAGTGTGGAGGAATGGCTTGAAGATCAACTAGGTCATGCCAAGTAGCTGTTGGAAATGCAGAAAGATTTTGAAAACAAAAATAAGCCATTCTGAGAAAGAGCTGAAAGAGAAAATGCATCAGTTATTGGTTAAAGCATGAAGAAGTTGTTGCCATTGAAAATGAGCTCAGTACGAGAAAAAATGTTGTGGACAATGTTAAAGTAGCTTTGGAATCTCTTCCCTATGCAGATAGGCAGATGGCAATCTTACAAAAAGGTATGCTCTTGTAATGGTGGTTTGGCAAAAAATTCTACCTGAAATGGCATGAGGTCTTAGTTTTGTTAAAATTCTTTTGCATAGTGTAATGGTAATAATTTGTATTTTTTTTCTTCCGGATCAACTGAGTTAGAGATGGTGCAGAAGTTGAAAGATAAAATTTGAATTCTATCTGCAAAATTTGCTAATGTGGATTTCACATACCATGACCCTGTGAAAATTTTTGATAGGTCAAGGCTGAAAGGTTTGGTTGCTGAACTCGTTAAACTGAAGGATAGCTTGACAACGACTGCCTTGGAGGTTGTATGCTTTATATCATGTACTGGGTTTATTTTAGAAGCAATATATTTTGTTGCCAAGCCATGAAGTGTCCTAAACGTAGTCACTACTGATCATTCTGCTGATTTTGTGTCCAGGTTGCTTCAAGGGGTAAGGTTGTTGTAGTAGACACAAAGTACTGGAAAATAACTGCTTCAAAATGGTGATCTTCGAAGAAGAGTTACCATTATCCCTCTATACAAAATCAATCCCATCCTGTCCTTCCTAAGGTGCAAATTGACTCTATTTTGCTTTCTTTATACATTTGTATCTCCCTTCATTGTTTGTATTTGTCAGAAGGCTATTCTAAATTTTCAGGTTGGCAAAGGGAATGCAGAAGTGGCACTATCTTGGGTAGCATATGATGAGGAGCTGAAGGTATGGTTTACATTAGCTTTTTTTTTTTTTCTGAAAAGCAACAACGATATTTATTAAGCAAAAGCAAAAGAAAAGAGAGAGGACAAGGAGTCCTCAAACAATAAAAGAGATCCAAACAAAAGCAAACTAAAAACCTACAAACAAGAAAAACCTATTACTAAGGTTTGCAAATAGTAGCCCAATCCTTAGAAATCAAGAAGAGTGGGACTCCTTTAAAAGGAGGGGACACAAAAGCCCAAAATGAAGGCAAAAAACCCGCCCTATCCCATAAAGAATCTGCATCTGACTCCTTTCTATCAAAGATCCGTGAGTTCCTTTCTAGTCAAATAGTCCAGAAGATAGCAAAAACAATACAAGACCACAATGTTTTGGCTCTCTTATTGCTGCCAAACCCTTTGAACTTCACTAGAAGCATATGTGTGCAGTCCCTTGGAGCAAACCATTGATCATCACAAAAGCCGAAAAGACGCTGCCATAAATCAAGAGCCATCGGACAATGAAGAAGGAGATGATCTGCCGATTCTGAGTTCCTCTTACACATCACGCACCATTGAGGACAAAGAAAGTGATTAGGCCTTCTTTTTTGGAAAAGATCATTAGTCATGACACCACTTTGAGTTAGGGACCACATGAAAAACTTCACTTTATGGGGAACATCCGCTTTCCAAATTTTCTTATGAAGAGAGAACAAAGGAGCGGAAGGCTCGTCCATGAGTTTGCCAAACAAAGATTTACAAGAAAAAACCCCTGAAGAGGTGATACTCGAAATGCTTTTATCGTTAGATAAAGATAAAGAAATCCCATCAATCAATGACAACGAAGTTTTTTTTATGGTATTACTATCCTTTTGTTGTTCATTGAATCATTGGTGTGTTTAGTGATACTGGTGACCAGCCAAGGTTTTGTACAAGTGCAGTTGATTGTTAGAATGTTTCTGGCAACTGACCTTTGTAATGTTATGTTATGTCATCCTGAACCGTGTTTATCTGGCTAAGAATGACCAGAATTCCAATAAAAATTCATGTGTCTGTCTTTTGTTTTCGTTGGATAACAAACATTGGTTTGGGTTAGTTACATTTTGTTTTTAACTCAAGGACAGTTGATGTGTGATGCAGAATGCTATGGAATTTGCATTTGGTTCAACCTTCATATGCCAAACTATTGATGTGGTGAGGGAGGTAAGTCTTTTTTTGGGCATGCTTTTTCCTGAGGTGCTTTTGTAAATGGTTAATTCTAATATAGAAATTGCTTTTCAGGATGGCTTATGGAGCACCTCTATCCCTGTTAGTAGGGGTGTTCACGGGTCGGATCGGATCGGGTTCTTGGTATATCCGCCACTCGAACCGATCATATCGGGTGAGAGAATCTGTCATCCGATTCCGACCTAGCAGCTGTTCGAAACCATCCACTTCGGGTAAGGGTTTTGGCGGTCGAGTTTCGGTCGAAATTGTAAAATCCTTCATTCAGACCATGAATAGATTTGAGAGGGATCAAGGAAAGAGGAGTTTGGAGGAGGGCGTGATGGAGGCAGTTTCGGAGATGAGCATATTTAAAAGGAAAACAGAGAGATATGAGAAAAGCAGTTACATAGGGAAGGATGCAGAGGAGGAAGACTTCATCAAGGTTGTGCATCGGAGCCATCGCCGGTGTGAGAGATGTGGTGACAGAGCTTATGTTCTCATCAATCTAAGAGAGAGATCTAGACAGCAACACAACCACGTCTTTGTGATTGAGAGAAAATACACAGTAGAGATAAACCTCTGCAATAAGGTAAACAATAATATTGATTGAGAAAATATGTTGGGAAGATAAAAGGACCTCTTTTTTAGAGAGATAGAGTAAATATAGAGTGAGAGAGTGGAGATCATCTCTGCAGCAAAGAAGGTGATAAAAAAGAGGGAACAAAAAGTGACTATGACAAATAGAGAGAGAAAAGAAGTTCAAAAGAAAAGGTGTGGTCAAAAGTTAAGTGTACTTCTTTAACACCCAATCATATAATGCCAAGTGTATATGAAAGAAAGAGTTTGGTATTAGAACATTAAATATATTTTTAACTTTCAATCTTAGAAAGCCACGTACAAGATAATCGGACGGTTCGGGTGTAGGTAATAATTTTTTTTGGATTCCAAACACCGTCCGATCAACTAATTTTTTTTGCATTTTTAAACCGTTGTCCGACCGTGTAACATTCGAAATCGACCGTTGCTCAACGGTTCGAGTCGGGTTGGTCGGTTAAATTGGGTCCAACGAGTTTATGAACAGCCCTAGTAGGAACTTAACATGCCAGGCTCACAAGTGGGGTTTCACAAAAATGTATTCATCATTCATTTTGTTTTTATACCAGTGAGTGATGTCAGCCAATGACCTTATCTCACGAAATGTGCTGATTCTGCAGAAAGCAGTATATTATGCATCAAGCAGTATATTACCCCTGTTTGGCACAGCTTATTCCAGTTTTCAGCTTAATTTAATCTATTTTGATGTGTTTGGTTTAGCTTATAGCTTATAGCTTATAGCTTTTTGGAAGTCAGAAGTCAGCTTATTCTTTAAGTGGGCAGGAGATGCTTAAAGAATAAGTTGGAAATCAGCTTAAGCTGAAAGTTATAAGCTATAAGCTGTTTAGGCATAAGTTATAAGCAGTTTCTCACAGCTCTACCAAACAGCGCTATTATGCATCTTAACTTATTAAACTCTTATCATCTTATTATCCATTCAATTTATTAACTTATTATCTTTGGCGTTAGTTGAAATTAAATTTTTGGCTCGTGCATGTCTACAGCGTTCATTGATTGCCTTTTACCTTCAATGTCATACTCTTTGTACCTTGAATAAGTTTTGGATAAATTACAAATGCACCCCTGAAATTTGATTCAAATACGGATCGTCTCCTATGATTCTAAAAATTACATTTTATCATACATCCCCTGAAAGTTGATTCAAATACGGATCATCTCCTATGGTTCTAAAAATTACATTTTCTCTTGAGATTTCTAATTTCATAACAAATTGACCCTTTTATTGATAAATCATGAAGTCAATTAACAGTTTTTAATGATGTTACAAATATGTTTCAATTAATAATTTAGATAATTTTATTATTGTATAGGAGAGTAATTATGAATTTTATTTTTTTAGTTAATTTTGTTAAATAATTCTTTTTTTGATAAGGGAGTATTTATAATTTTTTAAATCATAAGAAATAATCTGTATTTTAAGCAAACTTTAAGGAGTATATTTGTAATTTATTTTTTTTACAAATATGACTGCTAATCCATAAATTTCCAGTCAGTTCTCGAGCAGTTGTCAACTTCAAGTTTGGCTGACTGTGGGCCTGTCCGTGCAAACCTAATTTACAGCTCTACTTGCACCAGTTACAGTTCTCAGTTGATGTTATTGTCAAATTTTGCTAGAAGAGAGAACCGTGATATTACTGGGGATGATAGTGCTTGTACTAGTCGAAGAGGACTCCGGCGACTACAAGAGAGAGAGGGTTTGAAAAGAGAGAGAGAGAGGGAGAGGGTATAGTTTGAAGAGGCAGAGGGAGACACTGTCGAGTTGTGTTCTGTGATGTTTGTCTGGTTTCATGATATATATACATAGGGTAGTTTGGTTATTTTGTAAGAGTTTGTTTCTATGGATAAAATATTTTAACACTTGGACTTTTGAGTGAGAAAAATTCAAAATTAGATTTATGAGTCGAGTGTCCTTTAAAATTTTTTTAAAAATAAAGCACAAAGAAATGATACGCATCCCTTGAAAATGTAATCTCATCGTACTTACATAGTATGATTCCCCAAATCCCACCAAGGCTTTGTTTTGGAATTTGCTTATTTTTTTGTTTATTTTTGTTTTGAGTGTACTTTTTTTAAATTTTTTTTAAAAAAATTAGGTATTTAGATTCAGGTCGACAAGACAAACTGGAAAATTATAGGTTGCGTTTGGTTTAATTTTGAAATTGTGATTCTATTTTTGAAGTTGCGATTTGAGTGTGAAATTGTGAGTTGAGTTTTGAGTAATTGAAAATTTGTTTGGTTGTGAGTTTTGAAAGGAATTTTTGAATTTTGAATTTTGAAAAGAGCGGATTGGGTTTACCCGGTCGTCCGGCTAGTTGACCGGAACAGTGCAAAATTTTTTTTTTTGGCAACCCGTTATTTGAAAAAAAATAATTTATATTTGTTTTAGATATTTTTTAAATATAGATATTAATCTTCTTAGATTTTTTATAATAAGAATTTAACAATCTCATCACTAACTATTTTCAACACTATATCATCCAAAGAGAGTTTTGAATTTTGGTTGGTCATAAGACACCACGTAGTCATGTCCCAGGCCAATTATAAATCCCATCTCCCCTCATATGCAATCACCCAACACAAACCGTGGCCCTCACCTTCTCCACCAATCACAATGTATGTGGTGCGCGACGTAGCGTTGCCATGGACCAATCAATAACTTCTCGCGATCGATGTGCTGGTACAATACTGATACCAATTTAACAGAGAATCTACTTAACGGAACCCTCATTGTTATTCACTGTTTCTCTCTTCTATTAGGTTTTGCTTTTTGTTACCCCTTTCCTTTTGATCAGCAATGGTGTTGTGCTGGGGAGAATGACATCATATGGATCTTTTTGCCATGTACAATGCCGGCATCATAACTGCCACCAACGAGTAGTGATGCGGAAGATCGATTGAACCCCAGCGACATCTTTAATTCTCGAAATCAATTGGAGCAAAAGACTTAGTCGTAGACTTCAAAAGCATGTCTGATGTTGGGTTATAACACATTGAATTCATTCATAGCTAGGGTTTGTAGTTCTTGTGTTAATTTTGAGTGGTAGGATCAATGAAGAAGTTGACAGACTCGGAAGTTTGTGGGATGTTTTGGGCGGTTCTTATATATACGTAGCCGCTTGTACTTATTTTTGTAAAATTTCTTGTCTATAGGTGAACTAATTGAATGATGACATGTGGCAATAGAGTCAAAGTGGAGTCATTCAACATTTGGAGTGTGACGTCCCAATTTACTACTCTAAGGGTTAGGATAACGTCACTAAAGAGTCTTTTGGTCAATAGCCAAGTACGATCCCAGGAAGGTCTGAGAAGTCAATATAGCCTCTCTTCTAGGTCCAACCATCTTAGATAACAAGCTATCTTTTTTACAAATCTTAAGAGGTATTAACACAAGGTCTCATAAGTAACGTGGAGATAGGCATAGGATTACAAAAGTAAATAATAATTGTAGTGTTTCAAATCTTAAATTACAAAACGAGCTTTATTACTATTATAATCCAAAAAAAATAAAAAAAAAATAAAAATAAAAGCACGAATACGCGCATAAGCAAAATGGCTTCTAACTTTATCTAAAACAGACACAAATCTTCAAATGTCTATGGCTCTTCGTCGACTTTGTATGTTTCTTCGATACCTGGCATGAAACGCTATGAGTTTCGAATGCCCAGTAAACGCATACACACCTCGTCCATTTTTCCGAATCTAATACACAATAGCAATTACAACAATAGGAGAAAGAAACACAATATTCAAGTAAATAACAAAGGTTACAAGGTTAGTTGTTAGTAGTCTAGAAATCCCCCACAGAGATTTCATCCTTTCAACCACAAGAATCAGACACAGATTATTCAATATGCTCCCTCTTTTGCTACATTGCAGACCTTACCCCGGATGTCTACCAATGGTTACATACCGCGTAACGCCAACTAAGGACCTCAAAAGAGACGGTAAAATAAGGGCCTTGCCCATTCCCTTCTCACACCAAAACCACTTAGAGTCCGAATACAACCGCTCCGTTCAACATTGAAACCCCATTAGCCACCCCATTAAGTATTCGTTTAGATAACTGTTTTAAGTTAGTTAGCACATGCAAATAATAAAAAAAAATTTGCATAAGTATGAGTATCATCGAACGACTAAAATAAAATGTATATAACCATGACATATGTAATATCATACCAAGACATGATCATAAACTAATAAGTACATTCATGAAGATAAGAGCTTAGAACACCAATGCAAAAATAAATTTCTAGATTCGGCACCATTTAAGGATTAAAGTCAAAAGAACCATTTCATATTTTTCCCGAGCCTGACCTTCCTATGGTTTGTAGAAAATTTTATCTAGTTTTCAGAACATTTTTAGAAGTGGGATATTTCTAGATTTTAGTTATTCAAGAAACACTCCAGCGTTGTCCATATTTGTTGATCGTTACAAAAATTGAATTTCTTTCAAACCGCTCATTCTTTTTCAATGAAACCAATTTTACTTGAAAGCTAACCATTTAAGGAATTTTTTGACATAAAAATGAGGTCAAGGAAATTTTTCTACATTTTTGTACAATTTTCACAAGCTGGCTGAAAAATTGGTTTTTTGAGCACAAAGCTTGAAATAAGAGAGAATGTAAGAAAAGAGGGTAACCAAGGATAATTTTTCACTTGTTTTATAATAAAAACATGCTAATAGTATATATTAAACTTAGAAATTTAGATTAAAGGTGTTCCTTTAGAAATTATGAGAGATACGTGTAGAAAAAGATAGTTTTGCATCGATTAGAGAAAACACAAGTAAGGGTGGAATAAGGCTCAATTCTTTTCATTTTTAACACAAGAACATCGTTACAACACATCTGAAAATATTATTTGAAAAAGAAAAATAAAAGAGAGAGTTGTGTTGTGGCTTAGTTGAAGTTAGGTGAAGTGCAAGCAAAATTTTCTCCTCTTTCCCTCTCCTCCACTACCAAGGTTCACTCTTTTCCTCTTCTTTCTTTCTTAATTATGTACTTAAACAAGATCTAGTTAGGCTTAGGTTTAATTTAACTCATGCTAGTTACAAGTACATTAGATATATACAAATATATATTCAAATTGTACCTAGGTCAAAGACAAATCTCCATGATTTTAGCAATGTGTTTCAAATTGGTACACTCTAATGGTAGCTCTAGGGGTTGGCCGGCCATGGGGAGTAGATTTGAGGGGATTTCTTTTGATTATTTGTGTACAATTTGTATACTATTTGTAGATATTTTTGTGTATAAAAGATTTAGATAAGTTTAAAGATACAACATGTATATATTTATATATAATAGTACTAACTTGGGGTCAATTTGTAATTTAATCAAAATGTGAGGACTTTGACTTTAATTTATGAATTTAAACATTTAATTGAGTGTAGTGTTTAATTTATTTAGAATTTGAAATTTTAATTCGGTTAAAGTTTCTTTATTTTGAATTAAACGGTGAATTGTACTAAGAACCGAAAACCTAGGATTTCTGTGGAAAATATACTTAGAAAATTAATTTAATTATTATTAGGGTTTTAGAAATGGTTCCTGAGTTCTCGGGTTCAATTTAGGGTTTGCGAGTTTTCGGTTGGCGTATATTTGTGATTCTCGGGTTAAAATTGCAATTAATTAAGAAATTGAGAGACTACAAAAAAATAATTTAAAAGTAATGGTTAAAGAAAATATTTCAAAAATCAGGGGCCTCACATGGAGGGCTACATGGCATAAAGGAAGTGATCATGGATAGAAAATGGTTGAGGCAGTTATGGAGCAGTTATCAAGCAAAGTTATGGACTTAGTGGGTCATTTGCAAAAGAGAATATGTGCAGAATGAGAAACTTTGTTCTGTTGATGTGATGCTCAAAGTATTAAGGAACACGTGGCAAGATGTAAGAGAGTTAATTCGACAGGAAGATTTGAAGATTTGGTAAAGTTTGAAGGCTTGAAAGTGAAGAGGTAGTTGCAGCAGCCGTTTGGAAGTTACGCATGCAAATTTTCAGAAAAATGGGGTCATCGGCTAGAGTTTCAAGGAGAAGATAAAAAAGTCAAAGGAGGGGACATCAACAACGCAACAATAACTTAGATTTTATCTTAGGAGTAGATGTTTGTATCTAGGAGTAGTTTTCTTCGTGTAATTTGCCAATTTATAACTTTGTGAACTTTGATAGTTTTATCTTGAAATTATCTTCATTTACTTTGTTTATCTTGTTACTTTTCTTGTCGATTGTAATTTTGTTCTAAAGAAGTCTTTGTACTTTCAAGGAATTGAATAAAAAACATAGTCACTTGATGTTCTTGTTTGATTGTTTGGTTTGAATTATTGTTTAATTCTTGTCGATTGGGAGTTAGCATAATTTTTACTAACAATATTTGGCACTTTTAGTGGGACATCTTAATTTGGAACAAATGGTTAAGGCAAAGAAACAAAATGACGGGCATTTGGAGAAGAGGCTTGTCGAGTTTGAAGATGAAGAAGTAGACCAAGATTTGGTCTTAGCTGATGGTGCTGATGTTCAATATGTGAGCCAGACAGTGGCTCCAAAGGGCCAGCCAGGTGGCCAAGTATCAAGTATTCAAGGCCAGACAAGTGGCCATGCTAAAATCCTATTAGGGTTTTGGTGGCACAGTTGAAAGATGCAATGGCAAATCAGTCACTTGAGGAAAACCAAATCCTTATTGGTAAAGTTAGGAAAGTAATGGACATCAAAAGAGCATTCAAAACAGGTAGATGTGAAGGCTCATAAGGTACTTTCAAGTGCTGGAATTGTTCATCTAGTACAACCACTTGGGTTTGTTAATTAACACCAAATTCCATCAGTTGGAGTTCCACATCAATCTCCTGGAGAACCTATGTTCTTTTATAGGGATCCAACTGCTAAGGAGAGATTGCAAAAGGTATTTCAAACTCCAAACTTTAAAATTCAAGAAAATTGGCCAAGGGTTGGACATGGGGGGCAATTTAGACCTCATGTTTTTGATAATCCTCTAAATAGAGATCAAAGAGTTGTAGAGAGTAAAAACTTGTTTAATGCTGAGTTTATCAATTATTAAAATGTAAGGCCTAGAAATAATCTCTTTATGAAAATTAGAATCAAGTTTTTGAAAATCAAAATGCTAGGATTGGGGAAATTCCAAATGTTGGTTTTGGGAATCAAAGGTTTAATAATTATGAAAATGTTGGGGTTTACTAGGAGAATAATAGGTCTGCATTGTATTTTGAACCATTTGGAAATGGCCAAAGGCCAAGAGGGCCAGGAACCCCAATGAGGAATTTAAATTTCGACAGACATGGTCAGTATGAACAGAATATCAACAATTATAGCCCAATGGGGTAAAATGCCTTTAATCATGTTGACAATTTTCAAAGAGATCAAATCATTCAAGTAGTTCAAGATCTCTATGGTCTAGATTTGAGAAGGCTTGAGAGGCCAAGGTTTAGAATGCCTTATCCTCAATGGGTTGATGAGGAACATTTTCCTAGGAACTATAGAGTTCCTAAATTTTCTTTGTTTAATGGTGAGGAAAATCAATCAATAATTAAGCACATAGGAAGGTTTACTTTATAATGTAGAGAAGTTGGAAATAATGATGTTTTGAATTAAGATTGTTTCCACATTCTTTATCAAAAACTGCTTTTACTTGGTTTATAAATCTTCTTGCTAATTCAATTCACACTTGGTTGGAAATGGAAAATCAATTTAATGCTCAATTCTATATAATAGAACCAGAAGTAACACTTGTTGATTTGTTTGAGTTAAAACAGAAATTTTTCGAGAATACAAAATAGTTTATTGATAGATTTAAAAGAGCAAAAAATAGGTGTCGAATGTATATGTTTGAAACTGTAATTGTGAGGATGATCTAAAATGGGTTAGAATTTGAGTTGAGGAAAAAATTTGAAGAGATGGAATTTAGGGACTTATTTGAGTTGTCATTAAGGGCAACTAGGTGTGAATCCATTCTTAGAAAGAAAACCAAAGAAATGCAACTTCATATGGAACTTATTTTCAAGAAGTAGACTTAGAGACAGAAATTGATGTGGATGTGGCATAAGTTGTTGGCAAAACACTTGTGGTTTGCGGGACTTTGAGGAAAGTTGACAAACCAGTGAATATGCTAGCAACTCAACCAGCTAAAAGAAATGCAAACACAACATTTAGGCAATATTTTTTTGATTTGTCTAAAGCTGATGCTCTTTTTGATAAATTGTTAGCTAGCAAGTTCTTAACTTTATCTCCTGGACATGTGATTCTAAAGGAGCAAGATAGGGTCGGAACGGAGTATTGCAAATGTCATAATACTTTTAGACATTCTACTAACAATTGTATGACTTTCAGTAATTGTGTACAAGACTTAATTAAAAAAAGGATTGCTGAAATATGTAGCAAAAGACAAGGGGGTGATGGCTGTGGATAGTAATCTTTTCTCGGGAATGGCATTTATTCACATAGTAACTGCTAGCATTAAAAGAAAGGCTCCAAATCCAAGTGTGTTGCTCACGGACTTGGAGAAAACACATAATAAGAAATTGGAGAAGGGAAAGAAAGTGATGGATATCACTAAAGACAAGTTTGTATGTTCAAGGTTTGGAACTGAAAAAAAGAAGTTGCAAGCAATCCTTGTTGATAAATTGAAAGGAAGTGTGAAAGATTATGATTTGAGGTTTAATTCTTTGAAAGGAGGTGATATTCAAATCTTTAATGGAAATAGATTGTTGTTTGATGGACAAGATCTTGGAATCTTTGGACCTGTTTATAAGTCAAATGGTGATCAGGATGGCCCATTCTTGTTTAAACGAGGGCCTGTTTATACTAGTCTCCAAGGTGCAGAAAATAAAGCAGTGGAGAAATCAAAGGCCATTTAGTGGCCAAAGTCAGAATCAGAGGCCAAAGTTAGAATTAGAGGCCATTCTTAGGTTCTAGCTAAAGTCAAAAATCATTTGGGGCTTCAAGTTAGTTTCAGAGGCCCCACATTGGTCAAGCTCAGAGATCATTGGTTAGTTTGGGCCAATTTAGGCCAAACCATTTTCATGGTAAAGGGCAAGATTCCCACATGCATATTGTGCTGCCCCGAATCCTTTAAAACAAATTAAGTGCATTAATTGGTAATCTCTGTCACTTTGTGTTGTCTTCATCATTGTTAAACCCTTTTGAGTCTTATGTTGTTATATATTCTTCTATATGGTTGTTCCGGTAGGCACATCTCAGTGTGTTCCGATATGTCATCCTGTACTTTTGGGGGTGAGAAAGAAATCGGGAAGGTTGACTTCAACCTTCCAGTATCTCATTTTGCAATCTGAACTTCTGGGAGCATGCATTCTTTGCTTTAGCGAAGCTTTCATTGCTTGAGCAGTCTTTTATGCAGGGGAATGGAGATTATGGGAGTGGGTATTTTTCGCTCAAGTGTAGGTTTCGTCGTTCGAGCGGTCCACTTCACACTCTCTCTCTCTCTACATTAACTCTCACTCTCTTTTCTCTCCTCGCTCTCTAGAAAACCCTCCACCCACTTCATTTACTCCTTGATCTCTCATTATCCATTGAGATTTTGACCTCAGTGTTTTCTTTAATTTTGAAGAGCTCGTCAAGGGCTATGTTGTGTACTGTGAAGATTGGATTTTAATGCCATTGATTTCGAAGATTTTCAACTTTTCTTCTCAAAGTCTTGAGGTATGGATGTTCTTTGAGTTATATATATATATATGATTTTAGCATATCTTGTTCATTTTACTATAATTTCTAGGTTGGGTTTGGGTTATGAGATGTTGAACCTAGAAAAATGTTAGAGAAATGATTTCTTTCTCATGATTTGGTCCAAGATAAATTATTTTGTGAACTATGAACCCTTTGGGGATGCATGCTTGTAGTCATTTTGAAAATGAAGGAAAAACCCTCTTTTGATCAAGCCTTAGATTTTAGGAAATTTGGAAAAAAGTGAAATTGGTGTAATATTCATGAAAATTGATGTTAAATCTCTTGAGGATTTGAAGAAACCTTCCCTAGGTTGTTATGTTGTTGAGGCACTCATGGAAGGATTGAGAATTTCGATTGAACAATTATAGTAATATGTGATGTGCATGTTTGAAAATCTAGAAAATTGATAAATGGACGTTGATTGTGAATATGAGGAAATGTCATATGTCACATGGATTCGTACCTTACTATGATTTTGAGAAATATTAAACCATGGAAGCTTTACTTGAATAAATGTGAGAATTATGGAGATATTGTGCAAAGAAGATATTTATGTGTAATTATTTCTCATTTCATTCATTTGCATTACCTTGAAATATTGTTCACTTACGATCTTGACTCGGAAATAAATTCATTGTTTTGAGAAAACAACTGTTGTTATTTAAAACGTTTCGGGGTAAATATGTTTGGTAAGTCTGGTTAGGGGGTGTAGATTGGAAATTAAGTTGGCCTGAGTGTCCTTGGTGTAAGACTAGAAACACGCGCGTGTGGGTGCCTAAGCCCTCCAGTTAGTAGCCAGTAACGTAGGATTTGGTAGTGCTTGATACACCTACTTATAGACACTAGTCCTGGGGAATTACCTGAGTCATATTTACCACTCCATTGTTTAAATCTTGACTTTCATGAAGATAATGAACCTTGAATGAAATATTGCATGGATTTTGAAAGAAATGGAAAACTTTGACATTTGAACTTGGCATGGCATCGCATTGATTTATATAAGATTGCGTATAACATAAATACTTTGTTAAGATATTTCTACTTGGCCTTATGCTCACCCCTAGTGGATTTGTGCAGGAAATGATGCGATGATTCCACCTAGTTAAAGGTGTAGAATGTATTGAGGGCAAGAGGCTCTCCCATTTTCTATGATATTATTGCACGCTAAGGGCTTAATATGTTTGGGTTTGACAACCTTTTTGTGTAACCAGGCTTAAGACTTGGAACTTGTAGCCTCGGGGCGTCTATTTTGTTGTTCTTTTCTTTCACTTTTATAGAGTTACTTATGCTATGGATTCATCTTTTTAGGAGGGTGAATATGTATTGCATGTGAACATCTTTTTTTTTTTTTTTTTTTCTTTTTTCTATACTTCTTCTATGAAATGATGTACTAATTGAGGAAGTTGGTTGATCGAGACAAGATCGTTTGTTGGGTACATTTATCTTATTTAATTTGTTGTTTATAAATTTGGGGGCGTTACAACTTGGTATCAGAGTTATAGGGTTTGAATACTTGGGGCTCACGGAAAGTGGCTTAGCCACAATGGGTTCATTTTGCTAAATTAGGGGATGTTCCATGTTTTTAATTGTTATGTGATACCATGCGTACTTGACTAGATGGGTATGGGATTGAACTTTTAAGATGTGGTTTGCGTCTACTAAATCCCTTGAAGTCTCATTAGAAGGACACTTGATCAATGCTCATTCTAATAAGAACTCTCGGTATTTTGTGGGACTAACACCATCTTGAATGGGTAATCCATATGTGTTTATGTGACAAGGTGATTATGTGAAGTGAAACTAAATGTTGATGGGAATTAAGAGCATAATAATTATTTTGGTAGGACACGCTGTGTGAACGTGTGCTAAGTTGTTCGTTTTTGTCCTAAATTAGGATGTCAAGACAAGGGCAGGCTTGTGGTGGTAGAGGTAGGAGGCGGGGTAGACCTCGTTGAGGAGTTTATGAGGTATCGGTTCATGAGGTTCTGGTACAAGAGGAAGACTTCAGCCAAGCCAATACAGCCGAGCAAGTGACCTAAGCTATTGTGGCTGAGCAAGTGGGTGAAGCCGCTATGGGTGCCTTAGCCAGGGAGATGGTGGAGGCTTTGAGGGAGTCGATGAATATGTTGAGGGCGGAGAATCAAGCCCGAGAAAATTCTGTAGAGACTAGGGCTGCTTTTCTTACTAAGGAATTTTCGCAGGCTAAGCCAGATGAGTTTAATGGGTGACCGAAGCCCAAGAAGGCAGATGAATGGTTAGAGCAAATTGTGAAGACATTTAAAATGCTTCACACTGAGGATGGTGAGCTCAGAGTGACTCTAGCAAGTTATTATTTGAAAGGGGATGCGGGTCAATAGTGGAAATGCGCCAAAGGTAGAGTTGAGTCAACTTGGGAAGCCTTTGTTATTGCTTTCCAAGACAAGTACCTACCTCCCAATGCTAGGGAAAGATTGAGGCAGGAGTTTTTAGACCTTAAGCAATTGAGCACATCAGTGGCTAAATTCAAAGCGACCTTTACTAGCTTGTCCCGGTTTGCACCGGAGTTGGTGGTGACGGAAGAACGCTGTTGCATTGAATTTGAGAAGAGACTTAGAACCAAAATTTTGTTTAGGGTTGCCGGGAATATGATCCGGAACTATGATCGTTTAGTAGAAGTGGTGGCACATGTAGAAATTACAGTGTAGGCTGATAAAGAGAGGATCTGAGGTTCAAGATCTAGATGATAAGAGTCACATGGAGACTCCAAGTCTAATAAGAGGCATAGGGGCTTCGCTCCATCTCAATCCCATTCACAACAAACTAGATCTACTTTTTCGCTGCCTAGTACTGGCATGGAGAAGAACGCTTAGGGTGGGTTCACCTATTTCAAATGTGGCCAGTTGGGTCACAAAGCCAATGAATGTCCACAGACGGGAGGAGGACAACAGATTCCACCACCACCATCGCCTAACCGATCACAGAGTCAGTCCCAGAGTAAAGGGTAGGGACCTACTTGCTTTTAGCGTGGTCAGTCAGGGCATATGAAGAGAGCATGGCCACAATTAGGAGGCGTATCTGGTGTATTGAGGTCGAGGCAGACTCAGAGCCACCAGCAGGCTCATTCAGTTCAGGCCTCACGAGCTATTTAGGGAGCCACCTCAGCTCAGTCAATGCAGTAGGCCTATGCTCCGAGAGATGAGCAGGTTGATCAAAGGCCACAAAGACGCGTGTATGCCGTTACAGTGCCAGAGCAATTACTGGGAACCTCTGTTGTGAGAGGTAATTTTGTCGTGTTCAATTCTATGGCTAGAGTGTTGATTGATACGAGTGCGTCACATTCATTTATATCTACTACTTTTGCTTCTGCTTTGGGATTAGAGATTGATTAGCTAGAATCTCCCTTATGGGTTGAGTCCCCGGTTGGGGGTAGAGTGGTATTGGGGCGAGTATGCCGCTCTTGTGAAATTAAGGTCGTGGATCGTCGACTCTCTTTTGATTTTATTAACTTAGGCATCCACACTTTTGATGTTATATTGGGTATAGATTGGTTGTCACATTTCCAGACCATGATAAATTGTCAGCGCCACCGAGTGTCCGTATGCACACTTATTGGGGATTGCTTTTATTTCATATGTGATCAGGGTGATAACTCTATCACGCCGTTGTATGACCTTAAGGGTTGGTTAGAATTTAGTTTTCTTTTTTTCCTTTCTCTAACTAATGAAGATAGTGTGATACGTAGTGGTTTGCCGAGGGTAGTTTGTGAATACCCGTATGTTTTTCCTAAAGATCTCACTAGTTTGTCATCCTACAGAGAGATTGAATTTTCTATTGACTTAGTGCCAGACACGACACCGATTTCCATGGCACCATATAGATTTGCATCTGTCGAGTTGCATGAATTGAAGATTCAACTCCAAGACCTTTTAGATAAGGGTTTTATTCGCCCTAGTACATCACCTTGGGGAGCGCTGACTCTTTTTGCTAAGAAGAATGATGGGTCATTGTGGTTGTGTATCTATTATCACAAGTTGAATAGAGTTACTATTAAGAATAAGTATCCTCTACCCAGAATAGATGACTTATTTAATAGGTCTCGTTACTTTTCAAAGATAGACCTAAGGTCGAAGTACCATCGATTGAGGATTAAGGAGGGTGATGTTCAAAGATGGCCTTTCGTACGTGTTATAGCCATTATGAGTTTCTTGTTATGCCATTCGGGTTAACCAATGCCTCGGCATCGTTTATAGACTTGATGAATCGAGTCTTTTAGGAGTTCTTAGATCGATTCATAATCATTTTTGTGGACGACATTTTGATATATTCACCCTCTAAGGAGAAACATGAGGAACATTTGTGCATAGTACTTGATTTACTTAGAGTGCACAAATTGTCTGCTAAATTCGAGAAATGTGAGTTTGGTTAACAAAGGTGAAATTTTTGAGCATATTGGCCCTGTTTGGTAGAGCTGTGGGAAAGTGCTTATAGCTTATGCGTAAACAGCTTATAGCTTATAACTTAAAGAATAAGTTGATTTCTGACTTCCAAAAAAGCATCTCTTGCCCCACTCAAAGAATAAGCTGATTTCTGACTTCCAAAAAGCTATAAGTTATAAGCTATAAGCTAAACCAAACACATCAAAATAGTTTAAATTAAGCTGAAAGCTGAAATAAGCTGAAATTAAGTTCTGCCAAACAGGCACATTGTGTCGAGAGAAGGGGTAACCGTTGATTCCTCCAAGATAGATACCGTACAGGATTGGGAACGGCATAAGAATGCCTTTGAGATCTGAAGTTTCTTAGGGTTAGCCAGGTATTACCGCTGTTTTGTGAGGGATTTCTCTAGATTAGTTGCACCGTTAACCAGGTTGACCAGAAAAGATGTCAAATATATGTGGAACGAGACTTGTGAAAAGTCATTTTAAGAAGTTAAGGTTAGGTTGACTACCGCTCCAGTTTTGATAATTCTGGAAAGGGGTTTGGGTTATACCGTGTATTATGATGCGTCCGGGATGGACTTGGATGTGTGTTGATGCAAGAGGGGAAGACTGTAGCTTATGGGTCACGACAATTGAAAACCCACGATAAGAACTACCCCATTCATGACTTAGAGCTAGTAGCGGTGATTTTTGCCTTAAAGATTTGGAGACATTATTTGTATAGTGAAAAGTTTGACGTCTATTCAGACCACAAAAGCTTAAAATACTTATTCTCTCAAAAAGATCTGAATCTGCGCCAACGTAGGTGGATGGAGTTTATGGAAGACCATGATTTTGAGTTACACTATCATCCGGAAAAGGCTAATGTTGTGGCCGATGCCCTTAGTCGAAAGTTTGTGAGTACCGTGGCAAGTGTGGCCATTCGGGAATGGGTTATGTTAGGTGATATCAGTGAGTATGACTTGTATCTTGATGAGTCTAGTAAGGGTGCTACCTTTTTTACTCTGACTGCACAACCCACCATGATTAGCAAAATCATAGAAGCATAACAGGGTGACCATGAGCTAGAGGCAATCCATGAGAAAATCTCAAATGGAAAGGAAGAGAAGGGTTTGAACATCCATTCGGATCTCAATGTGAGGTATTTAGACCGTTTGTTCGTGCGAAAACCTTATAGAGAGGAGGTACTTCAAGATTTTTATCATTCACGTCTTGCGGTACATTCGGGAGACACAAAAATGTACCTAGATTTTAGTCGTCATTTTTTGTGGAGGGGCATGAAACGGGATGTCACTTCATTTGTATCGAAATGCCTTACTTGTTAACAAGTGATGGCCGAACACCAAACACCAGCAGGTTTCTTACAATCCCTACCTATAGCCGAGTGGAAGTGGGAACATGTTACCATAGACTTCGTGGTTGGACTTCCGAGGACGTAATAGGGTAACGATGCAGTTTGGGTGATTGTTGATAGGTTGACTAACTCTACACACTTCATCCTTATGCGCATAAGCGACTCAGTTAATTATTTGGTAAAGTTGTACATTAGAGATATAGTTCGACTTCATGGGGTCCCAGTGACCATTGTTTCAGATAGAGACCCTCGTTTCACCGCCCGGTTGTAGCAAAGCCTTTAAGAGGCATTGGGAACTAAGTTGACCTTTAGCATAGCCTATCATCCTCAAACCGATGGGCAATCTGAGTGTACTATACAAATTTTGGAAGATATGCTTAGGGCTTGTGTTTTAGATTTCAAGGGGTCATGGGAGAACACCTACCATTGATTGAGTTTGCCTATAACAATAGTTATCAAGCGAGTATCGGGATGGCGCCGTTTGAGGCCTTGTATGGCCGACCTTATAAATCACCAATTTGTTGGGCCGAAGTAGGTGATGCACCAATGTTAGGCCCAAAATTAGTCCGAGAGACAACTAAGAAAGTTGCTCTCATTCGAAAAAGATTGGTTATGACTCAAAGCTAACAAAAGAGTTATACTGACAAGAGGAGACAACCTCTATCTTTTGAGATTGGTGACCATGTGTTTCGTAAGATGTCACCGAGGCGGGGTTTGATGAGGTTTGGGAAAAGTGGTAAACTATCTCCAGGGTTCATTGGGCCATTCGAGATCTTAGAGTGGATCGGCAGAGATAGCATACCATTTGGCTTTACCGCCAATACTTTCTAGGATTCACAATGTATTTCATGTTTTCATGCTTAGAAAATATGAACCCGACCTTTTGCTTGTGCTTGATTAGGTTGATTTAGAAGTAGATGAGGACGCCTTTTATAAAGAGTGACTGGTCCAAATATTAGATACCCTAGAACAAGTGTTGAGGGGCAAGACCATACTCTTGGTGAAAGTGTTGTGAAGACATCATGGCGTTGAGAAGCAACTTAGGAACGAGAAGGGGAAGTCTGCTCCAAATACCCAGATTTGTTTAATAATAATTAGTTGATTTGTAGTTGTTGTATAATTAAATGTTGTTGTGGAAATTAGACATTTCAATGCTAATTACAAATTGTTGAACTCATTGTGATTAAGAAAAGCAAAAATTTTCTTAAAAAAATCATCAAAGTTAATGAAATCATCATGTTGTTGAAAATGTACTAAGTGATCATATTGTTAATATTTGGCATAAATCTTGCGATAGGAGATTATTGGGTTAGAATTTGTTTTTGTAGAAAAGATTGGTTTAATTTCAGAGACGAAATTCCCTAAGGTTGGGAGGTTGTGATGCCCTGAATCATTTAAAGCAAATTGAGTGCATTAATTGGTAATCTCTATCTCTTTGTGTTGTCTTCATTATTGTTAAACCCTTTTGAGTCTTGTGTTGTTATCCATTCTTCCTTATGGTTGTTCCGATAGGCATATCTTAGTGTGTTCCGAGATGTCATCTTGTACTTTTGGGGATGGGAGAGAAACCAGGAAGGTTGGCTCATGTTTTGTAGTTACTTTGTCTCATCTTCTGGTTGAGACCGCTTGAGCGGTCTTTTGGTCACTCGAGTGGTGAAATCAACCTTCTAGTAAAATCTCATTTTGCAGTCTGAATTTCTGGGAGCACGCATTCTTCGCTGGAGTGAAGCTTTCATCGCTCGAGTGGTCTTTTACGGAGGGGAGTGGAGATTCTAGGAGTGGGTATTTTTCGCTTAAGCGCAGTTTTGGTCGCTCGAGCGGTCTGTCCGCAGTTTGCTCCAAAAATTATGTCAAATCACTTCAAAAGTTGAGTCTTACACACTTTTCCATCACTTTTCACTTCACATTCTCTCTACATTAACTCTCACTCTCTTTTCTCGCATCTCTCTCTAGAAAACCCTCCCCCACTTTATTTACTCCTTAATCTCTCATTATTCATTGAGATTTTGACCATAGTGTCTTCTTTAATTTTGGAGAGCTCGTCAAGGGCTACGTTGTGTATTGTGGAGATCGGATTTTAACATCGTTGATTTCAGAGCTTTTTAACTTTTCTTCTCAAAGTCTTGACGTAGGGATGTTCTTTTAGTTATATATATGGTTTTAGCATATCTTGTTCATTTTACTACAATTTCTAGGTTAGGTTTGGGTTATGAGATATTGAACCCAGAAAAATGTTAGAGAAATGATTTCTTTCTCGTGATTTGGTCCAAGATAAATTATTTTGTGAACTATGAACCCTTTGAGGATGCATGCTTGTAGTCATTTTGAAAATGAAGGAAAAACCCTCTTTTGATCAAACCTTAGATTTTAGGAAATTTGGGAAAAAGTGAAATTGGTGTAATATTCATGAAAATTGATGTTAAATCTCTTGAGAATTTGAAGAAACCTTCCCTAGGTTGTTATGTTGTTGAGGCACTCATGGAAGGATTGAGAATTTTGGTTGTATGTATGTTTGAAATTTTGGAAAATTGATAAATGGACGTTGATTGTGAATAGAAGGAAATGTCATATGTCACATGGATTCGTACCTTATTATGATTTTGAGAAATATGGAACCATGGAAGCTTTACTTGAATAAATGTGAGAATTATGGAGATATTGTGCAAAGAAGATATTTATATGTAATTATTTCTCATTTCATTCATTTGCATTACCTTGAAATATTGTTCACTTACGATCTTGACTCGGATATAAATTCATTGTTTTGAGAAAACAACTGTTGTTATTTAAAACGTTTCGGGGTAAATATGTTTGGTAAGTCCGGTTAGGGGGTATAGATTGGAAATTAAGTTGGCCTGAGTGTCCTTGGTGTAAGACCAGAAACACGCGCGTGTGGGTGCCTAAACCCTCTGGTTAGTAGTCGGTAAGATAGGATTTGGTAGTGCTTGATACCCCTGCTTGCAGACACTAGCCCTGGGGAATTACCTGAGTTGTATTTACCACTCCATTGTTTAAATCTTGACTTTCATGAAGATAATGAACCTTGCATGAAATATTGCATGGATTTTGAAAGAAATGGAAAACTTTGACATTTGAACATGGCATGGCATCACATTGATTTATATAAGATTACTTAAAACATATATACTTTGTTAAGATATCTCTACTGGGCCTTGTGCTCACCTCTAGTGGATTTGTGCATGAAAGGATGCGATGATTCCGCCTAGTTAAACGTGTGGAATGTATTGAGGGCAAGAGGCTCTACATTTTTCTATGATGTTACTGCAAGCCAAGGGCTTAATATGTTTGGGTTTGACAACCTTTTTGTGTAACCAGGCTTAAGCCTTGGAACTTATAGCCTCGGGGCATCTATTTTGTTGTTCTTTTCTTTCACTCTTATATAGTTACATATGCTACGGATTCATCTTTTTAGGAGGGTGAATATGTGTTGCATGTGAACATCTTCTTTTTTTTTCTTTTTTCTTTTTTCTATACTTCTTCTATGAAATGATGTACTAATCAAGGAAGTTGGTTGATCGAGACAGGATCGTGTGTTGGGTATATTTATCTTATTTAATTTATTGTTTATGAATTTGGGGTCGTTACACATATCCCCCATCTTAACCAAAAATGGTGAAGCCACCAATTCCTTTACATGCTAGTTGGCAAGGTGTTCTACATCCTTGTTAATCATATTGTTTTATTTTGATAGTGTCTAAAATATATCAGATTTATCATAATTTTTCGTACACATATTTTACTTTCTTTGACACAAAATATTGTTTGTTAAAATATACAATGCATCTGGAATGAATAATATTTAAACAAGATTTTTACATAAAATACAGTGCAGTGAATAGTGAATTACTATTCATTCTTTGACAAAATTAATACACTCACGTGGTGGTGGGTTGTCTTTATTTCCATTATTGTTCTTCTCATGATTGATTAATGGCATATATGCATGATGGATGTTATATGCAGTCTGTTGTGTATATGAAAATATATGCATGATGCATGTTGTATGCATGTTGCATATTTTCTCATTACTATTTACTTTTTGAAAAATCTTCATGCATGTGTTGTCTCCACATTATCACTTTACTATTTATCGAAAGCGACCTTTGGCTATATTTTCAAATCTTCATCTTGCAAAATTGAAAAGAGAAAAAGTTAGCCTCGTGATGCTTCCTCCACATGTTTCGAGTGGCGCGCAGAAGAGCATCAGCCTTTCCAAACGGATAGAATTTTGGGTATAAATAGAAGCATTTTGCTTCGAAGAAAATTATGGAACTTAAATGGAAAAAAATCTATGTGTTTAGAAATTTTGATTCTATTTCTCACTCTACTCTGTCACTTTCAAATGTAAGTGTTGTCCTTGTTCTTACACTTTCATATTTACTCTTTGAGAGAGAATCATTGTAAAAGAGGACTAAAATGCCTCTTATCCTTATTGATTATTTTGTGAGAGAATTTTGTAAAGGAGAGGCATTCATTGTTGAGTGAGGCTCAATAAATAAGAGTAAGACTTGTGTAAAATTCACAAGCTTGGTGAAGCTTTGGTGGTGTATTGATTCATTTGATAGTGAAGAAATTATCGAGGAGGATCCTTGAGGAGTGGACGTAGGCTCGACGTGCCGAACCACTATAAATCGTTGTGTTTGATTTTCTCTCACTATCTCTTTTACTTTTATATTGATTATTATTGCTTTGCTATTTTATTTGTTGAAATTCAAATATTTTGATTACTATAATTAATATTGTGAAATTAATTTTAATAACCCAATTTATCCTCTCTTAGGTTGCCTACTTGGAATAACAATTGGTATCAGAGCGAGGACTCTAGTTTTTAGTGACTTAACTGTCTTAGAGTAGATTATGGTAACTCTTAACTATTCATTACCTGAGGGACAAGCATCCAATAGACCACCATTGTTTAGCGGTACAAACTTTAATTATTAGAAAACCAAGATGACTATACACATACAATCTAACGATTACGAGTGTTGGAAAATCATTTGTAATAGTCCAAAATTCCCTACCAAAATCATAGATGACCAAAAGATGTCAAAACCTGAAGATGAGTGAACGAAAGCTTATACGAGAATTGTTCAAGGCAATGCTAAAGCCACAAATATGCTGTATTGTGCATTAGATGCTGTAACGCCCTCAATTTTATTACTCGATTCCATTACCAAATACATTATTTAAAGCCAATTTCTTTATTAATAATACGAAAGCAAGAATAATTATCCAAACACAAATATTCTCTCTTGTAACGTCAATGAATGAAATGCTCAGATACATTAATTCAAAAAACGTGCCCTTAGGCTTACATTGAGGAAATACAAAACTCAAAGAAATGGAGTGAGAGAAAGATTGACTCTCTCTTTACAGCAAATGGCATTCTGCCTACAAGTAAAAGGCCTCATTGGCCAACAATAGCAAGACATCTTAGTCCTGAGCAATTCTTCAACTTTGTGCCTGAAAAAATTAGTTAACAACGTGGGATGAATAGTAAAATTTAGTAGAGATCTCATTGATTCTAAACAATAACAGTACATAGATAGCTATGATCATGAATACTACAAGTCATAATTATATATGTAATGTGACTTTTGTATTCAACATCTTTTATCATTTCATAAAAAATCTAATTTCTTGATCCTTGTACTCACCAATTTCAATTCAAAGGCATTTCTCAATCTAAATCACATCTCAAACGCCATACGCGCATTAACCATTTTCGTATTTCTATGATTTATCTTTTATGATTTCGTTACTTATTTATTTCCAAAATCGATTCACTATTAATCCTTTACACCCTTGTGCTACTCATTTATATCAAACAATAATCATATTATCATCAAACTCAACAATCATATCACGATGCTACTCCAACTATTTTCAAAACGCATATGTTCATTAATAACTATCTGTACAGATATATGCAAATTGATAATCAAATAAACAACTTGAGGACTCACTAAGCCTTACATCACCACCGTGGTCTCATCGAGCCCATGTCTGCCTACTTTACTGGTTGCTAGTCAGAAGGAACGTATTACCTCTATATAACACAGCCTGCTTTACTGGCCGCTAACCGGAAGGAACGCATTACCTCTATATAGCACTGTTGACCACTCTTTCTCCGAAAATAATCAATTTACAAAATAATAGACCAGAACAGATTGTAAAGAATAAACAGAATATTATTTTAGCAGAATTATAATACAGATAATAATAATAATAATAAAAAAAAAACAGAAACTTACAACTTTCTGCAAATTCAATCCTTAGAACAATTTTGTGATTGAGGCCAGTGTTTGACACTGTGTCTTTAAGACAGAAATTCGTCCTCTCCTAGGTGCTCGAGAATAGCGGACGTCCTGCCTCCAGGATACAACAATCACCCCAAACAAATGCAGCACTGCGTATTTGTTTGTGCAGCGAACCAAAATATATGCTATATACTCTCTCAAACTTAAACTCTAAAAATGGAATATGCAAGATGAAAAAGAAGGAAAAGGAAGATATCAAAGATTGTTAATTTTTCTTGGAAATAAACAGAACGGAGGACTGCCTAATATAGGCAATGGAAACACTGATTCATGGGAAAGACATGTCTGTTCAATTTTGAAAAATCAGTCCGTTGATGTCCGTTGAAATTTGAAATCTAAATTCAAACTTTCCAGCAACTAACTAATATCAATTCAAATACCTTGGGCCCATGTAAATAAGTAATGGGCTTGACTTGAAGTTTGAATATTAATTCAAACAACTAGGGCCCATGTGAATAAGTAATGGGCTTGACCCAAACCCAACTTATCTAGGACCTAATATATCTTCTCCAAAAATGTTGATAATTATCCTGTGTAGAAAATTATGCAACATCATTTTGAGAATTTCCACAAACATGTCTATAGATCATAAATCTCAATTAGAAGTCAATTTCCATTCACCTATAAATGGTTTTGACTCACTAATTATATAATCTTGTTCACTAAATAATTAGCAGCAAGTTTCCGAAACATCAGAATTAAAATCATTTTTCCAACAATCCCCCACATGAAGAAATTGACGAAAAGGAAATGCAACAACATGCAACCTGAGAAAGTACAAAACTGAAAACATCCTGCATAGGATAGGTAGCTTGTGGCCTTGAACCTTCCCTTGTGAAAAACTATCGGGTTTACTGGCTGATCAGTGAACATGATGTCTTGAACTGTTCTGCCGTTAGTATAAACCAAGACAACAGCTTTCACACAGTTTTGTTTTCATACACAACTTGGTTCTTTCGGTTGTGCCCGTTTTGGCCCTAGGCAATTCCTGGTTTTCCTGAGTGCTCTAGAGAATTCAGCCTTTTACCAATTCTCATTGAACCGGCCCAGTTCACACTCATATAGGTGATTTTCATTAAGAGTATTCTGCTATACCCCACTTGGATTACCAAGATATGAATATCATTAAAAGCAAAGCTTAACCTGATTAGCGCTGCAGACATCACTATGTCATCATAGGAAAGGGTAGGAAATTTTTCCTTAGTGATACTAATGAGTCACACATAATTCGGTTGTCCCTTTGAACCTAGATTTTGGGATTTCCAGTCAGCTAGGTTGGGTTGCCATTAAGGCGACTCTTTAGTTAAAAGGCTTTAATCCCATTCCCCTCGATGATCTTAAAACTTGCTCTCTGGTCAAACCTTTGGTTAACGGATCCGCGATATTATCTTTTGACCTTATGTACTCAATGGAGATAACTCCATTTGAGAGCAGTTGCCTAACAGTATTATGTCTACGTCGAATATGACGAGACTTACCGTTATACATATTATTTTGTGCTCTTGCCATTGCTGCTTGACTATCGCAATGAATGCAAATGGCTGGCACAGGTTTTGGCCACATTGGGATATCCTCTAGAAATTGACGAAGCCACTCTCCTTCTTCACCTGCTTTATCTAAAGCAATAAATTCGGACTCCATTGTGGACCTTGCAATGCATGTCTGTTTGGATGACTTCCATGAGACTGCTGCACCTCCCAAGGTAAAGACATAACCACTGGTAGACTTAGAGTCTTTAGTGTCTGAGATCCAATTAGCGTCACTATAACCTTCTAATACTGCTGGATATCTCATATAGTTCAGCCCATAGTTTCGAGTATACTTTAGATATCTAAGTACCCTAACTATTGCTGTCCAGTGGTCTGTTCCTGGATTGCTTGTATACCTACTTAATCTGCTAACTGCATATGCTAAATCTGGACGAGTGCAGTTCATGAGGTACATTAAGCTTCCGATGATCCGGGAGTATTCTACTTGTGATACACCTTCACCCATATTCTTCATCAAATGAAGATTAGCATCTATAGGGGTCTTAGCGAGACGATCGTCATGCTTGTTAAATTTCTCAAGTATTTTATCAACATAATGTCCTTGAGACAAGGTATATCCTTCAGATGTCTTTGTAATTTTTATTCCAAGTATAACATCTGCTATTCCCATATCTTTCATGTCAAACTTAGAGTTCAACATTTTCTTGGTAGCTTTGATCATTTCTTTATTACTACCAAGGATGAGCATATCATCTACATATAGGCAAACAATGACATATCCCTTTTCTGTGTTTCTCACATAAACACATTTATCACATTCATTTATTTTAAATCCATTTGACATCATTACATTGTCAAATTTTTCATGCCATTGTTTGGGTGCTTGTTTTAGACCGTAAAGAGACTTCACAAGTTTGCACACTTTTTTCCCTTGCCCTGGAACCACGAACCCTTCTGGTTGTTCCATGTAAATTTCCTCATTCAAATCGCCATTCAAGAATGCAGTCTTAACATCCATTTGATGGATCTCAAGATTATACAAAGCTGCAATAGCTATTAACATTCGAATAGACGTTATTCTTGTTACAGGTGAGTAAGTATCAAAATAATCTACTCCTTCAGTTTGCCTGTAACCTTTAACTACAAGTCTCGCCTTGTATTTATCAATTGAACCATCCGGCTTCATCTTCCTTTTAAAAATCCACTTGTAACCAAGAGGCTTACAGCCTGGTGGAAGAATACCAATTCCCATGTATGATTTTGCAGGATGGATTCAATTTCACTATTAATAGCTTCTTTCCAGGAAGGAGCTTCAGGAGTAGACATTGCTTCTTTGAAAGTTCGAGGCTCCTCTTCCAGTAAGTATGTTAAGAAATCAGGACCGAAAGATTTTTCTGTCCTAGCTCTTTTACTTCGTCTGGGTTCCTCCTCGACTTTTTCCTCTGGGTTTTCCTCAACTTGCCTTTGATCATTGTCAAAAGCAGCATCATATGTCCTTTTAGGCTCTTGTGTCAATTTACAAGGAAACACATTTTCAAAGAATGATGCATTCCTAGACTCGATAATTGTATTGACATGAATCTCTGTGTTCTCACTTTTATGTACCAAAAACCGATAGGCACTACTGTTGTTTGCATATCCTATGAAAATACAATCAACAGTCTTGGGTCCAATTTTAACCCTTTTTGGTTCTGGTACTGCCACTTTAGCCAAACACCCCCACACTTTCAAGTATTTGTAGGAAGGCTTTCGACCTTTCCACAGTTCATAGGGTGTTTTATGAGACTTCTTATGAGGAATTTTATTGAGAATATAATTAGCGGAAAGAATAGCTTCCCCCCACAAGTTCTGAGGTAATCCTGAACTTATTAACATGGCATTCATCATTTCTTTCAAAGTGCGATTTTTCCGCTCAGCAACTCCATTTTGCTGAGGTGTATAAGGTGCAGTGGTTTGATGTATTATTCCTAATTGTGAACATAAGTCACCAAATGGTGCTTCATATTCACCACCTCTGTCACTCCTTATAGCCTTTATTTTCTTGCCAAGTTGATTCTCAACCTCAGCCTTAAATTCTATGAATTTTTCTAAGGCTTCATCTTTGCTTCGCAACAAGTATACATAACAGTACCGAGTGCTATCATCAATAAAGGTTATGAAATATTTTTTCCCTCCTCGTGTTTGAACAAATTTCAAATCACATAAATCACTATGGATTAGATCCAAGGTTCAGTATTCTTTCAATTGACTTAAAAGATGCCTTAGTCAATTTTGATTCAACACATACTTCACACTTATGATTTGCATCAATATGAAATTTAGGTAGATATTCTAAGTTAATTAATCTACGCAAGGTACCATAATTAACATGTCCTAATCTACCATGCCACATATAAAAGACTCAACAAAGTAAGCAGAAGATGTGTTATTCTTATTAGAAATAGGAACCACTGTCATTACATTTAGTTTAAAGAGCCCATCGCTCAAGTACCCTTTCCCCACATACACCCCATTTTTAGTGAGTACAAATTTGTCAGATTCAAACACAAGGCGAAACCCGTTCTTGCTCAGCAATGATCCAGATACCAGGTTCTTTCGAATTTCTGGTACATGCAGCACTTCTTTCAAAGTAAGCTCTTTGCCTGATGTCATCTTGAGTACTACTTGTCCTTTGCCTTCAACCTTGGAGGTAGAAGAATTGCCCATATAAAGTTGTTCCTCATTATCACCACCTGATATGTGGAGAACATCTTTTTCTCAGAGCAAATGTGACGTGTAGCACCTGTGTCCACCCACCATGTTTTGGGGTTGCTTACCAAATTCACTTCAGACACCATTCCGGACACATGTAATCCCGAAATCATTGCACAAAGATTTTCCTCCTCTGTTATGTTGGCTTGAGCAGGTTTCTTTTTCATGGTTCGTTGAGTCCGACGCTTGTAACAATCTTTGGCACGATGTCCTTGCTTGTTACACACATAGCATTTGCCTGTGAAGTTTTGAATCTCACTAGTCTTTGAACCAGAGCTACGTTTTGAACTCTCACCAGGATACTTCCTCTTCTTATTGTTGTGCTTAGGCTTCTGTTCCACCACATTAGCCTTCGCCTCCATCAGATTACGCCCACTTTTCTTTTCAGACCCACGGTTGTCTTCTTCAATCCTCAACCGAACAATCAAGTCCTCCAGTGACATCTCTTTGCGTTTGTGCTTTAAATAATTCTTGAAATCCTTCCAAGACAGCGGTAATTTTTCAATCATAGCTGCTACCTGAAAAGACTCACTCAGAGACATACCTTCTGCATGAATTTCATGCAAGATAAGTTGTAGATCTTGGACTTGACTGATCACTGTCTTGGAATCCACCATCTTAAAATCCAGGAAGCGGCCAACAACAAATTTCTTTGTTCCTGCATCTTCCGTCTTATATTTGCGATCCAAGGAATCCCACAACGTTTTTGCTGTCTTGATTGGACTATACACATTATAAAGTGTGTTGTCCAATCCATTGAGGATATAGTTCCTGCAGAGAAAATCTGCATGTTTCCATGCATCTACTGCAGCGACAACTTGCGCATCACTCTCATCTTCTTTCAGAGTTGGCGCATCTTCTCGTAAAAACCTTGCCAAATTCAGGGTGGTTAAATAAAATAACATTTTTGTTGCCACCTTTTAAAATCGGTACCACTGAATTTTTCAGGTTTTTCCCCATGGTTCACTGGAACATGTCCATGACCCGGGCCATGAGTCAGAGTTGGAGTAACAACCGGAATAGAAACACCGGTGGAGGCACAATGGGATTAGGAGTAAAACAGTACCCTCAGTTGCCATCTTTCTGATTAATAAAATAAATTAAATTAAACAGAAATTATTTTCCAAAGAATAAATAATCTAAACAAAAATCTAGAACAAAATATTCTATAGGAAAATAAACAACTAAATAAACATAAGGAGATCTAGAATATATCTTTATTGGAAAACAAACAAAATAAATAATATAAACTAAATCAAACAAACAAACTGTTTAAGTGAATCAATTAAATTGATCAAATGAATTAACTTATCAAATTAATCAAATTAAATTGACCAACAGTCCATGACTGAACAAAACATTAATCAAAGAGTCAAACTGTGTAAAACATTACAATCTAATTTTAAACCAGAACATTAAAAATACAGAATTCAAATGATAAAGGGCAACCCGTTGATCATAAAACACAATGTGCTGTATGTAGGAAAAACAAATAAAACAGTATACAAAAAATCTTCCTGTAGAACACAGTATATGCTATGGGCAAATACAATCATGCTTCATGAATCCATATACTTGAATAACCACATACAGCAACACTATTAAATTCTTTAAACCCAAAATAGGAAAAAATTGTATTCTAATAATGCAACGAACCAATAAACCAGAGACCAAACATACTGCTCATGTACTCCAAATTATTCAACACACATGGCATGTGATTAAACTACTAGAGCATTCATGAACTAAAGAATAAAATATTATATTTCAAAGAAGCAATGCAAAATATGAATATTTTATTATTCAAAAGAATTTTATTCAAATCAAAATGTATGTCAAACCAATACATGATCAAACCAGAATTTTATTCAAATACACAAACCAGTGCATGTGAACAAACGGCTTCAGTAATGCACTTAGGAAATAGGAAAAAAAAAAACAACCTATCAAAATAATATCATGCTTATTCTGTCTGGAATAAAAAACACAATCAGCAACTGAAGAAAACCTATACTGGATTACAGAAGTAATACAATAACCAACATAGGGAGAATAATTTCTGTCTTAAAATTGTTGACCACTCTTTCTCCGAAAATAATCAATTTACAAAATAATAGACCAGAACAGATTGTAAAGAATAAACAGAATATTATTTTAGCAGAATTATAATACAGATAATAAAAAAAAAAAAAACAGAAACTTACAACTTTCTGCAAATTCAATCCTTAGAACAATTTTGTGATTGAGGCCAGTGTTTGACACTGTGTCTTTAAGACAGAAATTCGTCCTCTCCTAGGTGCTCGAGAATAGCGGACGTCCTGCCTCCAGGATACAACAATCACCCCAAACAAATGCAGCACTGCGTATTTGTTTGTGCAGCGAACCAAAATATATGCTATATACTCTCTCAAACTTAAACTCTAAAAATGGAATATGCAAGATGAAAAAGAAGGAAAAGGAAGATATCAAAGATTGTTAATTTTTCTTGGAAATAAACAGAACGGAGGACTGCCTAATATAGGCAATGGAAACACTGATTCATGGGAAAGACATGTCTGTTCAATTTTGAAAAATCAGTCCGTTGATGTCCGTTGAAATTTGAATGTAAAATTCAAACTTTCCAGCAACTAACTAATATCAATTCAAATACCTTGGGCCCATGTAAATAAGTAATGGGCTTGACTTGAAGTTTGAATATTAATTCAAACAACTAGGGCCCATGTGAATAAGTAATGGGCTTGACCCAAACCCAACTTATCTAGGACCTAATATATCTTCTCCAAAAATGTTGATAATTATCCTGTGTAGAAAATTATGCAACATCATTTTGAGAATTTCCACAAACATGTCTATAGATCATAAATCTCAATTAGAAGTCAATTTCCATTCACCTATAAATGGTTTTGACTCACTAATTATATAATCTTGTTCACTAAATAATTAGCAGCAAGTTTCCGAAACATCAGAATTAAAATCATTTTTCCAACAAGCACATCCACCCACTTTACTGGTTGCTAGCCGAAAGGATCGTATTACCTCCATATAGCACAACCACATTTCACAACACAAGTATCTCAAATTCATTCTATTCACTCTCATCTATTACGCAATTAGACTGTTCAATTGATAACGCATAAGGTTTCATGTTAACCTATTTCTCATCAATTCTATAACAAAAAATACCATCCTCCACCGATGACCAATGACAAAACCTCTAGACAATGACTCAAATCTCATATAGGAACAATATAATTCTCATAACAATTCCATGTTTGATTTCACTACTTTCAGTCATCAATAGTTTTGGCATAAAGTAAATTTCAAGACCATTACGCATTTCTCTTCCTCTTCAAATTTCCTGTTACAAGTTCACAACAATTAATTGTAAAATCATTATCCTTTCTTCGTCTATTTATATTCTACTATTTCAAAATTCTGATTTCATTAAATGAAATTCCCAACATATTCAATATAGTTTCATTACATGACAACCGATCCATTTCCTTTCTATTTCAATTTCACAATAATCGATATGACTCGATAAGTATAATCAATTTACCTCATTCTCAAATTATTAAACCAACAATTAAGATTAAGCTTTTTAATTAAATCACCATAATGATGTTCCAATTTCGTAAAAGTCTCAATAATTATATTGGTGAATTTGACTTGTATATTCGCGAGTCCGTTGAGTCTGCAGTCTTGTTTTCGGTGGTTGCACAACCTACACTTGTGAACCGAGTGATAGAAAACCGAGTGATAGAAGCACAGAAAAGTGACCTTGAGGTAAAATCCCTCTGGGTGAAGATCTCTAGTGGGAAGGTAAAGAAAGGCTTGAATGTGTATCTCGATTCAAGTGTTAGATACCGTGACCGTCTTTTCGTGCCGGAGTCTTAGAGGAAGTACTCTGAGAGTTTCACCATTTACACCTTGCGGTATATCTGGGAGACACAAAGATGTATTACGACCTTAGTCACCAATTTTGGTAGAGGGGAATGAATAAAGATGTGGTCGTGTTTGTATCGAGGTGCCTTACTTGTCAACAAGTGAAGGCCGAACATTAGAGGCTAGCGGGTTTGTTGCAACCCTTACCTATAGCCGAGTGGAAGTGGGAGCATGTCATGATGGACTTTGTTGTGGGTCTTCCTAGGACTTAACGGGGTAGTGATGTGATTTGGGTAGTTAACTGGTTAACCAAGTCGGCGTACTTTGTACTTATGCGTGTGAGTGACTCGGTAGATTATCTTGCCGACCTTTATATTAAGGACATAATGAGGTTGCACGGGGTCCTAGTAATGATTGTCTCGAATAGAGATCCACGTTTTATGTCCCAATTGTGGCAGAGCCTATAGAGTGCCTCAGGCACAAGATTGACTTTTAGCACTGCGTATCATCCTCAGACTGACGGGCAGTCCGAGCGTACTATTCAGATCCTTGAGGATATGCTTCAGGGTTGTGTTCTTGACTTTAAGGGGTCGTGGGAGAGGCACTTGCCCTTAGTGAAGTTTGCCTATAATAATAACTTACAGTCGAGTATCGGCATGGCGCCATTTGAGACCTTATATGGCCAACCGTGTAGATCCCCTGTGTTGGGCCGAGGTAGGTGATGCCCCAATGTTGGGTCTAGAGTTAGTCCAGGAAATGACGGAGAAAGTTGTACTTATCCGTAAGAGGTTGGTTACGGCTTAGAGTCGTCAGAAGAGTTATGCTGATCATAGGAGGAGACCTTTGTCTTTTGAGGTAGGAGATCATGTCTTCTTAAAGATATCACCTAGACGGGGTTTGATGAGGTTTAGAAAGAGTGAGAAGTTGTCCCCTAGATTTATTGGGTCCTTTGAGATCCTTGAGCGGATTGGGGAGGTAGCTTATCGTTTGGCCTTACCGCCATAGCTTTCCAGGGTACATGACATGTTCCATATCTGTATGCTTTGGAAGTATGAGCTGGATCCATCGCAGGTGTTAGATTGGATCGACTTAGAGATAGATGAGGATGTCTCGTATGAGGAGAGACCAATGAGAGTCTTGGATACTCGAGACCAAGTTTTGCGAGGCAAGACAATTCCTTTAGTTAAGGTATTGTGGCGACATCACAGAGTTGAGAAAGCAACTTGGAAACGTGAGTTGGAAGTCAGTGAGAAGTATCCGGACCTATTTGTTAATGTTTGAGCATGTATTGAAACTTTTGTTATGTTAATTTAATATAAACATTGTATATGTTTTGGAAATGTGAATTATATATTCAGTATTGAGGACTTGTTTATCATGTTGATGAGAATAAATGACCGATGGATGGGTCATGGTGTTGGAATTGATGGATTATCATGGTTATAATTGGTTTAAACATGGTTTTAAAGTTTGATTTTTAATTTCAAGGACGAAATTCCTTAAGGGGGGAGGTTATAGTGATTCTGGTTTAAGACCTGACCCATTTGATATTCTGGATTCGAGTTTCTTAGTTTTGTATTGTTGTTCTTGTCTTATTCCTCTTTTCCCTTCTTGAGTTTGGCTATCACGATGTGTTGGTTATGTTTGGAACAGGTTGGTACATTGTTTTTCAAAAACCTTGTTGTTCAGAATTTTGCTCTTACGCTCGAGTGTCACTTCTTGAGCTCGACCGGTCGTTGTGAGCTCTCAGTACTTTTGCAGGCCTGCAAAACTACTAGGAGAGTGTATCCTACGCTTGAGAGGTGTTTCCTACGCTCGAGCGGTTGTGCACTCTAGCGACCATTCTTGCACTCGATGGATGGTCTTCAGTTTGTAAAACTACTGGGAGTGTGTATTCTACGCTTAAGTGTCACTTGAGCGGTGAAACTTAATGTGTCTGTGCGCTCAAGCGTCACTTCTTGTGCTCGAGCAGACTGTGCGTATATCTGTTCGTAAAAGTCACTTGTTACATCACTTTTTCATCTCTTTCTCTCTCTAAACATTTCAAAACCGTAAATCTGGAGCTCCTCCCTCTAGAACTTAATCTCTTTCTACAAATACATCAAGATCTACCCATTTCTCCACTCTACTCCCTTTGTTAAAAAGGTAGAGCTCACCTAGAGTTTCGTTCTCATCCGAATAAAGTTGGATTTCGACTTCCTTGAGGTTTCTTCACTCTTTCCTTCCTCTTCTAGCTTCAAGGTAAGGATTTTCTACACTATTTTATGATTTTTAACTTAGCTATTTATTTTTCATAACAACCTTGTGGTTTTGGAGATTTTAAACAAACCTAGGGTTTTGGTTTAAAATCAAAGGAGGGGTTTTTCAAATGGATATATGGAAAATGGTTGTGGAAGTAGAAATGAGGTTGAGTTGTGATAAAATTGTTGATTTTGATACTTGAATTGGATTTTGGAAGAATAAAGGGGTTTTGCCCTAAATGTTTCAAATAATTATTTTGTATAAATAAATGAAATTAAAGTTGGAAATGTGAAATTGGATGGTTATTGATATGGATGGTGAAGTTGGATATGTATTATCACTCACCTTGAAATTTGGAAAGTTTATCTATGTTGGAGATTTTATATTTGTTTAAAAAAATCTATTTTGGGCTATCTCTAGAGGATAGCTATGATTGTTGTAGAAATTGCATGAGGATTAGGTGAATTGAAACTAATTTCTCATCCATGTGCATTGAACATTGTTCCTCATTTAATACATTACATATATATATAAAGTTGAGAAAAATGGGTGAATGTTGGAAAGAGGTGTGTATCACCAAATTAAGTTGGTATGTGTGTTTAGGGCGAAAGTCTCGAAAAACTCGCGTATACAAGGGTGCCGATTCTCGCGGGCAAAGTATCCGTAAAATGGCAATAGTAGTGCTTGTATAGACTACGTTTACATGGGTGCCGTTTGACGGTTTCCCCCAGACGAAATATCCGTGAAAGGTTGTACTGATTTGAGATTTTCCCTCTTTCGTTTTCTATTCTAAAGAGCATGACTTTGAGAATGGTGACATAGACTGAGCATGTCATTGTTTTCGGAAAGATAATGTAAAACGTTTTGATATGGGCATTGCATGTGCATAAAACCTTATATCTTTGTTAAGATTCATATATTGTGTTAGATTATTTCTATTGGCCTTTAGCTCTCTCTATATGGAAAAACTATTTTCAGGTGTTGGTGAGATGCCTCTTCCAAGGCAATAGCTTGGGAGGATTGGAGCAAAGGCTTCATTTTGTTTACTTGTTAATATTTTGTATAAGCCTAAGGCTTTATATGTATTGGAATTAAATCCACTTTGATAAAAGTATAGTCTTGGAAAGTTGTAAGCTTTTAGGGCATATGATTATCTGTGTAGCTTTCGTTTCTTTCTAAATCTTGTAATACATGTTGTAGATTCAGGATGTACTGTTTATGAATGTATATCGCATGTATCACTTTTTGTATATCAAACTCTGATTAATGAAAGCATATCTTTTCCCCTATGTTGTTATTTGTTGGTTATTATGAGATAGGTAGGTTGTATTTATTTCAAGATGTTACATGGAGGTTCTGGTAAGGCACTAATTTCTAACCCTAAAATTGGAAGCCCAGCTAAATGAGCTACATCTAGAATGGTTGGAGATATCATTCCAAATCTAAGAAGCATTAAGTTACAAGATTGTGACCAAAAGTAAGTAGCAGTAGCAGCTACAAGCCATTTGTTCATATCGAATTTGAGGGTCAACAGTCGAATTACCTCATGGATGCCTAGATGTGTCCATAGATTTGAGTCATGGGCTTCAATTCATTTGACCCAATTTTTCCAAATGGAGTTTGGTTGCTGCCATGATCGAAGAGGGTTTTTGCTGCTCTCCCAATTCATCTAGTTGAGTTTTGATTGATTAAGAAGTATGGTTTCACCATTTGCAATTAGGTAATATGGAGCTGATTCATCTGGAAAATAGGACATAAAGGTAGGTCCTAGGGCTACTTTGGCTACTGTTGTGGTATTGGGAATCATAGTTATGTCCAGCTTTAGAGAATTGGTGAGTTCTCTAATGGTTTGTGGGAATCGAAGATATTCATCACTTATTTCATCTACTTTCTTTGATTTTGACTTCTTGGAAGCCATGGTTCAAAGTTTTGAGTTGTTTAGTTTCCTGGTATGAGAATTTTGAAAAAAGATGGTGGAGTTGAAGTGAAGTAAAGTTGAAAGGTTTGAGTTTTTATAGCTTGTGTTAGGCCCAGTGTTTGAATTTGTTCAAATTAAAAGTATATTATTTATTTGGGCCCAAGTGATGAATTTGTTTTAAGTCAAAAATCATTCTTATTTATTTAACTTATATAAGGAGGGACATTATTTGTACCCATTTTTGTAAAATTTACTATCGACAGGTAGACTAATTGAATGATGACATGTGGCAATAGTGTGATAACCCTGTTCCGTACTATGCTAATTGGTCCTTATTATGAATGTGATTATGTGTTTGATATGATTCTATGTGCCATTTATGTGAAAATATGTGGTTTTGAATTTCTATCTGTTCACCGTAGGAATATCTGTTTGATTATCTGCTTTGAAATTTAAATTGAAGGCCCTATCGGCCACCGAAACCGAAATTGATTACGCCATTGTGATTAGCGTAATTTTTAGAGCCTACGGTGAAATTTAATTGAAAATTGATTCGGATCAAATTAATTAGATTAAATTAATGGGTTAGTGCTCAATTATTTAATTATTAATGAAATGTGTTGAGAGAGGGCTTGTATAAGGGACTCCACTACACTTTTATTTTGTTTGGTTGAACTCAAAGCTGAAAATCACTCTAGAAAGAGAGGGTGAGGGCCGGATAGAGAGAGAGGGAGCTCAAAATTGAAGTTTGATCTTGAGGCTTGGAAATCTTGAAGATTACTCAAGAATTTGCTATAGATTGGGAAAATTGAGCTTCTAGGTGAGTAATTGATTATGAATTCATGAGTTTAATATTGTAATTTTGTGAATTCAAAGTTGAATGGTGATTAAGAACAAGGATTGTGTTGTATTTGATGAATTTGAAGTCAATAGATGCATGCATGAAAGATATTGCTATGGATTTCCATGTTTGAGCATAATGTGTGTGAACCTTGTTGAATTTTTTTATTAAAGTCTATGTATTTGATCATCTCTTCACCAACTAAATTGAGAGTATTGAGTATATCCCACATGCAAGTACAAATCATGAAGGTGTGAGTCTTGAATGTTTGAATTTAGTATGTTAGTGATGAGTTTGGGACAATTTGAGTCATGCATGTAATTGATTCATGAAATTGAGCTTCATAATGTAACGAATTTGGTATTGGATCATGTTAGTACATGTATATGTGAAGTTTCATAATATGCAAGATATGTTGATTTGAATGTTGAATTAGAGCTCAAGAACAGTTCTAGAATTTCCAGAATTTGGGATGTCCGCTCGAGCGGGGAAGGCGCCGCTCGAGTGGGAAATGCGAGCTCCCAGTATTTTTGCAGACATGGACGTCCGCTCGAGCAGGGAAGTTCATGCTCGAGCGGGGGAGCTATATAGAATGACCTTCAGCTCGAGCGTTCGAGTTCATGCTCGAGCGTAAAAATGATGTAACCAGTACTTTTGCAGACTTCATGGGTCCGCTCGAGCGGGGAAGCCCACTGTCGAGCGGGGGACTCCTGTTTCTGAAATTTTGAAAATGCATTATGTGCTTCGTTTTCCGTTCTCTTTCACTTCTAAGTACTCTTAGGCATGCATGGAGCATTATGAATGAATTAAAAGAATAAGAAAGAAGCCTTAGGAATATGTGAATTAAGAACGGATTGGATTGTTTGTGACCCATTGTGTTCATGGAATGTGTAGGGTCAAACTCCAGGGCAAACCATCCAGCCGATCACTATGAGTAATATCTTAATAAAGATATTTTGAAATATGTCGTTTGTCCAATTGCTTATCTCTCTATAAGTTTTATGAGTTTGTTGATTTGAATTGTGGACAAATGTTTGCTACGCCATATGGTTGGGCCTAAGGCCGTTTGCTATAAATAAATGGGCCAAAGGCTAGTCTAACATGAAAGATAGAATGAATGGGCCAAAGGCCAGTTTGACATGAATGATAGAATGAATGGGCCAAAGGCCATTCTGACATGAAAGATAGAATGAACAGGCCAAAGGCCAGTTTGACATGAATGATAGAATGAATGGGCCAAAGGCCAGTTTGATCTGAATAAAAGATAAATGGGCCAAAGGCCAGTATGACACGAACGAATTGGGCCCGAGGCCGTATGATGTGTGCGGAACCGCAGTCACTTGACCTAAATTTGTATATATATGCTAAATAGAAATACGAATTGGGCCCAAGGTCGTTTGAAGCATGTTGTTCTACATACCGTTTGTATAACTTCTTTATTTGATATTATTCACTAGGCTTTCGCTCACGCTCATTCATGTGTTTGTAGGTGAGCCAAGAGAGGTCCAAACCCAGCCTCAGTGAAGTTTGTGTGGAACAACCAAGGTTTTGAAGAGTCAGCCCTTATGTCTCACGCACAAGACCCGCCTTCGCCCTTTTACTATCTTGTTTTATTTTGTCATGTCGGCGAGGACTTTGAATACGTTTGTATATAGTTTTGATTGGCTAACTTAGACTTGAGTGATCCTGTATGTACAGAACTTTGTGTTAGTATATATTTTGACGTGAGTTATTAACATGTATATGTATGGATTGTTATGACGTGCCATATAAGCACAGCTCTATGGACAAAAGTTTGAAATTGCTTCCGTTTGGCCCCTTTACTCTATTGAGTTATGTCTGGAATGGTTTGAGGCCGTAGGTAATCCCTTGATTACTGGCCGGTTATGTCCTTGTAGACACCCCATTTTTGACCGACCTTAAGACTCAGACGTCACCGATTGAGCGCTTGGTGATGTTGCATATTGTGCTCGTTCTGAAGTTTCAGAGTCTTGGCTGCGAGCCTTGCCTCCGGACTTCTGGACTCTTTTGTGCTTTGCCTCGGTTTGCGAGCCAGGCCCTGTTTTCTCTGTTTTCTCTTCCCGAAGGGAGGGAGAGGTCTTGTAGATCATCTCTCAGTGGCCGTAGGCTACGTTTCGTGGTCATAGGCCATTTTTCCCATTTCGGAGCTCGGTTCTCGGTTTTCGGAGCTGTCAGGCCGAGTGCCTCGGTTCGGGACCGCCTAACCACCTCCGTTTGCTCCAGTTTTTGGCATACATCTTATTTACTCCCTTTTGAGGGACACTGTGGTCCGAGAGACCAACTTCGTGGTCGAACACCACTCCCGGTGCCTAACAGTCGGTTTTCGGGGCCTCGGACTGCGCGTTTCGGCCCCCGAACCTTCATTTTGCATCGGTTTTCGTTCATTTTTGGCAGGGACCTCTGTTTCATCACCAGGAAGGTCGTAGAAGGGTGGGAGGCCAGTAATTGTTCCAGCAACCAGTTATATTCCATTATCGCCCTCCGTCGCGCATTTTCTCTCACTCGGAAGCCAATGTTGACCACCCTTGGGCCATTTTCTTGCACCCTAAACCCCATATTTGTGATGTACACATCTGGGAGGCCACCAATATTTGGTGGCCGGCCAGTAATTCCATTTGACCCTTTTGAACCCCTTTGAAAAGTGGGTTGTTCTCTCTCCTGGTTCACAGTTGCCAATTTTTGATCACATGGCTGTGTTGAGTACACATGGAAGGCCACCAATATGTGGTGGCCGGCCAACAATTCCACTTGACCTGTTTGACCCTTGGCTGGGCGGCCATGGGGAGAGCCGGCCGGCCACCTAAACCCTAGCAAACTGGCGGCCATGTTCCTTGGGTCCTGTTTCTTCCAATTTTGCCCTCCTTTTCCCCCCAGATTCTGTATCCGGGGGGGCAACTTTTGGGGGGAAACTTGGCTTGTTTTCCCCCTATTTTTTCCCCCTCTTTCTCCCCCTCTCTTGCCTATATAAACCAGCCTCCAGGGCTGGTTTTGGGGTTGGAAAAAACCCTTTTGAGCCTCTTGCATTGCCTCTCTCCCTCTCTACACTTCAACCATCAAAACATCCAAGTTCCTACACCATTTCTTCACCACCACCTAGCATCACACCACCACCTCCATTCCAGCCACTTGGATCTGTCTTCCAGAGCTGAGGAGCACCTAAACTTGGTCCAAGTAGTTGCTAAAGATTGGTTTACAAGGGTGAGTTACCATTTCCCTCTTTTGAGCTCATTTTTACACTATTTCTTAGCCCTTCTTGCTTATACTTTTGAGCTCCGGACATAACTTAAAGTGGTATTTTTTTGAGCTCTATTCCATCTTTCATTAAGGGCCTCTCACTGTTTGAGGCCCCCATTTGGTACTTGCTTCATTATCCCTCTTGTATGCCTATTTCTTGTGTAGCATTTTAGGCCTGTGTGTAATCTGTTTTGAAGCATGTTGTAAACTATAAATAGGCTTATTTTGAGCCCTTCTTCAACATTTTAGAAGGGCTCATCACTGTTTGAGTCCTCCACGTGCTACTTGCTTTGATATCCATATTTTAGCCCCTTTTTTGCATGATTTATTAGCCTATTGAGCTTCTGTTTTTGAACCTTGGTCCGAACTGAAATGGCCTTTTTTTGACCCCCTCTCCATGTTTCATTAAGGGTCTATTGCTGTTTGGAGCATCATTTGTATACTTTGTGTTGTAGCCTCTCTTTTAGGCCATATCTTGCATTGCATTTTGAGTATAGTTTTACACTGTTTTGGGCTCGGCCATTAACTGTAAAAAGTCATATTTTGGGCCCCTCTTCAACATTGTTGAAGGGCCCTTACCTGTTTGGGACCAGCATATATCAGTTTCTTCTTTATCTCCATTTTGGCCCTTATTTTGCATAGCATTTTGAGTATACTTGTATCTGTTTTTGGGGTTTGTCATAAACTGTAAAACATCATATTTTTGGCCTCTATTCAATAGTGTAGAAGGTCCCTTTTCTGTTCGGGGCTAGCATCTGTGAGTTGCTTCAACATCTTGCTTTTGGGGCCATTTTTGTATGCTAGTTTAGCCCCATTTGTGCTCGCTATTTGGCCTTGCTTAAAACTGTAAACATGCTTGTTTTAGGGCTTCCTTGCTTCTTTCTTTACACTTCATGTTCCAATATTGCATGCATTGCATAGCTATAGGCCATTTCATGCGCCAAAATTCATGTTTCGAGACTCGTTCCTTGCATCGGGTACCATTTTGCCATGTTTCGGGACTGTTTTGCATCTCATTTTGCCTCTGAAATTTGCATGATAGTATACCATATTTCATGCTTTGCCATGTCATGTTAGAGTGGCATTCGTGCCTAAGGGTCGGTCCTCGGCTCGAGTGTCTCATTTTAATCCGATGGCCTCTTGTGTGAGTGTGGCTGAGGTCCACTCATGTTAGTGTAAGTCCATTATGTATTGCGTATGCCATTTCATTCCATAGCATTGTGTATGTTAGGTTGTATATTAGAGCATTGTGTATGCCATGTTGCATCGTGCACCGTGTATGCCATTTCATAACATTGTGCATGTTAGGTTGTATCTTAGTTGCATTCATGCATGTCATGCATATTGCATTGTGTTTGGGACAGGAGTTAGCCCAAGCACGGGAAACGAGGTACGTTCCGTACTCCGAGTGACGGAACGTGTCTCAATTCCCTAGTCACCGACACTTCGGATCATCCATGATGGAGTTAGGTTTTGTTGTGTTTTCATGTGCATTCATTCCATATTGAATTGTGCAAATCAACTCCTCGGCCATCATGCATCGAGATGCGTGATTGGTGGCACGAGGATCGAGGCATGTATACATTTGTGAAAATACATTGCTATGCCCCTTTCCTGCTCTCTGTTGCAGCAAAATCAAGAATCAGCAGTCTTCCGAGACTTGGCGCGCTTTCCAAGAACAATTACAAAACAGAGGCTAATTGGGGCATCCCAGTGGATTTGCACGCAAGGCAGCCTAAACATACATCATTCATCAGAATCAAGGCAGTCCCTGGCTTGCATGCCAGTTTATTATTTTCTTAGTTAATTTGTAAATTAATTAGGAATTTGTACACATTTTGGACTGTATTATTTGGACTGTAATATTCTTTTATTCGGGACTGTATATTTATTCGGACCCTCTGCGCGAGGGCAATGTTGTAATAAGTGTGCGTGCGTGTGATGTATGTCTTCCAACCCCACGTCTTTCTTTCCCTTTTATTTACCCGCTTATGATGGTTAGATTAGGGCATGTTTCGATTAGCATACAGTATGATAGCATGTTTGCATTCATTCATCCGTTTTGCATGCACCGGGCTCGGCGCATCATACTAACTGCATTTGTATTTCAATTCCAAATTGAATACTTGATAGTTGTTGCATCTCATATGCCATGTTTAGAATAGCCGAGCCTGCTATAGTTGCATTTTTGCATGTGTTGCATTAGGCATTTCTGTATAGTTAGGATCATACATGATTTTTAATGAGCTTCTGTTTTAGCTTGGAGTACTCGGTAAGTTTTTATGCTTTAGCATCCTTGCATGCGTGTGAGTGACTGTCATGAATAGCATGCTTACCATGAGGCTAACTGCTTATGTGATATAACTGCCTGAATGCCTGTGGGTGAAGGTTGGGTTATTTGGATTGGAACAATTCATCAAATGTTTGTTTTAAGCCCACTAGATAGTGGCAAAATCATGTTTTTCTTAAGCCCACTCGAGGGTGGCAAATCCACGTCTTAGCCTACTTGCGAGTAGCACCATCAAACCATTTTCAAAAACAAACATAAAATGTTTTGTTCCAATTCAGGCGATCCAGTCTATACTTGTATGCTGTGCGCATCACATAGTAATCTAGGCTAATAACCGGAATAAGGACACACAATGTTTTCAAAACAAGATATCATGGTTAGTAGAGGCCGGTCTTTGACCGGGCGAGCGGGGGTGCTCACGAAGTGACCTTCCCCAATCGTACCCAAGTTCCCAAGCCGAGGCAACTTTGGTGATGACGGACACGTGGCCTTAGGCAACGAGTCAGGGTTTCCTAAATTTCCCAAAAATAAAATATTTAGGTGGCGACTCTGTATCTGGCAAAGCAGTCCATGTTTGGCACTTCTTTCAAAAAAATCTGTTTTCTCAAAACGATTTGCCGGATTTGGACTCTTTGGTTCAAGATTATGAACCGTGACACAAATCGAGTCCGAGCTGTAGCGAGGTCCCCCGCGGGCTTGTTACAGTCCTTAACCCACAGGGGCGGGTTCGGTTCATGACAAATAGAGTCAAAGTGGAGTCATTCAACATTTAGAGGGCTACATGGCATGAGGAAGTGATCATGGATAGAAAATGGTTGAGGCAGTTATGGAGCAATTACCAAACAAAGTTGTGGACTTAGTGAGTCATTTGCATAATAGAATTTGTGTAGAATGAGAAACTTTGTTCTATCGATGTGATGCTCAAAGTATTGAGTGACATGTGACAAGATGTATGAGAGTTAATTCAATAGGAAGATTTGAAGACTTGGTAAAGTTTGAAGGCTTGAAAGTGAGAAGGCAATTGCGGTAGCAGTTTGGAAGTTATGCCTGCAAATTTTCAGGAAAATGGGGTCATGGGCTAGAGTTTCAAGGAGAAGATATAAAAGTCAAAAATTTGTAAAAATGGGGGACATCAACACCACAACAACTTAGATTTTATCTTAGGAGTAGATGCTTGTATCTAGGAGTAGTTTTCTCGGTGTAATTTGCCAGTTAATAATTTTGTGAACTTTGATAGTTTCATCTTGAAATTATCTTCGTTTACTTTGTTTATCTTGTTATTTCTTTTGTCGATTGTAATTTTGTTTCAAGAAAGTCCTTATACTTTCAAGGCATTGAATAAAAAACACAGTCACTTGAGGTTCTTGTTTGATTGTTTGGTTTGAATTATTCTTCAATTCCTGTCAATTGGGAGGTAGCATAATTTTTACTAACAATAACTGTATTGGATTTTCTCAGATTATTGAGAAAATTATTCTATTCTTGTTTTGAAATTGTTTATACGTGGAATTGTTTTTTTTTTTCCCCTAATTATTGACAAAACTATTGTGTTGTTATTGTTAAATTGTTTGTCTGTGGAAACTTTGTAAGCATAAAATTGATCCTTTGTAGTTTGCAAACATTCTGTAACTTTTTTTTTAGGTAATTCTGTAACTAAGAAATGAAAAGGAAAATAACATGTGATTCTTTCACTTGTTTAAACAACATATTTTTTCCAGCACTGGTTGTATTCCATTCTGATTACAGCTCCGACCTGACTATTGGAGAATTCAATACCAGAAAAAGCTAGAGCACCGACGTTTCTCATATTTGAATTACGAACTTCGTGCATAGATACCCTAATATGGAGGATAGAGGATGAGAACTGTAATTTCCCTAATGTTGTGTTTGGTTGGGGGATTTTGGGAGGGATTTGGAAAGGGAAAGGGAAAAAGTGTGTGAAACTAGGTGAAATATATGCATGTTTTATTCACATTTCACCTACCTTTTCCGTTTCTGTTTCCAAATCCCTCCATAAATCTCTCAATCAAACACAGCATAAAAGTGAAAAGCAAAGGGAGAAGAGCGAGTAAGTCAAAAGAAAAAAAAAAGGAGAATGAGAAAGAGAGAGGGGAAAAAAATAGAAATTTTTATTAGAGGGTAGACAAAAAACAGATATTGATTGAGGAGAGAACAAAATAAGAGTAAGGGAAGTTTGGTCTCTGTTAAATAGGTCTCAGTCAATAAAATACATGGCAAACGGTGATTGAACCATCACATCGACCGCACCACAACCGTGCCTTTGTGACAGTAGCAAAACCACCCCCCTATAGTCTATATCAATATATATACCATGGGAATCTCTTGTATATTTTGATGGCTTGTTTTTTTGATTGTCCATTTTATCCTTTTATTTATTTTTTGATGATTGGGTATTTGGACTACTTTACACACACCTCGACTAATCTTGGAACCTACGCAAAGTGTTCCTTCTACGTGGATCAGACAAATCTCTGAAAGAGTTTGTAGACGTGACCTCAAAAAATTGATAGCACCTAGTAAAAGCTGAACCTGAGATCTAGAGGGAGTATACCCTCATACTCCAAGTTACATTCACTAGTCCAACCCTTTGGGGTTTTGACTTCATTGTTACTTTAAGTCTTTTAGATAATTTGGTTATTTTGTGATTTCTTAGTAAATTCACATTTTCTCTATTTAATTGATTTTAGCCTCACGAATGGATTAATGATTACATTTGAGGAAATTTATTTTATTATCCTTTTTACTTTGAAAATAGGAGAAATTATAAATACACACCCTCTGAGATTTGTTTAAAAAAATTATTTGTTCTCTGTGATTGTAGAAATTACATCATGTCTCTTGAAATTTCTAATTTCATAACAAATGACCCATTTTATTAATAAATCATCAAGTTAATTAATAGTTTTTAATTATCTCATAAATTTATTTCAATTGATAATTTAAGTAGTTTTATCATTGTACATGAGAGCAATAGAAATTTTATTTTTTTAGCTAATTCTGTTAAATAAATTTCTGACAATTTGTAATTTTTAAACCATGAGAAGCAATGTATTTTAAGTAAATCTCAGGGAGTGTATTTATAATTTATCCTTGAAAATATTACAACTCCACCTTTGATGGGCCTATGGTAATTTTTTGAGTTTGAAGGTTTTTTTTTATTACATTTGGATGACTTTAGTTTTATTTTTATTTTTTTGAGAAAAATTAAAAGACATATATATAGACAAAACAAAGCTCAATACAACATATTCACATCCAATATATAAAAAGAACCACCAACAACCAAAAAGACATAGCAAACAAGAGAAACCCATCAAGCAACAACATTCAAAACCACCAGCCACTACAGCAAAACCCTACAAAAAGATTTAAAAAAAAAAATACATTCAAAAAGATAGAACTAGATGCTATCAAGACCCAAACATCTGGAACAAAGAGCTCTACGCCGAGGGGCCAAAAAAGGCTTTGATTGCAGATACTATCTTTAATTCGTGACTCTCTCTTGCGCTTGTCTTGATCATGGTCTTGGGGTTGAGGATGTTAATGTATATATGATATATATTCCTACATATATTAGGTATTGATTTCCTAGATATATTAGGTATTGCCATAGTTAGATCTCTTATAGGATACTCTTTCTCATGGTTAGTGTGGGGATATATTTTCTGAGTACCAACACGTGGCCAAGGTGACACCGACGTGTCAACCGAGGTGCCACGTGTCTTGGTCATGACGCCGAGGTGATCTCGGCAAGGCCGAGGTTATCTCCGAAGATATCGGAATCTAAGATAAGCGGATAAGGCACAAGAGTCCTAGAATGGGGGAAGACTTCAGTTGGGTAAGGATAAGACTCTTAGGGAGTTTATCCCAATCCTACTGGGAGTCCAAGATTAGCAGTAATCCTGAGTCCATTAGAGCTAGGCTTCTATGGGGACTAGGACAGAGTTAACTATAAAAGAAAGGCACCCCCGATGGGTCTAAGGTATGCTTTTTATACTCAGAATAGTGAATTTAGCACTATTGATTATCTTTGAGAGATATACTGACTTGATCGTCGGAGTGCCCCCGGGTGGACGAACCACCGCCGGAATCTTCTCTTTCTATTGCAGGTCAGCCAGGTGTCATCTATTCTGCCAGTACTCTCCAGCTGAATACTGAGTTGGCAGTATGGTCGGAAAATCACTCACACAATTTGGCGCCGTATGTGGGAAAGAAAGGAGAATAGATGGCCAGCAACGGACAGAAGGAAAAGATTGGGGACGACACTCCTGCTAGGAGTGGCAGACCTATCGACCTTGACGTCGAAGGAGACAACCGCAACACAAAAACTCGTGACCAGAATCACAGCAACAAAGACGTCGGCCAGGATGGTGACGTACCAAAGAAGCTAGATCGAAGTGGGTACTACAATGAGGATGACCTCCAGGTATGGAATGATAGCTGCCTGCGGAGGGACGAAGAGGTAAAAAAGATGGCAAACAAATTGGCGGACCTGCAATCGGTCGTCAATTTCATGATGCAAAACAACGTTATGCAGCCACCATTCCCGCTGCAGGACACGCCGATTCCAGCGGCCAATGCCCAGAAGGGAGGGTAGAACCTCAGCACACTAAGAGCGAAAGACATTCTCACCGACCTTCCAGGGAAGTCGGACGAGAAAAGTCAAGAAGGGAAGAATCACGGAGGACGCATCACACAAAGAAGGCAGACTCCAAAGAATATCGGCATGTTCAGGGACAGCGCTATGCTTCGACACAACTAATAGAGAAAGGTCAAAGAGGACTCACCACGAAGCTGAAAGTAGTGCACCAAAAAGATTGAAATCAGGAGATAGCCGAGCTCCTAGGCAGACAAAGGAGGACTTAAGAGATTACCTCAAGAGGAAGCAACAAAAGCCCGATGCCGAGGTAAACTCCCCTGATAAGCCGAGAACACCGTTCTCAGTGGAGTTGGACAAATTTGAAGCACCGAAGAGATTCAGTATGCCGAGGTTCCAAATATACGATGGTAAGTCAGACCCCAACTTCCACGTTGGATTATACTTGAACTCAATGGCATTGTATAATGGGAACGAGCCGTTGCTCTGCAAAGTGTTCCCCTCGTCCTTCGGGGAGATTACATCAGATTGGTTTCACAAACTACCAAAGGGAAGTGTGAAGACCTGGGAAGGCCTGGCCGAGATGTTTGTGGCCAGGTTCGTGACAAACAAGCTACAGCCATTAAGGGTAGACGCATTGATGGCTCTGAAGATTAGTAAGGATGAGGGCCTTAGGGCCTACACAAAAAGATACTATGAGGTGTTCAACCGAATTCCCGAATGTAATCAAGAGGTGGCGGTCATATCTTTCAAGAATGGCCTAAAAGACAACTGCCCGTTACGAAAGTCTTTGGCAAAGACACTGCCAAAAAGCATGGAAGGGCTCATGGCCAGAATTGAAAAATACGCCAGAGCCGAGGAAGATACATCGGGGACTAAGGAGACAAAACAAGAGAAAGGAAACGGCTTGCCGAAGCGAGGCTGAGGAAACAATGGATCCAGCAAGCAAGAGACAGAACTGAGGGCTGCACAGGCAGTGACAACTGTGTTCCGAATCCCAATCCACAAAGTCTTGGTAAAATTCGGAATCAACCCTATTTCAGAACACCAGCGAGGGCACCAGGAGAGTTTATGGGAAGAAACCTTGGCAGGCATTGTGCTTACCACAATGAAGATGGGCATATGACTCAGGGTTGTAGAGCCTTGAAAACACACTTAGAAGACTTGGTAAGGCAAGGCCATCTGAGAGACCTTATTGATGAGGCCAAGACAAGGGAAGAACAGGCAAGACTGCCTCAGGCGCCAGCAGCTCCGCCTCCCCCAGCACAGCAACCTCAGGCAGGAGGACCTCGGGTAGTTAACGTAATTCACTCAAAGGTCAACGAAAACGAGATTCGAGGGAGACCCATAAGGTAAAACACCTAGAGCATGTCTACCAAGTCGGGGAGAAGAGACAACGGGCAGAGGAGTACCAAGGACCAGTAGTGTCCTTTACTGAAGCCGACCTTGAGATGGTGCAGCATCCACATAACGATGCCTTGGTGGTATCCCTCCAGGTTGGGGAATGCCAAGTAAAGCGCATCCTGATTGACCAAGGCAGCTCTTGTGACATCATGTACGTCCGATGTTACAAGGAGCTTGGCCTTCACCCAGACGATATGGAGCAATCCAGTAGCCCAATGGTCGGGTTCAATGGAACGCCGACATGGCCACTGGGAACAACTAGCTTGGAGGTGCAGGCAGGCACCAGGAAGATAACAACAGAGTTCACCGTAATCGACACACCCTCCCCTTACAACACCATCTTGGGAAGGCCATGGTTGCATGCAATGGGGGCCGTTCCCTCAACACTGCATCAACTATTGCGATTCCCAACAGAGCATGGGATTGAGGAGGTCAGACGAGATCAGCTGCAGGCAAAGAATTGCTCCATGGCAGCAATGAAATCCACTTGCAGCATACGGGAACCAGAGAAGGCAAAGATCGAAGACGTGGACGTGGAGGTCCTAGAGGATGTCGGCAATGAGCCAGCCGAGAAGAGTGAAGAAGCACTGAAGAAAATCCTCATCCAGGAAGGGGATGAAGAATGTTTCTTTCTTCTCGGCTCGGGCTTAGCCGAAGAAGAGGAAAAAGAGTTGGAAGCTTTTTTGAGAGCAAATATTGAGGTGTTCGCTTGGACGCCTTACGAAATGCCTGGCATTGACCCCGAGGTCACTTGCCATAAACTGAACATTGACAGGTCGGCCAAACCTGTAATCCAACGAGCAAGAAGACCGACGTTGATGTACGTCGAAGCAGTGGAGGAGGAAGTAGACAGACTACTGGAAGCCAGGTGTCATCTATTCTGCCAGTACTCTCCAGCTGAATACTGAGTTGGCAGTGTGGTCGGAAATTTCTAGTAGGATACTCTTTCTCAACCTATATATACAGGCCTTCTATTGTATAGGATAATTCATTCAATACAATACATATTATTTCCTCTCTCTCTATTATTCTAACATAGTATCAGAGCTATAGGTTAAGCTCTTCGTGTTTTTCACCTTACAGGTGGGCGACAGCCTTGCCTTGGCCGCCCACCGGACCTCAACCTATTCCGCTGTTATGTTTTATTGTCAGTATCGTTTCGTGGTGATCTTTTCCTTTATCCGCTGGTTTATTCCTACCCCAAATATCTCTATCATATATATATATATATATTTTACTCGAAATACATTTTTTTTTCTTTCCTTCACTCTATCTTTCCCTCTGCTTCAACCTTAAATTGGTTTCTATCTTCAAACCTATTTGAGTTTGAGTGGGGGTATTATACCTATATCATGGTTATACACCATGCAAACCACCTAGCCGCCTCCTTTGGCGCACAATCCAAGCCGCACTTTCTGGCGCACAACCCAAGCCGCCTCCTTTGGCGCTCAATCGAAGCCGCTTCTCTCTTGGCACACCACCAAACTCGCCCCCTAGCATACCATCCAAGCCGCCTCCTGGTGCACTCAGTCATCTGTTGCAAACCACCTAGCCACCTCCTTTGGCGCACTCAGTTATCTGTTGCCATCATCATTCAACATCACGTCATAAGTTATGTGTGTGCCACGCTTGCTGGTTCAACATCTAATCTCTACAACAGTCCGGCATGACCCTGTAAATTGTCCCGACATTGATTCCGATTAGTTCCTACATCGGTCCGGCATGACCCCTTTAAACTGTCCTGGCATTAGTTCCAGCCAGTTCCTATAATGGTCTGACATGACCATAAATTGTCTCTCGGCATTAGTTCCAGCCAGTTTCTATATCGGTCCGACACGACCTCAAATTGTCCTGGCATTAGTTTCAGCCAGTTTCTACAATGGTCCGACACAACCATAAACTGTCTCCCGGCTTTAGTTCCGACCTCTGATCTATTTCAAGCGCCCTTGCGATCCCGTTCGAATTTTTCAATCTATTTGCCTTTTATTTTATTTAGTTTTATTTCATGTTTTAGTTTCTCTCTCCAAATTGAAGATGTTTATCCTCCTTGAGTTTGAGGGGAGATGTTAATGTATATATGGTATATATTCCTACATATATTATGTATTGATTTCCTAGATATATTAGGTATTGCCATAGTTAGGTCTCTTATAAGATACTCTTTCTCATAGTTAGATTTATAGTAGGATACTCTTTCTCAGCCTATATATACAAGCCTTCTATTGTATAGGGCAATTCATTCAATACAATACATATTATTTCCTCTCTTTCTCTCTCTCTCTCTCTCTATTATTCTAACAGAGGAAATTCACCAATAGCTTCCATATCGTCTGGATCCACATTATGATATCTTGGGGCTTGGATTCGTTTAGAGCGCCCCATACAAAAATTCACATCTTGCTTGGAGACATGTTCTAACGATGGGTCATCAAGATCACTCACAACCAGGAATGGTGTTTTGGCTTGGGCATTTCCTTCGCATGTGGTATTGGTTCAATGGTATCATGAAGGGGTGCTTCAGGCTGAATATCTTGACTAATAGCTTATGACTTGTCAACTTGAATATCTGTCAGGGGAAGTCTCCTGTGTTTGAACCTCAACAACCGACAAACTTTGCCGATGAAGGACTTAAATGAACTAACGGCTATAAGGTTGTGCCGCAGATTACAATCAATTAACAGGATATTCCTACCCAATATCACTTTTCTCTTTTGCTTGAGAGACTTTTTGTGAGTAACTCCACTTGTGAGACCCTCTCCTAATTCGCCACCGTTGCCTTCAAATAAATCATTGCCCCCTCCTTACCAAAATCAACTCCTTTGTCACCACCAGTAATCGAAAAAACTGATTGGAAACTAGAAGATGGATTAGAAACAACACTACTATTCAAATCATTACTTGGACCCCGTGGCATTGTCTGGCACTACTTCGATGAAGTGTTGTTCATGACTAGGTCTTCATCCATAACATCTAAATCTCCACTATTAAGAGTTGCACAATAGTTTTCCAAAAATCATCACAAAGGGTATCTTTGATTAAAGCGATTTCAAGAGGGTCCAAACCAGAAAACAAGTCATGTGGTGTCAGACGTTTCATATTGTCTTGATTTAAGTTTGTGTCCATTACAATACCTTTAGCTTTCTCTTCCGTAGAGAATCGCCTAATATCTGACTTAGAGTTGAGAAGGAAGCCCCTTTTCTACATTAGTAACACTCTAAAATCACCAAGTATAAATCAAGAAGAACATAGTAGAAGCTTAACAACTACAAAATCACACCCGTAACAGTAAGAGGCAGACAATGCAGAACCAATATCAAGCACAATAGGACCAAAGAAAACAAGACTTTTAGTAACTAAACAAAATAACAACAAAATAACGAGCCCTAAATATGAAAAACAACCCAAAAATCCCTAAGAGAGAAGTCCACAAAAAGCTAATAAAGTCTAGATTTGTTGGGATCGGGATCGGAATCGGGATCAAGCTTGTGAGAAAAGGGATTGCAAAAAAAACTAGAGAAAGAGGAGGGGAAGACAGGGTTACCACTGGACACAAAGCTGAAAGTGGCTCAAAGCACAACCGTTTAATATGTGGAGTTCATTACATACATTATTACGATAATTTAAATCGTTCATTTTATGAGTAATTTAGTGTATCATTTAGATTTCTCTCAACCTAAAATCTAAACTTGAGAGAATTTGAGGGATTTGTCGAGTCCATCACATGTACCATTTTGATAATTTAAATTATTCATTTTGTATGGAACTTAGCATATCATTTATGAAAAAAAATTAAATTGATCCGATAACTGTAATATTTTATTTTTATCGTGTTTGTTTTCAAAAGAAATGATAACAAGTATAATTTTGAAAATAGACTGTCTATTTTTTTAGAGACAAACATAATAAAATAAAGGGATATTTATTAATAAATCTCATCTCACAAACAAGTACTTCAATTAGTCCCAAGTTTTTTCTATTGATCTGTTAAATCCTATTAGTGGATAATTTCTTTCTATGTGGTCCTATTTTTGATTTTGGTAGTGTTTTGGTGGACAACTAGACCCTTTTATTAATGTGACAGGTATAATGTGATACTCCAATGTGATAAGTATTAATGTGACACTGTAACGATGTGACACTCCAAAAAAATTAAAAACTTCTTAGTGTACTTTTCTAAATGTGACCAAGTATAATGTGACACTCCAAAATTTTTATTACAAAAAAAAAAAATCATTAGTCTACTTTTATCAAACGTGACAACATGACGGTATGATATGACACTTCAAAAAATTAAAAACTCCTTAGTGTACTTTTCCTAAATGTGACAACGTGGCGTGTATAATGTGACATTCCAAAACTTTTACTCAAAAATAAAAAATAAAAAATAAAAACTCCTTAGTGTATTTTTTCCAAATGTGACAACGTGACGGGTATGATGTGACACTTCAAAAAAAATAAAACCTCCTTAGTGTACTTTTTGAAATGTGACAACGTGACGAGTATGATGTGACACTCTAAAAAAAATTAAAAACTCCTTAGTGTATTTTTTCCAAACGTGACATGTGACACTCCAACATGGCAGGTATGATGTGATACTTCAAAAAAAATAAAAACTCTTTAGTGTACTTTTTTGAAATGTGACAACGTGGTGGGTATGATGTGACACTCTAAAAAAATTTAAAACTTCTTAGGGCACTTTTTCCAAACGTGACATGTGACACTCCAATGTGGTGGGTATAATGTGACACTATAAAAAAAAATTAAAAACTCTTTAATGTACTTTTCCCAAATGTGACACTCTAATGTGACGGGTATAATGTGATACTAAAAACTTTTTAATTTACTTTTTTCAAATGTCACCCTATAATGTGGCGGGCAAATGAGTCATTACACATCCAAAAGGATTAAATGGATTACAAAATATATATATATATATATATATATGAGACTATATGAATTACAAGTTCAAAATATGGAACTTATTGATAAATATCCCTAAAATAAAATAAAAAAAGTTATAATTGTTGGATCAACTTTTTTTTTTTTTTTGATGGATGATTTGAAATTTATTTAGTCATATTAATTTCTATTTTTTCATAAAAAATTAAGATAAATTCTAAAAATCAAACCAAAGAAGACACAAATTTGTCACAATAAAACCTGTGCCTTGCACATGTATTTAGTGTATATATATATATATGTGGCGGTGGCTTCTCTCAAGTTCAAAATTGAATTAGAGCATACTGTAGGGCCTCCGTGGATCCACTATGGAGCCTACATCCGTTCAATGTGTAGGGCTCGCCAAATACTTCATGCTTGTAAGAAATTATGGTGATCGGATATTGATAGCTACTTAATTAACTCAAATTTATGTCAACGGTAAGTATGATTTTAAAGTAAATTATGGACACAAATTTGATCTGATCAAGTGACTATTGATATCCAATTGAAGTGATTTTTTTACAGGAATGAAGTACTCGACGAGCCCTACATATTGAACAGTTTGAATAATTAAACGGACCCCAAATGGCCCCAAATGGACAGAATTAGGCCGTCAAGTTAAAATACCAAATTAGAGAGGGTCCAATCCCATATATATGTATATATATGAGATAACATTATTTAATAAATAAAATATAATATAACAAAAATGTAATATCATAGGGTGGCTATCGGCCGCCCAACTCAAGCCAGTTTGATATTTTTAGGATTTGAAAAAATTATTTTGTTCATAGAACCCGGCTAGATTAATATTTTGTGTGCATCTAATATTTGGGCTGGGCTTGCGATAAAGAGTTCTAATCTAGTCCAGTCCGTCCATTTATAAAATATTAATTATAATGTTATATTATTTTAATTATAAAATAAAATAGAAAAAATTGAATATATATATGCACTTCGTTTTAGAATTTAAAATAAAACATTTGTCAAAAATTAAATTTATTTTATTATTAAATTTTGTTAACGTTTCAAATTTAAATAATAAATAAAAAATTTAATAATTTAATATTCATCAAGATGAAATTCATCAAGATGAAAATAAATAAAATAATAATAATAATTCACAAGTGGGTAGCTTGGGTTTAATTTTTTTTTTTTTAGGTTTAGACTTCACATGGCTAGTTTAGACCCCATGTCAAGCCAGGTTTGGTGTGAAATGACATATTCTCGGGCCATTCTATTTGAACCTAAATATTATCTCAATATGCCCAACTTAAAATTAAAAATTTTAATTTATATTATATTTTAATATAAATTTACTAATAAGAACAATACATATTAAATCTTAAAAAATCCGTCTATTGGACCATTGTTTGATGAAAATGACAACCCAATTTATTTTATTTTATAAACTCCTTAAAGATGAGGCGTATAATTGAGTAAGGGCAGAGTAAAAAAAAAAAAGAATTCTTAGACAATATTGTCCATGCATATATATATATATATATATATCATAGAACTCTTTTCACGAGAAATACTTTTATTTTATTTTATACAAGTTTAAAAATGTTGTGTATGCGTATTTTTGATTGGTTCATCTAGTATGCACTCTATTTTTTGTAACAGCAAAATGTTACTGTGGACTAGAATAACATGTTACTGTTAAATAAAGTAGCATGTTATTGTTTTCAACGGTATTTTTATTTTATTTTATTTTTTAAGAATTTCATAGTCAACATGGTTTTTGTTTGATAAATCTTGATAAGAGGATTCTAAAAATACTAATTTTATTAACAATTGTAATAGAGACCTCCACACATACACGACCTCTACAACCCCCACTCTCATCCCAACCACTCATAATATGGGGCTCATACATACATGAGTGGACCTCACACACACATGAATGGCCAAGATCAAATTGGGGGTCATGGAACCCCCAAAAACGGGGGTCCCAAACATTTATGTTTTATTAAAAACCGACATTTATATCAACAAAAATGTTTAAGAGCACTAAAAGTAAAACTCTAATGAGAGCTCTACTTATGTGGCAGTGGACTCCACGCATGAATAATTCGAGGTATGTGTGTGTGTTTTTTCTTTTCTTTTTTTAACTTCATGCCGCATCATTAGAGCCAGTGTTAGAGCTTCAAATTTAGTGCTATGAATTATTGCTCTTATATCAAAAGTTATATTATTTTAAAGTTCAAAATATTACTCACTAAAGTGTATTTTGATAATAATGGTATGAGTTGGAGTTTTTAAGGAAAACTTTTTGTATTTGTACTTAATGCATTAAAATTGTATTATGAGAGATTTTGATCAAATCCCCCAATCTTAAAACATTATTTTTTTTCTCATGGTATACCCTAATCCAATTATGCGTATTCTTCCTATTCAAATATCTTCATCTTCTTTTTTAAGTTTAAATTATTTTCTCTTTTTCGTCTTCATCGTTCCAAAACTCCAATTCACCCCACCAAAACTCATCATTAGTTGCAAATAGAATGAGAATAATAATTAAAATAGTTTTTTTAAGCAATCTATCAAAGATGAGGTAAATATCTATCTATCTATATATTGAAGAAAAGGAAATTTCTAATTAGAAGACTCTCAAAACTCTCATACTATTTTTTTAAAAAAATTTATTTTTTAAATAATTAAAAAATCTTCTATTGGCTAGCTTTTATTGAATTATTTTTAAAAAAAAGAATAGTAATTAATCCATTTATATCCCTTGATTTATGACTTTCAAATTGAAAGTATATATAATCCATTTCAAAATTCAACTTCGAAATAGATAAGAGATTTTCAAAATATTTTAGAAATAAAAGATTAGTTTGACTGTTCAAATTCCTTTATCAGATTTATAGCTTTAGAATACAAAAATTGTTAAAAATTATAAGTGGTAGACACAAAATACAGTTAAAATTTGTATAATAAGATATCATAAATACTTATTTTTTAACTACATGAAATTAAATTTTAAAAGATCATAGGTGACATTTAACTACTCTTATTTAATTTTTAACTTATTACACCTCAGTTCTTATTTTTAGATTATTTTTCTTAAAAAATTTAAAAAAATTATAGGTAACATTTCACTCTTATTCAATTTTTAAACTACTATACCCTCTTCCGTTATTATATTATTAGAGTTATATTTGATTTTTTTTTCCAATTTTATCTTATTTTATTTTTAAAATTTAAAATTTAAAATTTATTTCTTTTTTTTCAATGTTCATTTGATATTTACTAAATTTATCTCTATCTCATTTTTCTAGAATTTATTTAATTTTCTCCTTCTATATTATTATAGTTTATCTTCAACTTTAAACTTGATTTTTTCCTTATTTTTATTTTATATTTACAAAATCCACTCTTGCTTTTGATTTTCAGTTGAGTTTATTCTTTTTCAAGAATTTATCTAATTTTCTCTTTCTATATTCTTGTAGTTTATCTTCAAATTTAAACTTAATTTTTTTATATATTTTTATCCTATATTTATAGAATTTCAGTCTTATTCTTCCTTTTCAATTGAATTTATCCAATTGAGTATATTTCAAAAAAATTGAATTAGTCTTGCATATCTATATAAATATAGCGAAATCACTTAAATCTATTATTTAAATATCTATCTAAATTAATATCAAAATATTTAGTTAATTTTTAACATGTTTAATATTGTTTATCACCTTTTGTTACTTACTCGTACATAACACAGATTTTACGCTAATTCACATAAATATCAAAGTATAATTATTGATTTATGTGCTTTTTATTTTTTATTTTTTTACATAAAAGTGAATATTCAGATTTTCAGAACCGAATTCAGACATTCAGAACCAAACAAATTCACTTTGTTCGGTTTTGGAAGTTCGAACGTGAAGTTTGCCCTCTCCTTTGTGCTTTCACTGGTGTCGGGTTCCCTGTTCGTGTTCCCTGTATGTATGTGAATAAAACAAAGATTTTTCAAAGGGTTTTTCAAAAGTAATTTGGATTTTTTAATTTATTTTATTTGGATGTGCCTCAAAAGGATAATTTGGGGGAAAAAATAAGGTAACTGAAAATAAATTGTAACCCTAAATAATTTAATAGGGTTTACTGAAAAATTGGGCTCATTTAAATATTTTTTTAGTGTAAATAGAATTCCTCCATATTCTCTGACTATATAGTATAAACCCAGCCCGGTTCGAAATTTGTTTAGCCCTATCATGCTATAGGGATGTTTAAAAAAAGTAATGAAATCAGTAAATCAATTCAATCTGGTTTAAATCGTTGGTTTGGTCTGATTTTTATTAGTTTTGATTTTGATTTTAAAAATGGTGAATCTGTTCAAATCAGTTCATTCCTGGTTCCAAAGCTTTTGTTTCAATTTCGAATCGAACTAGACCGTGATGTATTTGTTTATTATTATTATTATTTTACTTTTATATGTAAAAATTAAAATATGAAAAACCTATTATAAGATTTAAACACTAGCCTTCATTGTAAAATTAATTATTAATAATTTGTTTATTATTATATAAAATTTCTAAAACTGTAAAATCGAACCAATTCAAACCGATTTCTATAATTCGACTCTATAAGTTTAACTATTTGGTCACAGTTCAAATTTTTTTGAAATCGATTCTCACGATTCAACTCCTAATTTAGAGGCTTTTCCCATATTAAGCCTCTGTTACATCTTATTTCCCAAACTAGGCCTAGTTTGGACGGATTTCCCAAACTAGGCTAAAGCGCTATTACAAATCGCGCTTTCACTATTTGGAGCCTAAAATTTGATGAATAGTGAAAACGCTATTTAAAAACGCGCTTTTGATTAAGAAAGCGCTGTTCCAAATCACGCTTTTAATATAAAATTTTTTCTGAAGAAAACGCTATTTGAAATAGCGCTTTTACTGTGCATATGACGAAATCGCGGTTCCAAACCACGCTTTCTTAAGAAAATGTTTATAATATATTAAAATGTAATCAACATACAACATAAGTGCTTTGTGGCACAATTGGTAATGCACTTGTTTTGCCACCACAGTGGTGCGGGTTCAATCCGCGGGAGTTGCACATTTCAATTAAGTTTAACTCTTTTTTTTCTTTTTTCTTTTTTTCCTTCTACTCACTCTATACTTTTTTATTTTTATTTTTTCCTTCTACTCACTCTATACTTTATATATTTATTATGTAATTTTTTTATTAAAAAAAAAGTAAAATGTTTGTTTGGTTAACTAAAAATCAACTCTATAAAATACAATTTTTTTCAAAATGTCAACATGATTGTTTAAAAAGTATTCAGTGTATTTGGTTTGAATTTTTTGGATTTAGCTATTTTTTTAAAAGCGTATATTTTTTTATTTTTTCATAAATATATAAAGTATAGAGTGAGTGAAAAAGTACAAAAAATACAAAAAATATACTGAAAAAATTAATACAAAATATTAATTTTAAATATTTATACATTTTTTGAGTACATTTTGCTGAAAAATTAATATTTTGTATTAATTTTTTCAGTATATTTTTTGTATTTTTTGTACTTTTTCACTCACTCTATACTTTATATATTTATGAAAAAATAAAAAAAATGTACACTTTTAAAATATTTTAGTACATTTTAAAAGTGTACATTTTGCTGAAAAAATATTTTTTGAGTACGCTTTCACTGTGCATATTTTTTTGAGTACATTTTGTTGAAAAAAATGATAATTTGCTGAAAAGATACTAAAAATACAAAAATATTTTTTCAGTACATTTTTTTTTATTTTTATGTATTTATTAATTTTTTAAAATATTTTTTCACAATTTTTTTACTTTTTAGATATATCTAACTAAGGTGCATCTAAAAAAGTGAAAAAAAAATGTTTAAAATTTTAAAAATATTCACTAAAAACAAAAAAATACGAAAATAAAAAAACTCAATTTTCAAATAACTAAATCCAAAAAATTTAAACCAAATACACTGAATACTTTTTAAACAATCATGTTGACATTTTGAAAAAAATTGTATTTTATAGAGTTGATTTTTAGTTAACCAAACAAAAATTACATAATAAATATATAAAGTATAGAGTGAGTGGAAGGAAAAAAAAAAAAAAAAAGTTAAACTTAATTGAGAGGTGCAACCCCCGCGGATTGAACCCGTGCCACTGTGGTGCCAAAACAAGCATCCTACCATTTGTACTACAAAACACTTATGTTTTATGTTGATTACATTTTAATATATTATAAATATTTTCTTAAGAAAACAAAGCGTGGTTTGAAATTGCGATTTTGTCATATATACAGTAAAAGCGCTATTTCAAATAGCGTTTTCTTCACAAAAAAAATTTATATTAAAAGCGTGATTTGGAACAGCGCTTTCTTAATCAAAAGTGCATTTTTAAATAACGTTTTTACTATTCATCAAATTTTAGACTCCAAATAGTGAAAGTGCGATTTGTAATAGCGCTTTAGCCTAATTTAAAAAATCCGTCCAAACTAAACCTAATTTAGAAAATAAGATGTAAAAGAGCCTTAATATGAGAAACCCCCCCCCTAATTTACACTAAAACCGAGCTAATTCCATCCGTGTGCCCTATCATGCTATGGCTATTTTTGAGATGATCATACGTGCATTAGGCGAGCAAGGGTTACGTAGACCAGACCTACCAGATCACTTCTCAGGACAGAGTTTAACTGCCTTCGGAAGTCTACATCGCAAAAAGTCCTTTTTTAACCCGTTTCTTTCTCACGCTTCGCTCTCTCTTTTCTTTCTTCTACACTCCCCCTCAAAACAAAAGCCTCTCTCTCTCTCTCTCTCTCTCTCTCTCTCAAACCTCCAATTCACCAATCTCAATCGGTCGTTCAATTCAATTTCACAATCGCAATGACACATTTCTCTTCACTCGTCTCCAATCAAATCCGGTTCTTGTTGCAGAGCCTCAACGATTCCAATTCCGACTATGTTTTTCAGGAACTCTCTCAGGTATTTCTTCCACATTCTCTCTCTCTCTCTCTCTCTATATATATATATATATGTATGTATATGTATATATACATGCACATAATGTAATACACGCGAGCGTGAATGGTGATGATGCCTGTCGTAGTCGTGATCACTCTAAACTGTAAAATGTATTTGAATTTTGATTATTCTACGTCCATGACAATGATCATAGCCTAATACTCCACTGAATTTGTCATTTTTAATGAGCTAGATAGCTTTCTTTTACCCCATTTTTCCTGTTTACCAAACAATCGATGGTTGTTTCCTACTGCATTTTATTAACTGAATCATTACGTGAATTCGAGTCTTCCAATTCAAACACACGCGTACATTTGCATACATACAGTATGTATCCGTTCGCTCTATCTCGATAGACGTGATATCCTCTAGAATTTATGTAGTTTAAAAGAGTTTTATTTATTTATTTATTATTGGTTTGGTTTGAGTTGATTTGAATTTTCATTATCCAGAAAATGATGTGATCATAGTTGTTAAAGCCTCAAGGATTTAAGCTCTCGCAAGGGGCAAAGTAAAGTGTGCGCTTCAATGAAGTAAGGGGCACGTGCGATAGGCTTGCATATTAAATACACTTGCAAATAAAAACAAATGGAAATATGAAACACGATTGAAAAATAAAATAAAATAAAATAATCTTTGACATATCAGCAAAGAGAATTAAGTAAATGCATATACATGTAACTTTTTGCAATTATATGCATCCACTAAATAAAATGCCGATTGCATATTTGTAATAATGCAAAAAATAATTGTACCCTTTTAAGTATATTTGTAAACACTAATAATTATGCATTATCAAGTAGTCAAGCATAAGCTCAATGTATAATTAAATAAAAAAATATATTAAAAATGAGTACACACAGTAATATATATACAGGACCGTGAATATGATATAAGGAAATTCAATCAGCGAGTGTGGGAAAATTAGAAAGTAAAGATGAAGATATAGTTGGATTTAAAATTATTATTTTTTTTTCAGAAAAAAAAAAAAGGTGTGCTTGGAGTCTAACTGAGAATGAGACACTTTCTTTGATCTTGACTAGCTGGGTACTTTTTGGGGGGCCTAGGTGTGCCTTTAACAACTATGGATGTGATGAGTCAGTTTTAGTGTTTCTGGTGATGGGTTTGTGATTTGTGAATGGAAATATTTCATGGTCTAGTGCAAGCATTTCTAATTGATTAACTCATTGCTTGTTCTTTTTTTGTTGGTGTAGTTTGTTGAATATGGATGCGAGGGTAGTATATTGCTGCTTCAAACCTGCTTGGATCATACAAATTTTCGTGAGGGAGACGTGCACAACATGCAGCTTAAGCCAGATTTATTAGCTGCAATATTTAGATATTTACTGCAATGGCCAAATTTTAGTACCGTGTTTTGTGAAGCAGTGAGGACCATGGTGATAAGTGAACAACTTCTCACGGATTTTTGTGATGCATTACACTTGTCAGTGTCTGAAAAAATTGGAATTGGCCTTGCTTTGGCTAACTCCGAGAATGTTGACATCAGGACAAGTGGTACATTATATGGATATATATATATTTTTTGTGGTATCCTTTCTTTGTGGTTCATCCAATTTGCAGATTATGATTTGAATAACTGTTGATTGTTTCTCAGGCCAAAACTTCTGCATGGGCCAGATTGAGGAGTTGCGGAGAAATTCTGCTGTTATAGATTCTTCCGAGCAAATTCAAAATATTATTATGTTTTTGATTCGCTCAGAGGGCCTTTCTAAGTATGTTGACTCATTTATGCAACTACTTTCTTTGATGGAGCCAAAGGAGAGGACTCCGCTAATATTAGCTCCATTGCTTTCTGATGATTTCTATGAGGCCAGGTTCTCATCTCTCCGTTATTTGTTCTCTTCTAACGAACCATGAAGTGATGAAATTTATTGTTTGCTATATTCTACGGTTTAGTTTAGTGGTAGCCCTCCTAATTGTCTCTGTGCCATTTGTGGTTGCTGTAGGAATATGGAGTTATTCTATGGTTGCAGAGAAAATGAGTTTGATGACATTTTAGCAGAGATGATGAGTGAAACCAGCATGGCTGATATTATGTCCGAACTGGGCTATGGATGCACTGTTGACGCTTCACATTGCAATGAGGTGTTATCTCTCTTCTTGCCTCTCACTGAAGCCACAGTTTCTAGAATACTTGGCACAATTACTCGCACCCATACTGGTCTTGAGGACAACCAAAATTGTTGTTTAACATTCTACTCTGCCATTGGTAGCAGTGCCACATGTGAGGCATCATGCCTGAGCTCTTGGAATGTTCATGTCCTTGTGGATTCGATTAAGCAACTTGTAAGTTTGATTTGCAATTTCACTTCAAATGTTTATTATTTTCTGGTATTAATAACGAGCCAAGGAAAAATTGGTTTCTTACCTAGATTATTATTTTCTGAGAGCAGGCTCCTGACATCAACTGGATAAATGTTATGGAGAATCTGGACCATGAGGGTTTTTACATTCCCAGTGAGCAAGCATTTTTTCTTTTCATGTCCATTTATCTTCGTGCATGTCAGGTATCATATTTATGCTTCTCTATTGGAGACTCCACACTTGTTACTTTCTGTGCAGTTAGTCCTTGATCAGTAGAAAATAATTTGTGCAGGATCCCTTTCCGCTGCATGCCATATGCAGGTCTGTCTGGAAGAATGTTGATGGTCAATTATCTTTTCTCAGATATGCTGTATCAGCATCACCAGAAATATTTACATTTTCTTGTTCTGCTAGGAAACTGGTATGGATTGCTGCATTTTCATGTCTATATGTAGTTTTCTTAATTTGTTTTTGTTTTCTTTGCTATTTAAATTAAATGGTGTAAAATTTGTTTTTCTGTAGGCATGTGCTAATGGATGGAAAGTTAATGAGGTTCCACATGGACTTGCAAACCATGCATGGTTATCTCTTGACCTTCTGGAGGTGCTGTGTCAGCTCGCTGAAAGGGGCCAGGCTAAATATGTTCAACAGATTCTGGAGTTTCCTCTTAAACAATGCCCTGAGCTTTTGTTGCTTGGGATTGCCCAGATTAATGTATTTTCTTCCCATTTTTATTTCTTTATTCTTTTGATAATATGTTTGGTAAGTGATGAAATCATGTTATGCCTTTGCAGACTCCCTATAATCTGCTCCAATGGGAAGTGTTTTCCACTGTTTTTCCCATCATAGTTGGTGATGCTGCTGAAAGTGGTATCGTGCTTCAGCTTTGGCAATCTAATACCAAGCTCATGTTGCGAGGATTCATTGATACGATGAAAACAGATCAAGGCAACATTGTTACAGTTTTGGAAATTTGCCAGGAGCTGAAGGTAAAATTGATGTTGGCTTGGTATTGATTTCCTTCTGCACGATAGCTATCTCTTGTTCTTCGTTTGCTAAGTAACTGTTTGAAAGCTTTTTAATACTATTCACTTGTGATGTTACTTTTTTCGTTTTGTATGATGCTTAGCGTGATTGATGTCATTAGATGTAATTATTTTTTCTCCCACCAAGTATAATCACTTTCTTTCTTCTTATTTTCATTTTTTAATAATTCTGTGCTTCATGAGTTACACCTTTGTCAGGCTATGTTTAGTATGGCTACCTTGTTATGACTTCACTCCAGGCTTACTGTCCAAAGGGGCAAAATGCAACCCAGAAGCATGCACTATAAGCCTTTAAAAGTGAGGCAAAACAGAACTTCTGAACTTTCCATATATATTCTATGGGTGCCATTGCTGTTTGGGTACATATTTGGAGGCAAGATAAACTTGTAAGAAGTTGTAGGCAGTGTTGTTTGTTGGGCACGATGAGAGAAAACTGGTTTGGATGGCTTGGCCATGTATTGCAAACATTGTAAGTGTACCAGCAGGAAAGGGTGATATGGTTCAGATCGAGGGTGTTGCAAATAAAGGTCACTGGGTGGGAGTAGTGAGGAAATAAGGAATTGCGTATCTTACCATTACTCTTGAAAATTTCATTGAATGGTAAATGGATTGCATTCTATTGGAACCCAGCTTTTTATTCAAAATCACTGCTGAAACTGCTTCACCGGTTGTTTTGCTGTATTCTGCCAAAGTGTGGTTTTGGTTGTTTCTTTGATTCTCTTTTCTTTCTGTTTGATATCAAGTAAAACTGCTCTCATTGTAAGTGCTATCTGCTAGTGTCTGTTTCTCTAACTTCTGTTATATTTTTTGATCATATTACAGATTCTGTTGTCTCTGTTGGAGCAGATTCCTTTTTATTTTAGCATTCGACTGGCTGCTCTGGCTACACAGAAGGAATACATAGATCTTGAGAAATGGTTGAATGATAATATAAGAACTCACAAAGATGTATTCGTCGAGGTTGGTTTTTTTAATTCTTTTTAATTGTTGATGATAGCTGATAACCACAGCAATGATGCCAAGGTCAGTTTTTTTAAATTATTTTTTTTGAATGCAACAAAAATCATGGAGACTATTCTATAACACACTATACTCATATTGCTACTGTCAGGCATGCCTGAATTTTGTAAAGGAGATACTTTTCCCTCCAGAAGATATCTCTGCCAATTCCTTCCAACATTCTGGTGCTCTTGCAAATTTAAATGTCAGAATAAGTCCAAGGTTTTTAAAGGTTCTATTTCTTTGCCTCAGTTGTGTTAGATGCTATTTATCTTCCTTGCTTTCTTCATGCATTTGGTGGCTTGCAAGTTGTAACATACATTATTTTTCAGGCCCTTGAAGATAATAATGTACAGATTACCTCTGAGAAGCTCTCTGAGGAACTGAAATGGTTGTGCAAAGCATCCAAATATGTTGGTCTAAGACCTCAGAATGTTGAGAATTCAGAAACATTGACACCCAATGGATATTCAAATGACACAGAGGCAGACGCAAACACTTACTTGGATCAATTATTTGATGGTCGGCTGTCTATTGATGATATGGTTCAAATACTTGCTCGTTTCAAGGAGTCATCTGAGAGAAGGTAAATTATTATTTTGTTTTTCTAAAGTAATCATAATGAGTGCGTGAAAACTTCTCTTTGCATGGCTTTGGTTGTTTGTGGTGCCTTCCTGTTCTGATATAGCACTTATTTTCATGGCTTATTGTTATGTGTCTAATCTGTGACTCTGTATTTCTTATTATCACCTCAACCCTGATAAAGAATGTGCAAATTTTTTTATTTATTCAAATATAACTGTAATATATTTGCATCTAGGATTCTAACTTTGACGGGGCGAAAATAGATACAACTCCTAATTGGAAAAAAAAAAAATGGTGTAAAAGCTCAATATCGATTTCTACCAACACAAAAAAAAGTAAATAATATCAGTATTAACTAGACATTCTTTGTCAACATAGTTGACTACAAAACTAAAATCATACAGTTGAATATATTCTTTTGTCTGCATTAACTTACAAAAAATACTAACTATTACTATATGTTTCTATCTACTAAAGCTAGGCATTTGAAAACTTTGTGCTCAACACTTTTTATGATATATAAAACATCTATGATAGGCTCAAATCAAAACCTCAAGCAATGTCTTTCTCAATATATGTTATTAAGTAACTTGTTTAGTCTTGACAAGTTTCATAGTTGAAATTGTACATTCCTAGGGGTGGTTGTAACAGGTAAAATTAACATAAGAGGATAATTCATTTCAATAAGTAATATCAAGTTTCATGAACTCATTGTAAAAAATGTCATGTCAAATGCAGGCGTTATTCCCGTTTGCCGAGGATGAACAAACAAGAACGGATGCAAAACAAGTAGCATAATCAAATTAAAGTGTGATGTATAGAAAAAAAAAAAAACATAAATGAGACAGACAAAACAAGAATGGTAACAAAACAGGACAAAAAGAATAATATAAACAACTCTAAACTATATATATATGTAAATGACAAATAACATACATGGCAAACACAATGGACCAATATTTGATAAAACTCAACTGGAAAACTATTGAATTTTTTTTGTTTTATAATTAATTTGGGGTAGTGAACCTCTATAGGTTTGGGGTGTGAAACACTCTAATTTTTTATCAAAGAATGTGAAAAAGGGTTATTTATTTATTTATTCAAATATAACTAATACAATTGGGCGTTGTTTTTTATTTATTTATTTATTTTATAACTAACACAATTGCATCTTCAATGTTTTTTTTGCTAAGAACATTTAATTAATGAAAAAGAAAGCACCACAAAAGAGGCGCATCTTGTACATGGTGTATAGAAACACAAAACATATCCTTCCTACATTTCTATATGGATGTACAAATCTACCAAAAGTCATCAAAATCATTTAAAGGTAAAGGAAAAGACTCCCTAAGCCAAAAACAAGGAGATGTCATTTGGTTTCATTTGTGATTGCTTTAGAAGATGTCACAATCTATTTCTTTAGTTGCTTGAGCATCTCTCTGCACTCTGATGAATGAAAGCAGAACACTTGAGAGTGGCTGGTTCCCATTCATTATATGAGGTTTCATTCTTATCAAAATTTCTAAGTTTTGCATCACATGGGTTCTCAAGTAATGTTTACCTACTGTTTTGAAGAAAGTTCTGAATGACAGATTGATTTTGTCTAATTTTTGTCTGAAGTTTGACAGGGCTATCTTTGTTGTCGTAAATTCTTGTGTTTTTGTCTGGGTTCAATTCCACTGTTAACAAATTCTTTGTCAAAGATGTTTCTTCAGTATACCAGCATCAGAGTTTTATATCATTAAATTCAATTAGCAAGTAATTTTAATGAGTTCATTCATGTTTCTTGAGCAACTAAAAATGACATTTATGTTTTAATGTTTAACTTGAGAAATAGTGTTCTAAAAAGATGTATTGTAAATTGGCAGGGAGCAATTGATTTTTGAGTGCATGGTAAAAAATCTATTGGAGGAGTACCAGTTCTTCCCTCAGTATCCAGAAATGCAGCTTAAAATTGCAGCCATTCTAGTTGGTATGATTCATTATATTCTTTCTAGATTTTTTCCCCTTCTTGCTAAGGTACAAGAGGAAGGGGAAAAGTTGACACGGTAGAGACATGAGTAACAAGCATAGTACAAAACAAAAGTTAGGCACTGGTATAGGGCTGTCATCAAGTAATATATAAGGTGGCTTCACCCATTCAGAAATTAGGCCCTTTTGGAGGTGTTTCTTGTAGTTGCTGAGAATTACTTTCTCTTTGGGAGTGATCTTTAATGGCCCAAGTTCTTGATAGAACTGGATGTGCACGACCTCTGGCAGGTGGTCCAATGGACCATCAAGGTACCGTAGAGATCAATAAAAATTTAATATGTGTAGTAATTTCCTAGTTAAGTATTTAAATGGCATCGTTCTACCCAAAATTTTGTATTTGGGAATAAGATTATCAGTCCAATTGTTGGAATAATGTGGCCTTTAGACCACAAAACTATTTCATCATCAAGGTTAATGCACACAAATATGTGACCTAATTGTCAATACTATTGGAATAAAGTGAATGAGAATTCTATGTCCACAGATATCAAGTAACTTCTTTGTTACAATTTAAGGATTGCAGTTTTGCTTATTGTATGTCCAATTGTCCATATCTTCAACATAAAAGATTTTTAAATGTCTGATGGAAACCTACACTGACTGAAAAAAGTCGGGTCATTTTGGTCTGTTTTGACTGTCAAATGGCCAATTCTGGGAAACTAGAAGTAATCATGAGCTTAAAAAATTATAGGGTGGTAGATGCAAAGCTATTAAGAGGTATTAATTACCTTACCTATCAATTAATAGGTATTAATTACCTTACCTATCAATTAATAGGTATTAAACACTAGGATGAAACCCATTAATTACAAATATTCAAGTATAAACTATTAATAGGTATAAAATATTTATACTTTGTTGCATATGCAACTAAACAATAAACATTAACACTGACCTTATTGCCAAAGCTATTTTGGTTGGTTCCAGAGCACAGTACAACATCTGTTTGATGCATTGACAAGGCTGTATTTTGTTTTGGACCTTGCCAAAATTTGTCTGGAAATAGGTTCACCCAATATTAATCAGGAAAAGAATTGTTGTAATGAATGTCTTTTACCTTTTTTTGGTTTATGTAACCTGATGCTTCTTGATTACTTTCCAGGTTCCCTAATAAAGCATCAGCTTCTGAGTAATCTTACACTTAGTATAGCTGTACATACTGTGTTGGAAGCATTGCGTAAACCTCCAGACACAAAAGTGAGTTTTTAATCTTTCATGTTTGGCTTTTATCTTTAGCTTGCAATAAATTTTAAAAAATAAAATAAAATAGAAAGCTAATAATGTTCTTCCCTCCTAGGTATTTGCTTATGGAATCCTGGCTTTGGAGCAGTTTCTTGACCGCCTGGTGGATCTGCCACTGCTTTGCAATCATATTTTGCAAATATCTCATTTACATGGTACTCATGTAGAGCTTATTGCATTTATAGAGCATACTCTGGCTAGAATATCATCAAGCCACTTGATATCAAATGGAGGCAGCAGTTCTTTTACTGATCCCCACAGTGGTTCTATTCCCACTACAGTGGAGATGGTGGAGGTATAAAATTAGTTTCTTCTATTGACCCATGCAATGTATTTAGACCCCATAAACACCAATCAGTTTGATAAATTTATTTCTTGTTGGATTGACTTTAGTTGAACTATTATTGTGTTTGATATTTTTTGTTAGAATGGAATGTTATTTTAAAGCCCTAACATGCTTCAATCTTCTTCAAGATCCCTTCTTGTTCTCCGCCTCCTTTTCTTGTCGCCAGTAGTGCTGGAAGCCATAGCTGACTTCAATAAAAGAGCCTTGTTCTTTTAATTTATTATGATGTTCTATAAAATTGTTATGGTATTATGAAGAATGGATGTACTTGCAATTATCTTACTTAGTCAAGTAGGGTTACAAGAAAATTCAACCTGATCTTCTTAAATGCTTATGTAAAAGACATATAAGATAACTGAGAAAAAGAAAACACACACACACACAACATATATATCTCTGTGTCTTCATGTACAGCCATGTCCTTTGTAGATTGAGTTGAGGTGGCCAGTCATTGCAAATAAGACCAATGACTACACCAATAAGTAGGGTTGTCTTCATACTCCCTATCAATAATTTGTTTCCAATCAAGCTGTTAATTTTTCTTGAAATACATTTTAGGATTGGGGAATTCTTGAGCATGTAGAAGATTAAATGATCTTTAAAGTGCTGCTTTGTATTTGTGCTATTAGTTGGAGTCTGCCATGCCGTACCAAGTTGTTTTCAGTGATCCCATTTTCTGTGTATAGTTTTTTGCCTCGGATATGTCTGGTTGCATGTATTCTTACTTTTAGAAGATAGTGCCTCTGTGTTCTGTATTCTCATTTTCTGTGCTTGAGCTGCTTTAGTTTATTAAGCGAAGCATTCTCTAGCGGTTCGTGTTTTTGTTTTTATTTTTTATTTTTATTACCTTAGATGTCTGATTCCTTGTGGCAGTTAGTGGGACCTAGGTCCTCACAGCATGGGAAGCAACTCTCTTCTTCCCTCCCGGTGCAACAAATATACCAAGGTTTACTCGGTGACAGGCATAAAGCACATTCCACTTCAGGCATTTTCTCAAAACCAATTTTACCTCCTGGGAATTCTTCAAATGTTTCCTTGAGTGATATTCCTAATCCTCAGAAGGTATTACATTGTATTTTATTTTTTATGAATAAGTACGGAACTGTATCAAATGGACACCAAGGGGGTGTCACCCTGTACAGCAAAAGAAAAAAAAATTAATTAGACACAAGAACCCCAAAACTAAATCCCTTCCCTAAAATGTAACTCCTACAATATCTACCAAAAAATAAAAAGTCTCCTCCAAAAATGAATAAATCGGATTGAAGTAAGCTTTATAGACGTCTGTACATCCTTAGAAGGCATTGTATGTATTGTTTTCAATAAAATTACTCTTTTATTGGTTTTATTTATTTATTTTAATTTACACATCTAAGATATTCTTTGCCTCCAATTGTCTCTCGGTCTTTACAAATGATCTCATCACAGAATGCGACTGGCGTTCCAGCAGCTGTATTATCTTCTTCTTCTGGGTTTCTACATTCTTCCAGGGCAATTACTTCGAGTAAGTTATTTTATCATGCTTGCCATTTTCGATATTAAATCCTCATTTCACCATGATATCCCTTACTTTTCCTTTCTAGTGTTGATTTCTTGAGCATCCCATCTATGTAGGCATGCAACATTCATCTACTACAGGGTTTGGTTCTGCTTTGAACATTGAAACACTTGTTGCAGCAGCTGAGAGAAGGGATACTTCCATAGAGGTATTTTTTTGTCTATTACTAAAGGTGCATCACCTTCCATAATCTGCTTATAGTGCTTGGTAAACATGAAATTATGACTGTCTTGGTCAAACTTGATCTGAATAGAACTTTCATTCAAATGCCACAGCCTGAAGATCCTCACGGCAATGTCTCCTTAGACAGAACAGTATTTTTTTAATTTTTTTATTTTTTAATGCAATAAAAAACTTCTAGTGTGGAAATTGGCATGTGTTGTTTGAAAACATAAATTGTTCAATGCCACGACAGGATCGGGTTAAAGCTTTGTGTGAATTGCCTGGCTTAGTGGATGGAGAGTGATATCATAATAACTTATGTTTTTTATAAAGATAATTATGAATGAACAGAGTGTTAAGTTACTAGTTGTCCTAAAAGCTTAATTTGTTAGGAAATTGGCCCAACAATGTATATCAAGTTATTCAACATAGGAGAAACTAGATGATAGAGAGTTTAGAGTATTGATTGATATGTGCATAATCAAATTCAGAAACCATGCTGACAATGAAGGTAATAAGAGGAGCCTGTGGCCAAGCAAAAAAATAAAAAATAAAAATAAAAATGGAAGAAAAAGAGCAGTATGTGATCATAGTTGTATGCATTTTAAAAGACCAGCTGGCTCCATTGGCTCCTTTCTTACTTGGGTGTTTCATTATTATCTCCTACTCCTCTCTATTGTAATTTGTGATTGTAAGAGTGCCATCTAGATTGCTCACAACTCTATTTTCCATGAGCACACAAAGCATTCCTGTAAAACATCGCTAACCTTATAGATGTTCTTAAAATGTAAATATAATACACAGAACTATTAAAATTTCATAGGACTTGGATTGTAATTGGATCAGATGTACTAAAATTGAGTTCAATCCATTATAATTGGATTTTGTGCTATCAAGTCAAGTCTACTCTAGCATCAAAGTAGGTTTGGGATCATAATTGGATTTGATGAACATAAATTTGAGTATATCAATTATAATTTTTTTATTGAGTTGAATTGAAACCAATGAATCTTTTTTTCTTTGATCGTCTTGAAACCAATGAATCTAATTCAACATCGTAATCAGGTTTTAATTGGATCTTGATCTACCATTGACAACCATACTACTAAGCATAAAGAGGATGGTACATTTAACTTAAGTGAGTGGAGTTAGTTTTTAGATCCTGCATGTTGTGGTTCTTCTTCAGAATCATGTTTGGGATCATTTGAGTTTGGTATTATCTTCTATCATCATCAACCTGGACACCTAGAACTGAACCCTGTTAACCAAATCATGTCTTTCTTGAGAACTTAAAACGATGAACTTTTAACAATTAAGAAAGAAAATGAATCCTATGTGGGAAGTGTCAAATTTACACATGAGAAAGAAGAAGAATAGAGGAAGAATAGAAGAAGAGAGGAAGAGAGTGTACGGCTGAAGAGAACAGCTAGAGTTGTATTAACACTGATTTAATTATTAGGGTTCTCCCCTTACACAAGTATTTATAATAATAGGCTAAAGACATAAATTACATAACCCTTAGGGACAAATAAACACTTGACACTCCCCACTCAAGTTAGTGCAAATATATCTCTCATGCCCAACTTGCAACAAATTGGATGAAAAACCTTTCTACTAAAACCTTTAGTAAACACATCAGCCAATTGATCTTCAGACTTCATCTCAATATCCTTGGTCATATCATGTTGGACCGGATTGTGAGCAATACTGATGACAGCTTTCTTGTCACAATACAGAGAGTCATAGGATCACCGCAAACAATTCCTATATCACCCAACAAGGACTGAAGCCACATGAGTTCACGAGTATCATGCGCTATAGCTCGGTATTTTGCCTCCGCACTAGACCTGGATACCACTGTTTGCTTTTTACTATGTCAAGTGACTAAATTTCCCCCAACAAAAGCACAGTAACCAGAAATAGACCTTCGGTCATCCCCAGAATCTGCCCAATTTGCATCTGTAAATGCCTCCAACCTCAAGCAGCCATGATTAGAAAACAAGATTCCTTTTCCTGGGCTGATTTCAGGTACCTCAAAATGCGATACACAACATCCAAATGTGTTGCACGAGGATCATGCATAAACTGACTTACTATCCCAACTGCATATGCAATATCTGGTCGAGTGTGAGATAGATATATAAGCTAGCCCATAAGTCTATGGTATCTTTCCTTCTTAACAGAGTTACCAACCCCACTGCAAAGATGATGATTAACCTTAATAGGCAAATCAACTAGTTTACATCCTAACATGCTAGTTTCCTTAAGAAGGTCTAGAATATACTTCCTTTGAGAAATGTAGATGCCTTTAACTTCAATCCCAAGAAAGTACCGCAACGGGCCAAGGTCTTTGATATCAAATTCTTTGACCAACTACATTTTCAAATGTGTCATATTCTCCTTATCATTCCCTGTCACGACTATGTCATCCACATACACAATAAGCACAGTTACCTTATTTCCATTGCGTTTAACAAACATGGTATGATCTGCATTGCTTTTCTTATATCCAAATCTCAACATAGCCTTTAGAAATCTATCAAACCATGCCCTAGGAGGCTGTTTCAAACCATATAAAGCATTCTTCAATCTACAGACTTTTCCAACTGCAAACTGAGATGAGAATCTCAGTGGCACATCCATATATAGCTCTTCCTCCAAATCACCGTGAAGGAATGCATTCTTTACATCTAGTTGCTATAAAGTCCACCCCAAGTTAGCCGCACATGAAACAAGAGCTCAAATGGAATTCATCTTTGCTACAGGAGCAAAGGTTTCTTGATAATAAATTCCATACGTCTGGGTGAACCCCTTCGCCACTAATCCTACTTTGTACCATTCAATTGTCCCATCGGCTTTCTGCTTGATAGTGAACACCCACTTACATCCCACTGTTTTTTCCTATTAGGAAGAGGAACCAACTCCTAAGTATTATTCTTGCTCAGAGCTTGCATTTCCTCTACCATAACTCTTTTCCACTTAGGATTATTAGCAACTTCTTTCTAACCCTGTGGGATACACACAGAAGACAGAGACGAAACATGAGCACAATATACAAGACACAATGAATCATATGTCACAAATTTAGAAATGGGGTGTTGAGTACAAGCCCTAACCCCCTTTCTAAGAGCAATAGGGAGACTCAAATCATCAACAACAAGACTGTCAACTATTGGCGAAAAGATAGACTGAGGTGTATTACCTATAGAAGAGCTCGAAATAGGATCTGAAACCGGCATAAGGAGCGGTGATTGACTTGGTGCCACACATGAAATCTGCTCTTTCTAACGCCATGAATAAGTCTTAAGATATGCCCTGTCCAAACGACCACCAATATCAGGTTCACTATCAACAACACCCTGAGGCTCCCCCTCACCACAGATAACAGCTCGTTGACTAGGAAGGAGAAAGGATAACTCAAGCTGATAGGACATCACCTCATCCGCAATCTCTTCCATAGCACTCTTTATATAATTTAAATAAGATAAATGAGCCGAGCTTATGCGAGCTCGAGCTTAGCTTGTTTACTAAATGAGTCTAATACTCTAGCTCGAGCTCGGCTCATTGACTAAACAAACCGAGCCGAGCTAAGGCCTTAACGAGCCGAGCCGAGTTTGTTCATGAACAGCTTGGTTCATTTGCAACCCACTTTACGAGTGTGAGGATCATAGCATTTGTAACCTTTATGAGTGGCAGAATAGCCAATAAAGACACAATGCACAGCCGTAGGATCAAGCTTCCCATGGGTACGAGGTTGTAGATGAACAAAACATACACACTCAAAAAACCCGAGGAGGAAGAGAAGAGGTGGGATAAACTACAGGCAAAAGTTTAAGAGGAATCTAGAATTGGAGGACACTAGAAGGCGTACGGTTGATAAGGTTAGTAGCGGTAAGCACAACACCGCTTTAAAAAGAATTAGGGACATTTATGGTAAACAAGAGAGAGTAAGCAACTTCAAGAAGATGGCCATTCTTGCGTTTGGCAACTCTATTTTGCTGATTGTCAACACAACTAGTTTGATATAAGATGCCATGCTTCTCTAGGTATGCTCGAAAAACGCCATCAACATATTCAGTCCCATTATCACTTCGAAGAATATTGATTTTAGTATTAAAAAGATTGGTCACCATTTTATGAAACATTTGGAAGCAAGAAAACAATTCACTCTTAGTTCAAAGCAAGTAAATCCAAGTCACACGGGAATAACAATCAATAAAAGTAACAAACCATTGAAACCTAGAAGTAGAAATCACAAAGGAAGGGCCCCACACATCGGTATGAATAAACATAAATAGAAAAGTACTTTTATTAATTGAAGGATAACAAGTACGTTTATGCTTTGCAAGTTCACAAGCATCACAACTAAAATTATTCCTAGGACAATCACAAACTAAAGAAGGAAAAAGCTTCTCTAAAATACTAAAGGAAGGATGACTCAAATGATAATGCCACTGATGAAGGAGATGAAGGGAGGAGCCAATAGTGCACTAAAGAGCCTGGGTAGAGGACAAAGGTAATGTAGGAGGGACGACATCCAGAAAGTATAGGCCACCATATGCTCTACCACTGCCAATCATTTTTCCGTAACTAGTTCCTGAAGGACACAATAGGTAGGAAAAAATGTCACTGAGCAATTTAGAGAAGTAGTAAGGCTACTAACGGAAAGTAAGTTAGTAGAAAAATTAGGAATATGAAGCACAGACGAAAAAGAAAGTAAAGAGGAACAATGAACAAAACCTTTGCCGGATACAAATGATAAAGTGCCATCAGCCACCCTTAACCTTATCCCACCCAGAACAAGGAGAATAAGAATAGAAAAGATTAGAGGCACCTGTCAAGTGGTCGGGAGCACCAGAATCAATAATCCAAGAGGGCAACAAGGATGTACTAAGGGCACTAGCAAGAATACCTATGTGGGCAAAATTAGAAGAAACTGAAGCAGAAAGGGAAGGAGCTGTGGCAGATGGAGAATCAAGCTGAGCCATCAAATACCTAAGAGGCTACAACTCATCCTAGGAAAGAGTACTAGGCTCAAAAGAAGGACTAGCAGCAATCTTAGACACATGTGCTTGGGGACAAGCTAGACTCCCATGGCCCCGGCCTCGAGTAGGACAACCATTCAACTTCGAACAATGCTCCCGATCATGTCTATCTTTCCTACAATAATTATACTTCAATTGATCCCGATCAACTAGTGTACCCTTACTCCTAAACTGAACTGGACTGGGCTTAGGATCCCGAGGGGTAGGAGTGGCAACCAAGGCAGAATGATCTTGAATAGAGGAATGGACCATTGCACTACGCCGACTCTCCTCTTGCTGTACAAGAGCATAAGTCTCGCGTAAGGTGGGAAAATGGGAACTACCCAACACTTGAACGCGAATCTGATCATACTCTAAATTCAAGCCAGCAAGAAAGTCATACATACGCTTCTTCTCCATGGATTGCTGAAACAAAGTTGCATCCTTGGAACAAATAGCCTAGAAACTCTGATAAAAATCTAGTTCCTGGCACAAGCTACTTAATTCAGCATAATACACAGCGAGTGATCGATCCTTTTGATCCAAGCCACGAAGCTTCTTCCTTAACTCATATGCCTTAGCATCATTACCTTGTTGAGAATACATTTGTTCGGCAGCTGTCCAAATCTTATGAGCAGTGTCCAATAAAAGGAAAGGCCGACTGATAGTGGGCTACATGGAGTTAATCAACCAATTCATAACCAAAGCATTCTCAAAAACCCATTGAGTACGCGAAGAGGCATCATTAGCAGGCTGTGGAATGGCACCGGTCATGTAGCCAGCCAAATGGCGAGCAGCAACAACATGACTACAGGAGCGGGCTCTAGTACAAACTTTTGAAAAATAACCATTTTTCTAAAAAAATGAACAAAAATTGGAAAAACAATCCAACAATTACCAAAAAATTAGAATAAAATCATGGTGAAGAAGCCCATAAGATTTCGAATAGGAAGAAATTTTTTATTTTTTTTTGAAACTGTGTACATAAAAATGAGAATTCCTAGAGGAACATCTTCAAGGAGGAAGATCAATCTCTGATACCATATCAAATTTACATATGAGAAAGAAGAATAATAGAGGAGAATAGAAGAAGAGAGAAAGAGAGTGTACGGCTGAAGAGAATGGCTAGAGTTGTATTAACACTGATTTAATTGTTAGGGTTCTCCCCTTACACAAGTATTTATAATAATAGGCTAAAGACATAAATTCATAACTACCCTTAGGGACAAATAACTCTAACACTTAACAGGAAGTAAAATGTGCTATGACATAACATAAAGAACGTTTAACATATGAGCATCAAGAAAACAAGGATGTATTGCAGGTTCCTCTATCATGCTGGGGGTATGCAAAAGAATAGATTAAGTGAGACATTTTGCAATGTTATTTCTTTATATCTGTGATTTAAATATGGACACCGTAGTGAAAGATAAATTTCTAATATTGATCAATGTTTTTATCAACTAGATGTGTTGGTTGTGGCAGGCTTACATGTTGGACATGCTTATCTATTGGCTAAACATCGTCCTCAGCTAATTGAAATCCCTAGGATGATGTTGCGAGAATATTAGGTTAGGTTTATATATATGGTAGTGTTTATTGTGTATATATTCTGAGCGATTATGTATATATATGACAGTGTTTTCTTTTCCTTTTTATTCTTAGGGTTAGGATTACTATTTAATTAGATGTATTCTTTGTATTATAACATAATTGAATATATAGAAATCATTCAGAAATCTTACATGGTATCAAAGCCGTCTCTAAGCCAAAACCCTAAAAGTCGACAACTTCTTCTCCTTCTGTGTTTGTCTGGTTCGACTACAGGCTTCGTTTGTGGTTCCCTTTTGTTTGCGACACATAGCCTCTGCCTCGTGAACCATTTGCGACTGACTACCTCTGCTTCGTGACTCATCTGAGTTTGATTCTGCCTCTACTTTGTGCCCTCTGGTTTTTTGGTTTGTGATTAGTCATAGTCGTGACACATCTGGTCGTCATCTTCTCAGTTCTTTAGGGCTTCGACTCATCTAAGTTTTGATTTTGCCTTTGTGGCAATAGACCTCTCTGGTTCTCTCTCTCGCTTCAGTTTGCAAGGACCATCTCCCTCTCTACCTAGACTTCGACGATCGAAGAGCTGTCTATCTCTGGTTTGCTTGATTTCAACTTCGACTTCGGATTCTAGTCCCGTCTCTCTCAGCTTCAATCTCCTTCTGTCTTTGGTTCTCGATTTGTTTGGTGGTTCTCAATACTGTTCTCAGACTTTGCCTAGGTATTACACTTAACATCCTATTTCTAGTTTATCACACTAAAACCCCCGTAGTTTTCTAGGTATTATACTTTGTCCCATTAGTCCTCTTCTTTGTCTCTGGTTCATACCAATGTCAAATGCTAAGATTACTAGGCCTAAAAATAGGCCATTAGCTTTAGATGAGTGTCTGCCTTGTCTTCTCAGCAGTTTCCAATTCAGTTCTGCACCCCTCCTCTAAGTACTGTTCGGCCTCCCGCCAGTTCTACTCTATGTTACACAGACTCGGGTACGGGTGTCGAGTGTGGGTGTGGGTGTGGGTGCGGGTGCGTATCTAAGGATCAGACACTTCAAAATTAAAAATTGGAGATACGTGGATATGGATCCAAATTTGGATATGGGTATGGGAATATGTTAAATAGTTATTTTTTAAAATATATTTATTATATGAAGATGAGTTAAAAAAGTTAAGGAATAACAAATTTTGTTAAAAAAATAACAAATAAAATATAAATAATAAATAAAAATTATTTTAGGCATAAAATAAATTACATTATATATGATAAAATAAATTATTTTTATTTTAGACATAAAAATTATAATATTTCTAATATATTATAATATATAATATTTTTTGAGTAAATATTATATAATACGAATACTATTATATATTATTATATTAATATATCATTTATAAATAAAAACCAGAGAAAGAGAACGGAAAGGAAAAGAACACAGTCAAAGAAGAAAAGAGAGAGAGAGAGGAGAAGAGAAGAAGATAGAAGAGACAGAGAGAGAAAGAGGTCGAGACCAAAGGGGAATCGAAGCCCTAGGGTGGAATCGGCTTTGGGATGTTGATTTTCAGATCTCCTTCGATTCGGTCTAGTTCGCGACTAGGGTTCGCACTTCGATCTTACTTCACGACTCGACTTGCATCGCAAAGGTGAGTTTCAGTTCTCTCTCTCTCTCTCTCTCACAACAACCCATCTTCTTTCTCCTCTCATGTCAGCCATGTCCGAGAAAACCATACCGAATCCAACACATATCTCACACCTACACCCGTGTCGTGTCGTGTCGTGTCATGTCAACATGGGTACTTGCCCTAAACGGGCGAGTCCATGTAACACAGGTTCTACTACATCTGCTCCGGCTCCTAATACTGACTTGGCTTTATTGAGTGCTCAGATTAATCAGCTTCAGTATACACTGTCTAACCTCCTAGCCATCCCCATCTACTTCCATTGTTTCCTCTCTTCATTGAGGTTTGCTTGGGTCTTCTTCAAGTATCTCTTTGTCTGTCTGGGTTTTTGACTCTAGTGTCTCTCATCATATGACTCCCTATCTCTTCTTACTTCAAAATTGTTCTCTCCCTCCCATTCCTATTACTGTTAATACTGCTAATGGGTTTGGTATGTCTATTATATCTGTTGGGTCTGTTTTACCGTCTGCTATGTCTATTGTCTCTATTCCATCTGTCCTTTATGTTCCTCGATTATCTGTTAGTTTATTATCTGTCAGTCAACTTGATGCCTCCGGTTTTGATGTTATCTTTTCTTCTTCTATCTATTGAGTGTAGGATCGGATGTCTAAGCAACAGATTGGGACTATCGTAGAGTTGGAGACCTCTATGTAGTGGAAAGCTTGCATCTGCCTATGACTACCTCTCCAACTGCCTTTTCCTCTTTTCAGTTAGATTCTCTGTCCAGTCCTTTCTACTTGTGCCATTCTAGATTAGGGCATTTGTCTGTTGACCACTTATGGTCTTTAGCTCAATCAGGTATATTGGGTAAAGTTTCTCTTAGTGAACTTACTAAGAGTCGGAGGTGTAAACTTGCCAAAATGACAGCCTTACCTTTCTGTAAAAGTACCTCTATATCTGATACACTGTTTTCCTTCTCCCGTTCTCACTAAAGGGGGTTCTGCATACTATGTTTCATTTGTTGATGACTACACCCGTTACACTTGGGTTTATCTTATGACTTATAATTCTGACTTCTATCAGATATATCGTACTCTATACAGTTTGGGTCTACTATTAAATTGTTGTGGTTTGACTTGGGCGGGAAATAATTTAAAATTGAGTTTTGTGAATATTTGGCTAATTTGGGTACCATTCATCAAATTTCTTGTACTGATACATCTACCCAAAATGGTCAAGCTGAGTTGTAAACACTGTTATCTCCTTGAGACAGCTAGGTCTCTCTTCCTCTCTGTCTCTGTTTCGGCTCCGTTTTGGGGTGAGGTAGTTCTTACTATTGCTTTTCTTCTCAACTGTATGCCTATCCCTCTTCTTTCTGGTTGGTCTTCTTATGAGGCTCTATTTCTCAACTTCCTAATTACTTCCTGTTTCGTGTGTTTGGGTTTGCTTGTTTTGTCCTTTTATCTCGTAAAGATAAGACCAAACTTAGTGCCCGGTCTGTCGTATGTGTCTTTTTGGGTTACAGTCTCACTTAGAAAGGTTATCGCTATTATGACCTTACTTCCCGTCGCCTTTATGTCTCTCACCATGTTGCCTTTCTCGAACGTCGACCTCAGTTTCAGCTTTCTCCTCTCACAGTCCCAATTTCCAAAGAGGATTTGGTTTATATTGATCTTTCCTTTTGAAGTCCCTCCTGATGAGTACTGTTAGAATATAATATGTAAAGTGTTGCTTTAATAATTAGGTTAATATAATAATTAGTATGCTTTAATAATTATGTTTTTTGTTTTGGCTTGTAAGCTTGTAACTCCTCTATATAAAGGAGCCCCTCACCATTTGTAAGTAATATCATTCAATACAGATTATATCAATCAATTGAATTTAACATGGTATCAGAGCTATAGGTTAAGCTCTTGGTAATCTTCGCCTTCCGGCAGGCGGCAATCATGCCTTGACCGCCCGCCGGACCTCAACCAATTGAAACCTCCATCAACTCCATTACATTCTGGTCCATCATCACCCCAGCTTCTATTCCACTGATTTGCAAACTACTGGTGTAGCGTCCAGTTTAAGCTCCAGATTGTATTCACTGAGTGTTAGAAATTTGGTCAACAAAATTAATCTGGCCAACTCACGAGTTTCCTCTTTGTTCAATCTTCCAAGAATTTTTTTGCTGCTTCTGCTGATGCATCGTTGGAATCCACATTTTGCAGATTTCTTCTCTGCCTCTGTGGCTGCTGGTGGTGGTTCTGCATCTTCGTCCTCCAAAACCCTAAAGCCAGTTTCCAAAACCCTACCTCTCAATCTTGGGTTTCTCTCGTCTTCGTCTTCGAAGACAGCTTTGAAATCTCTCAAAGCAGCTCAATTTTTTACCTAGAAATAGGGTTGGGCTCAGCTCTCGGAGCTCGCATGGTCTCTACGCCCGCGATGAAGCCCTTGACTTCGCTGGATTTCGACAGTTCAGTCTTCAAAAAGGAGGAAATTACTCTCGCTGGTCACGACGAGTTATTGTGAGAGGAGAGAGGATCTGTTTCCTTTGCCTACCTGATGCCTTCAAGGGCATTAAGCAAATTGGTGTTATTGGTTGGGGTTCACAGGGCCCTGCTCCAGCTCAAAATCTGAGGGATTCTCTTGCAGAAGCAAAATCAGACATTGTGGTCGAGATTGGCCTTAGGAAGGGTTCTTGTTCCTTTGCTGAGGCACGAGCTACTGGTTTTAGTGAAGAGAATGGAACCCTCAGTGACATATGGGAGACAATATCTGGCAGTGATTTGGTGTTGCTCTTGATTTCTGATACAGCACAGGCTGATAATTATGAGAAAATATTCTCCCACATGAAGCCAAACAGCACTTGCAACAACACCAGTTGTGTTTATCCATCTTCTTGGTCGGCGTGTTCATGTCATCATGGTTTGGGACATCAGTATTGGGTCTTGGAGAGTGGTTCACCAAACGGATGCCATTTCACATGGGGATGAATCATCATCACCTTTCATAATTCAATTCAAGCTTTTCACACCATCACCACCACCTATTCCCCACTCTCTCAGTATATATATATATAACCCATCATACCCATCATTTTATATACCCAACCCATGTGCTCTCTTTTTTTTTTTTTCTCTTTTTACTCCACCTTTTGACCTATCACTCCACCACCTCTTTTCGTTTTTTTTTTTAATTTTAATATTATCCACCCACTCTTCTTTTATTTAAACATAAAACCCTCTCTCCACTCATTCATTTTATTATTATTATTATTATTACTATATTATTATTATTATTATTATTATTATTATTCACACCCTCCGACTCCATAATCCATATGCTCTTTGACCCCTTTTATCAATCCTTACCATCCACATATATATATATATATATTTTGATTACTTTTCATTAATGGTAGGACCTGCCCAAACAAAACACTTAGCAATTTTTATTTTTTTTACAAATTTGAATCTCACCTTTCCTTTTTATTTTTTATTACTTTACCATTCACACACTTCTCTTCAACTTTATTCCCACACTTCTCTTCAACTTTATTTTCTTTTATACTTTATTTTCTCCCACTACCTCTCAGTTTTTTGTCAGTGCAATACATAGCCTTCCATCCGAGAACATGGGTATGAGTCAAAAAAAAAAAAAAAAAAAAAAAGGCCTGCACACCAAACTCATTTTATTCATAACAGGGATCAAACCCGATCACCATTTTACACCCAAAAAAAAAAAAAAAACTCCAACCACAACCCACAAAAACCAGCCTTACTTTTTTGCCTCTTCAGCTGTTCTCTTCTTCTTGCCTCGGTCTTGGGCATCCCTTGACGGCACTGTCTCCGTGTTTCCCACGCCGCCGAGCACGTTCACTTCCCGTTGCTCCTCAAAAGCCACATATGGCGGACCTCCGAATCTGAGTATAACGGTGGCCTTCCGCTTCAGCTCCTTGTTTTCCGCCTTCAGCACACATATTTCTGCTCGCGCATCCTTATACATGCCCTGGAGCAGAGCCATTTGGGCGTTTAATTGCTGCACCTCATTTGTCCTCCTCTGAAGCCGGTGCGACAAGTTTGTGACCGCAGTCATGGTCTCAACACATGACTTCAATGTATAATAATTGGCCTCAATATCAGATTGAGCAGCCATTATCTGCTCAACTGACAACATCGGAAAGTTCAACGGCGCAAAACCAGGGGCGCTTGGTCCAGGGGCGTTTGGTTGAGGTTCAAGGGCAACTGCCCCGGTTATCTCTCTTGTGGACTCGTTGAGGTCTGGAAAGAGAGTGAGCAGACCACGGGAAGAAGAGGCCATGTTCTGGGTTGCTGAACGGGAAGAAGAGGCCATATTCTGGGTTGCTGAGTGTTTCAGAGAAGCAGCGTTTTCAGACTGGTAATGTCAGAAAGGGTTGGTTGCAGAGTGTTATAGAGTATCTCTCTCAGAGAACGAAGAGGTTTTCAGCAGGTGTTTTGTTTTGCCTTAGCCTCAGCCTCAGTCTTGGTTTAAATAGCCAAGGCAGACACGCGCATCGCGCGCCTCTCGACGCCAGACGACAAACCGGGTGCACAAGCCAAGGAGGGCACGTGCCTCGCCGCGTGTCCGGCGCACCTTTTGATGGCTCGCCGCTCGAAGATTTCTGTCGGGCACGCCTTTTGATGGCACGCCTTTTATGGATTGAGCACGCCTTTTGAGGACACGACTTTTGAGGCATATACACAAATGATACAGTGTATTTTCTACATGGGTCCGACAAGACTCTGTAAACTGTCTCGACATTGATTCCGGTTAGCTTCTTCATGGGTCCGACAAGACTCTGTAAACTGTCCCGACATTGATTCCGGTTAGCTTCTACAAGGGTCCGGCAAGACTCTGTAAACTGTCCCGACATTGATTCCGGTTAGCTTCTACATGGGTCCGGCAAGACTCTGTAAACTGTCCCGACATTGATTCCGGTTAGCTTCTATATGGGTCCGGCAAGACTCCGTAAACTGTCCCGACATTGATTCCGGTTAGCTGCTACAACGGTCCGACAAGACACGACCATACAGTGTCTCCTATCCTATTTTATTTCATTTTATTTTTCTGTTTTGTTACTCTCTCCAAACTCAAGTTGGTTGGTTCCTATCCTCCTTGAGTTTGAGGGGGGCTGTTAGAATATAATATGTAAAGTGTTGCTTTAATAATTAGGTTAATATAATAATTAGTATGCTTTAATAATTATGTTTTCTATTTTGGCTTGTAAACTTGTAACTCCTCTATATAAAGGAGCCCCTCACCATTTGTAAGTAATATCATTCAATACAGATTATATCAATCAATTGAATTTAACAAGTACATCTCTGCTATTTCCCACGAGCTTATTCCCTCTTCTCCTTGTACAACCCCTCTTAATGAGTCCTTCTCCACTGACCCCCATGAGTCTGTTCCCTCCTCTTCTCCTCCTTCCCCGCCTGCTCCTGTTCCTACTCCTTTTCTTCTCCTTCTCCTTTTCCTCTTCCAGTGTTAGTTTATTCTCGTCGCAAGGCTCTCCACCCACTAATTGTGTCTGCCTCTGCTGCTAATCCTCCTGCTTTTGACGACTCTGATCTTGCTAACCATAAGTATTCCCTTCGTATCCATAAACAGGTAGTCAAACTTGGTTTTGTTAAAACATGTTGTACGTTTTTGTCTACTATTCATATTGTACTTTTTTGTCTGCTATCCACTCTTTTTCAGAACCTCAGTCTTAAACGGAGGCCTATCAGGATCCTCATTGGATTTAAGCTATGGAGGATGAGTTGTCCGCTTTACAGAAAATTGGAACTTAGGAGTTGGTTCCTTTGCATGCTGTTAAGAATCTGGTTGGTTGCAAATGGGTCTACAAGTCAAGACTGATTCTGATGGTTCTCTTGAGCACTACAAAGCTTGTCTGGTTGCCAAATGTTTATCACAAGTGTATGGTATTGATTATGAGAAGACCTTTGCCCATGTTGCTAAAATGACTACTGTCCGTACTTTGATCTTTGTCGCTGCTATTCGTCATTGGCCTCTTTATCAGATGGATGTTAAGAATGCTTTTCTTAGTGGCCATCTTACTGAGGAGATTTACATGCGTCCTCCCCCTGGCCTTCACCATTTCTCTGAACATGTTTGTCGTCTTCGGCGTGCTCTGTATGGTCTGAAGCAATCTCCTCGTGCTTCGTATGATTGCTTTCAGACTGCTATTACTGAGCTTGGGTTTCATCGTATGAAGCACGGGTACGGGTACGAGTACGAGTATTAGTACTAGTACTGGTACGATACAAGTACGTAGATACAATAAAATCCAAAAAAAAGTAGGGTATGGGTATGGCTTGGTACGCTTGTAAAAAAATATTTATTTTTAATTTAGAGTAATGCTAAAATTAATTAAATGGTTTAATTTGTTAAGATCCAACTTATAATTAACATTTAATGCCAAAAGTAAAGGTATAAATCAAAATTAAATGTCAATATATTAAATAACTTACAAACCATAATTTAATTTTAAAATCATGCTAAGCATAAAACTAAAAATAAAAAAGAAGTCTAGTGAAAGGAGTTTTATCTCTGTAGTAGAAGAAAATATTGTTTCAACTGAGGTACGGTACGGCTTGGGTATATAGTAGGTACATCTGGGTACGCTAAAAATCAAGAAGAAAAAATTTGGTTACATGTTTTGTGTACCGGTACATATACAGAAGTGCCATACGAGGTACCATACGCTGATAAGTACCCGGTACGAGTACGGCAT